>OX459098.1:12338706-12938706 GCA_949775045.1 Metridium senile
CAGTGCACAGTGCACAGTGCACAGAGCGTCGATTTGTTTGATTTTATAAAAGAAATAAAGCACGCTGCCTTGTTTTCTATTTCTTCAATAGCATTAGGAGAGGCACAAGACATAGTGGAGTGCTTCTCAGCGCTTCTTGAGTACCGGTATTCTTAAAATTCCAAAGTGCTGAACAATTTGATAAAGCATTTCTCTTATAAAATATTCAATAGCTGAAATCAAACAAATCAAGATTCAGTGCTCTGTTGAGTTATAGAGAAAGCTTATCAGGCAATCAGAGCGTGCAATTTATATCAAATATCTTACAATAGTTAAATAACATTAAATATGAAAGAACCCCACAATAACTGGGTATGTGCCCTAGTAGACCAGCATTAGAGTGTACCTGTCTTGTAGTAAATCCAAAAAACAGTGGCTTTTCTTCCGCTCTCAATGCACTTTCTATAATAAATGAAATCATACTCTACATTAGAAAAATATTGTTTTTATTATTATACTTTTTAAGAATTGTTTTTGACAGATATGCTTTTGCAAAATCACTGCCTGAAGAACAAGTATGTAAATTGTTCACTAAATATACATGCATTCACTGTTGTATTTGTTATTATTATTATTGGTTTCAAATGATGCCGTTACCTCCACTTTGTATAGTATAAGCACACGCCGTCCATACCATAACAGACACTCTCTTGTCATCTTCATTGGGCTCCAAACCAAGGCCAATCTAAGAAGTTACTAGCGTTAGTATTGCTGACAATATAAAGACAAGAAATCCCTCAAAATGACTTACAGTATAACTTGACTGTGCAAACACCTTCATCATATCTTTGAGAGTAGTCGAGAACTTGGAACTAAAGACAAATTAAAACAAACCATTTGTTTTTAAAATGAAAAGGCTTCTTGTAAAAATTAAATTCTGAATTCAGAAACGTTTTTATCACTGATAATGATAATAATAATGATAATAATAATGATAATGATAATGATAATCACAATTATAATTATCACTATTTTAATGTTATTATTATTTATTACTATGTTAATTGAATCACTAACAATAAAAAAGTACAAAAACAAAAAAATGAGAAATTGACAACAAGATATAGAATAATATAACCTATAGATTTGCTTTGGATAATAATTATTTTAGAAAACAATAATAATAATCATTTTATAATCATCATCATCCTTTCATAATTCTGATAGAATAATTTACATCATATACTAGATAATAAAAAGAAACAACTTACCCAGAGCGCGTAAGGGTATGGAAGAGAGCCTGGAACCTTTCTGCTAGAGATGGAGGAACGTTTTGATTATCTGAAAAAGCAATAACCTCACATAAATTAATAATATTTCTCTGAGAAAGGGGAAAGGGAGGATTTGTTGCAAGATGTTGTTGCATACTACTCAGCTTACATTTAATATGCTCACAATATAGGACAAGAACCTTAATGTTTAATGAGCAGAGTGGTATATAAAGTAAATACTAAAGTTAACATTAGCCAGTTTGATAGGTAATAAAATGAAATTTGTAACACTGTAAAAAATGTTGACTTGCTTTAATGAAAGTAAAAGTTAAGTCAACATTTTTGACAGTGTTACAAATTTCATTATGTTACCTATCGTTTATATCAAACACTGACACAGCCTATACTAGTTTACTCGCTAGTTTCCATTCATTCATGTATTACCATTCATTCATTTATTTATTCATTCATGTATTACCATCCATCCATCCATCCATCCATCCATCCATCCATCCATCCATCCATCCATCCATCCATCCATCCATCCATCCATCCATCCATCCATCCATCCATCCATCCATCCATCCATCCATCCATCCATCCATCCATCCATCCATCCATCCATCCATCCATCCATTCATTCATTTATTAATAATTCATTTATTTATTCATCTGTATTGGTCGATTATTGGTCGATTCGTTTATTCATTCATGTATTACCATTCATTCATTCATTCATTCATTCATTACCAACCATCCATCCATTCATTTATTAATAAATAAATTCATTTATTTATTCATCTGTATTGGTCACTACAAAAGCACTGAGTGTCATGGAGTTCATTGAGATGATTGATATGTACCTTTTTTGGCTTCAGGGTCTTGGTTTGTAGTCAATACAGGTAAGTTTGACATAACAACATCTTGCATACTACTCAGATATTCCTGTAAGCTGACATCCTCTATGGTACTGCAACAACAAACATCATAATGTAGGAAGTTTGGTGATTCATGTTTAAAATACCTAGCCTGTAGAGTTGTTTTCTCTTACCCTTCGAACAAAAACTTACAATATCAAAGGGTCATCATAATGTAGGAAGTTTGGTGGTTCATGTTTAAAATACCTAGCCTGTAGAGTTGTTTTCTCTTATCCTTTGAACAAAAACTTACAATACCAAAGGGTCATCATAATGTAGGAAGTTTGGTGATTCATGTTTAAAATACCTAGCCTGTAGAGTTGTTTTCTCTTACCCTTAGAACAAAAACTTACAATATCAAAGGGTCATCATAATGTAGTAAGTTTGGTGATTCATGTTTAAAATACCTAGCCTGTAGAGTTGTTTTCTCTTACCCTTCGAACAACAACTTACAATATCAAAGGGTCATCATAATGTAGTAAGTTTGGTGGTTCATGTTTAAAATACCTAGCCTGTAGAGTTGTTTTCTCTTACACTTAGAACAAAAACTTACAATACCAAAGGGTAAAATTAATGTGTATTTCTTGTAAAGGACAATGAAAGTGAAGAGTTGGTAATGAAGAGAAAAATAGTTTCATATGTGATCAAGAGGACTGGGTACTAGTTATGCTAATTGAAACTATGTTAATTAAGGAGTTGTATATAGTTTGAAAAGTACTACGCACAGTTAGACCATTGTGGTCTAAGTTCAACTTGAGTAAAATAGTTCTAATTATATATGTCATCTTGATATAAGAGTATTTTTTGTTTTATTTTGATAATAAAATTGAGGTGTGGACTTGGGCCAACCATTGCATACTGTGTGCTGTGTTTACCAGGACTTGAGAGAATACTAGGAATTAATTATTAATTAATTTTTTATTACTGCTACATTTATGCTGCTACTTATGGCTCCTATTGAAAACAAAGTGCTTTGTATTCTGATAGGAGTTTACTCTGCTTAAATATAGGTTTACTACTACTGCTTGATATACCAAGATATTTGCTGTGCAAGCGGCATGCTTTAGAACATGCTGCTCTATACACAAAGATAGAGGCATGTTAGGGGACTTTCATTTATTAGTGTATGGGGGGGGAGCGGCAATATTGAGGGGGGTCAAGTTATTTTTGGAAGCTATATAGTGGGGGGTGTTACTAATTGTATGTAGCTTTAGTAATAAACTGGGCAAATATAGGGGGGTTATGATATTTTTTACCAGCCAAGAAGGGGGTTGCATAATATTTTAAATAGACATCAGGTGATTTTGCCGACCCCCCATACATTAATGAATGAGAGCCCCCTTAGTGCAAGTACATTGTGGTCAAGCTCACCTTTCATGTTTTCCTAGGGCCAGAGGAGGAATAAATGGCAGGACTGTATTACATATACAACCACATAGAGGACATAAAAACTCCCTCCTATTCACATCTACACTAATAAACTGTCGTAGTCGTAATGCTCTTCGCTCCTTAGCAACCACTGAATCAAAGAAGCCCTGCCAGCAGTCGCTATGCATTATATGCCCACAACTGCTTGAATGTAATCCCCAGTAAGCGTCCGCTGGGGGGTAGAGAGGGTCAAAGTTTTCTCCATTGTCAAACATCTTTCCACGTGATCTTGACAAGACAGTTGAACGCTGTACAAATGCTGCCATGACAATAGCGCGTCCTTTTGTGTTGACCTCTTGTTGTTCTTGGCAAAGAATGCAAGATTCTAGTGGGTAACCTGACTTAGGATCTCGTTCACCATGGTGACACCCTAGTGCTACTGGTAGAGAAACATTGATTGGGGAACAGTCTATGTATGTCATTTCCGTTTCCTCCATTGAACTAGAAATTGAAAGGACTTTTAGTAAAATAAAGCATGTGTAAAATATGTAATGTATTTTTCTTCTAATGGACTACGATAGTAGAGAGTTGGTAATGAAGAGAGAAATAGTTTCCTATGTGAACGAGAGGACTAGGGACTAGTTATGCTAATTGAAAGTATGTTAATTAGGAGTTGTATATAGTTTGAAAAGTAATTTCGGTTAGACCATTGTGGTCTAAGTTCAACTCATGTCATCTCGATATAAGAGTATTTTTTGTTTTATTTTGATAATAAAATTGAGTTGTAGCCTTGAGCCAACCACCGCATACTGGGTGCTGTGTTTACTGGGTCTTGAGAGAATACTAGGAATTTAAGTTTCATGTTATCTTGGACCAATACACTCTTTGACAAAAGCCACATTTGCACATGGAAAGCCTCCATTTGTTGTAAAATATTCACTTATTCCAAGCAAAAGACAAAAAATTGTTATCACTTAACAATAGAAAAAAAAAACATTTTAATTTACTCTGAATTGAAGCTATCCATGTGCAAATGTGGCTTTTGTCAAATAGTACTGTGGTGCTGGAGAAATGAAATAAGAGTATTCATAAGACATATAAATTACTACTCAATCAATAGGTAATATAATGAAATTTGTAACACTGTAAATGTTGACTTAACTTTACTGACATTTCGAGCTTTCGCCCTTTGTTTTACTCTGACGAAGGGTTAAAGCTCGAAACGTCAGTAAAGTTAAGTCAACATTTTTTATGGTGTTACAAATTTCATTATATTACCTATCATTTATACCAAACACTGACGCAGCCTATACTATTTTATTCACTAGTTTCCATTTTTAATTACTCAATCAATCACTAAAACAATCTTTATTGGGTATAACAGATAAAGACAAAGTCTTTTGCCATAAATAAATCATCAATTCTCCCTACCGGTCATTGTCCATTGAAGCAAGAAGGTCAGCATTCTCTCTAATAAATGCTTTCTGTAAAGCTGACATCTGTGCCATGACTTTAACTCGTCTTTCTTGAGCCAAGCAGGCCTTTCTAGCTTTTTCATCCTCTAAAGAACTGGAGCTATCAACTTTTCCAAACATTTTTCTCACTTCTTTATTAGTTTCTCTTTCTTCAATGGCCTCTAGTTCATCATGGAAAGTCTTCAAAGGAATTGATGACAATTCAATGATTTTAAGTTTGACTGGGAAACTGTGTGTGAGCATAGATTTGTCAATGAAAGAGCTTGAAATGGCTTATTGTTTGATGAATTTGGATAGAATAAGGACAAGGGAAGGAAAGAGGAAGATAGGCAGGTGGTAAGGAATGGAGGAGGAAAGAAGAGAGGCAGGAATGAAGGAGAGAAGGAGTAGAGGAAAGGAAGGAAGAATGTACTGAAGGAAGGAAATAAGGATGGGATGAACAAAGGAGGGAAGGAGGGAAGGAAGGAAGGAAAAAAGAAAGAAAGGGAATTTAAAGGGAATGGAAGGAATAAAAGAAATGAAAGAAAAAAGGAATGAAAGAAATATAATGAAGCTTCACTAAATGAAAATCAGCATGTTAGTTAAGAGCTGTATTTTGAATAAATAGTCACTGTGATAATATGTTGGTAATGTGCATAACATCAGAGACTCATCAAAACATCCTGCCACATAAAGAATTCACTCTAACTGAAAATATTGTTATACGATAATTTTAATGTGCAATAATATAGTATACAACCCTACCTTCAATAACCATTCAATGAGAGCAGATAATTCCCCGACATGTGGGTTGTCATGGAGATTTTCTAGGAGTTTTAAAAGAGTTTCTTTGAAATCTGAAAAAAATGAGAAGAAAAAAAATGAAATACACCAAATCGAAATATGGTGGCCAATTTGAATAACAATTCTTCTTGACTGCCCAGCCTCGCATACATGTGAAAACTCTATTGTTTTCCAATGTGAACACGAGGCTAGACAGTCAAGAACAATAAGAGTACGCCATATTTTGATTCGGTCTATACCCTAATACTATTTGAAATTCATTTTTTAGTTAATAATATAATTATGTCAAAGAATGCAAAATAAATCTACCCATAATTTTGGCAGTCTAAGCTTTCTAGCTTTTAGAAAACAAACTTTAAGTAGCTGTATTACTAATAAAACATTAACATAAGGATTAAGTACCATGATATGTTGTAGTTGCTGCTTGTATGAATTTAAACTCTTCTGACTCTCCTTTTTCTCTGTATCGCCTTGTTTCAAGAAGAGCAAGAGCAATAAGATGAAGAGTCTGTTATGAAAAAAAGAACATTGTTAAATCACTTACAATATACAGTTGGGAAAGTGAATAAACAAACATCAAAACTGACAAACAAATAAACAAACAAACAAATAAATGAACAGAAAAATGAACAAACAAACAAACAAAATAAACAAACAAAAGATAAACAAACAAAAAATAAACAAACAAGCAAAAGATGAACTCAAAAAAAAAAACACAAGAACTTACAAACCCACAAAAAAGCAAGCAAACATAAGAATAAAAAAAAACAAAGATTACACATTATTCTGTATTATTTCAGTAAAGAAGATACGATATATTCGTTTAGATGGAGTAAGCGATTATCTTAAGCTATATTAAACTGATTCAGAGTAATTCTACGAGTCTGTATACATAGTAGGCAAACGACTCATTTCGCGACACTTACAATTTTCTTCAACTCGATCGTACACGACTGTAAATGCCACGCATTTATATTAGGACTTCGATGACACTATTAAATTACAACTTTAATAGTATTGTATACAATAAGAAAGCGTGAAAAAGAGATATTTGTAGAATCACTGTGAAAATCTAAATAATTTTGACTCACGTACCAATAGCAAACACAAGTCCAGGTACGGGTGACGTACGAATAGCCACTGAGCATGAATTAATCTCTTCTCGTTAGTCTTTAGGCTTAATATTAAGCAAAAAAAGCCAAAATAGATTGCTTACATAGTTTATTAAGCATTTTAAGCGATTTAGGGAAAGTTGAGTTTCCGTAGTTTCCGTAGTTTCCTCAGTTTCCGTAGTTTCCTCGATTTCGAGATGCCGGTTTCTGACAATTGTTTAGATTATTACTTATAGCAGTATGTTTGTAAACAAAACAAAAAAATTGTATTTACATATTATAATCACAAGCGTCAGAATCAATACCATCTTTACAAATCATAAGAACACAAATATTTCTAAAAAAATTGGTATAGTACATAAACTGTGATTGGTCAAAACCATGTGTGAAGAGAGTATCCAAACAGGCTTTACAATTTTCTACAACTACAAACTCAAATTTGATTTTGCCAAATTGGTAACTTTGGAAAACTATTCTGATAACACTTTTTGTGGCAAGCTTGCTCAAAGAGCCAAGCTATCCATTATGTCATGGTGCGTCTTAAAGGTAACAGTGTCTAACATAGAGTAGCTTTATGCATACATGTAGCTAGCCACATGCAGTCATAGACTGCCTTTAATTTAAATTGGACAACGTTTTTGAAAACAGGTGTATCAAAAAAAAAGAAAAGAACAAATGATTTCTATTATATTTCCCTTCAAATGACAGGTGATAATACTTTATAGGTTTCATATACACCTACTTGCAGTAAGGTTGTCATACAAAATAGAACATTTGTCATAAACAAAAAATAGAACATTTGTGATTTAGTGCGAAAGGAATTAAATAAAAGACAAAAGAGAGAGTTCAGCTTGAGTGATCTTCTTTTGTCTTTTAATCAATTCCTATTGTACTAAATCACAAATGTTCTATTTGCTTTATAACAAATGTATATTTTTGTATGACAACCTTACTGCAAGTAGGTGTATCATGTAAATATATATTACCTGATGTATGTGCATGTGGTTAATACACTTTGCTGTCCCACTAGCAGCTCTGGATAACACTGTACTTAATACGCCAATTAACACTTTAGAGCTGAGCAATTGAACTATATTCTTGAACGGAGTACAGAACTCAGGGGGGAGGGGTGGAGGACAACCTGGGAAAATATAGAATTATGATTAACAAAGGACTATGTTCTTGAATAGAGTAAAGAACTCAGGGGGGGAGGGGTGGAGGACAACCTGGGAAAATATAGAATTATAATTAACAAAGGAATATGTTCTTGAATGGAGTACAGAACTCAGGGGGGAGGGGTGGAGGACAACCTTGGAAAATATAGAATTATAATTAACAAAGGACCATGCTCTTGAATGGAGTACAGAACTCAGGGGGTAAGGGTGGGGGGCAACCTGGGAAAATATAGAATTATAATTAACAAAGGACCATGCTCTTGAATGGAGTACAGAACTCAGGGGGTAAGGGTGGGGGGCAACTTGGGAAAATATAGAATTATAATTAACAAAGGACCATGCTCTTGAATGGAGTACAGAACTCAGGGGGTAAGGGTGGGGGGGCAACCTGGGAAAATATAGAATTATAATTAACAAAGGACCATGCTCTTGAATGGAGTACAGAACTCAGGGGGTAAGGGTGGGGGGCAACCTGGGAAAATATAGAATTATAATTAACAAAGGACCATGTTCTTGAATGGAGTAAAGAACTCAGGGGGGAGGAGTACAGAACTCAGGGGGTAAGGGTGGAGGACAACCTGGGAAAATATAGAATTATGATTAACAAAGGACTATATGTTCTTGAATGGAGTACAGAACTCAGAGGGGAGGAGTACAGAACTCAGGGGGTAAGGGAAGGGTGGGGGAAACCTTGGAAAATATAGAATTATAATTAAGAAAGGACCATGTTCTTGAATGGAGTACAAAACTCAGGGGGGAGGGGTGGGAAAAATATACAATTATGATTAACGAAGGACTATTGTTCTTGGGTGTAGTACACAACTCAGGAGTGAGGGCAACATGGGAAAACAAAGAATTATAATTGAAATACTAAAAACTGGTTAAACATGACAGATTTCCTGCTTTTAACAATAGCACTGCAACAGTATCAAAGGCCATCTTCTTACCTTTGAGACTTTTGTCCTTTTTTGATCTTTTCCTGTGTTCTTCCTCAGCCTTAAACGGTTAGAAATGAACTTATTGACAAAATGATGGAAAGGTTTTCTAATTAATGTGTTTTAACTTGAATCTCATGATGATCATAACATGATGATGTTGACAATGATGATCATAACATGATGATGATAATGAAGATCATAACATGATGTTAATAATGATCATCATCATCATTATAACACAATATTGATCATAACATGATGATGATAACGAAGATCATAACATGATGTTAATAATGATCATCATCATCATTATGTAGTATATAAAAAACGAGCAGCAGTGTTTTATCAAGGATAAAAACCCGAGCGCAGCGAGTGTTTTTGATCCTTGATAAAACACGTGCTGCGAGTTTTTTATATAGCTTAAAAAACTCCAACACTTATTCAAAACTAAATTATAAAAGTTTCTTGAAGAAAAGTCCAATTTGGAGACAAACTTTATTTGCAAGGTAAACTGCGCATGCTCATATCACACCATGCACCATTAAGCACCACATTTGGCATCCCACATTTGAGAAAGGTCGTGTATAATATAGTAAGAGATTGATAGCATTGTTTCGGGTGATGCCTCTAGTAAAGGTCAATGATGAGAGATTAAAACTGAGACCTTTACAAGTGTCATAGGTACATAAAGACACACGTACCTTTATCATAAAGACACACGTACCTTTATCATAAAGACACATGTGTTTTTATATAATGTACCTATGGCAGTGTTTTATGGGGTATAAAAGTCATGCATGTGACCAAATTGGAATGCCCCGATTGGACTAATAGCTCATGAATTATTAATGAGTTTTTTAAAACACAATATTGATTATAACATGATGATAACGAAGATCATAACATGATGTTAATAATGATCATCATCATCATCATCATTATAACACAATATTGATTATAACATGATACTGATGATCATAATGTTGATGATTGCATTTACCTTTGACTGTTCAATGCGGCTATAGTGATAGAAGAACGGGTTGTACTCTTTGTAGTTTTTTTCTTTCAGCTCATACAGACCACGACCAGTTACTCCTGGTCTCCTAGGCAACCACAACAATAGAATTTTTATTATCATCAGAAAACACTGACTCAATAACAAAAGTAAAGACCTTCATCCTGCCCTTAGTCAGGGATTGAAATATGATCACAGCAATGATTGACACATTCAAATGAGTCTATATTATGAAGTTGCATTGTTAAGTCGCAACACATGTTATATTACTTCTACTATATACACCTATTTCAAAAATCGTTGTCGTAAACAAAGCCACAGTCCACACTCTAAAGTCTGCAAAAGATGTCGCTATTTCGATTTATCGGTTTATTCATAGCATATTTTGATTGTAGGTGTTTGTTTTATATGACCATAACAAATTGTAATATAAATATAAATATAAATATAAATATTTCTTTAAAAACATGCAATGAATCACAACTTAAGTCCATGTAACCGACATCCTTTGCAAGCTTTAGAGTGTGGACTGTAGCTTTGGCTGCGACAATGATTTTTGAAATGGGTGTATATTCAATGATGTATAATTCAGTCTTTTCCATAGAACCTTCGCTGTTTGAGTTCCAAACATTTTGGAGTTTCAGGTGAACTTCAAAATCTCAAACAAAATTTCCTTCCTTCCTCCTTCGTTCGCCCCCCCCCCCCCCCCCCCTCATGCTGGAACTGCCAACTTGTTCTCATGAAGGAGCTCATGAAGATCAAGAAAGTCATTTATACAATCAAACTTACTTGTATGTTGCAACAGAATCGATGACATGATCAACACTGTGTTCACTTTCAACTACAAAGTCAGGCAGTGGCAAGGCTTTCACCAGTTCACTGTGAGCCATTGCCTTTATACATAGTTTATGGATTATCTCACGACGAAAGAAATCATCTGACGTTACTTGACCAATACCTGGAGTATATCTCTCACCTACAAGGTAAGTTATAACAGGGTTAGTTTTAGTTATTGATGAAAATGTGCATATTTTATTCATTTATATGTGTGGTCATGTGGTTTTACAAAACTGAGTGGTTTGCGATTTATTTTTCATTTTTGGGAGTGTTCAATGTTTAACCAACAATTTCCTGTGCTCATTTTCGTACCCAGACCCTTCTCAGCTTTCTAATGAAAGGTCGTAGGCTCTGGGAAACCCTATAATTTCAAGTGATCTGATTGGCTGAGTGGTATAACAATAGCAATGGTTTAACTAGGCACATCCACAGGTAGCCCAAGCTCACTATTTATAAGAGAATATAAGGCGACTTTTGAAACCTTTGATGTTCAACTAAATATTAATACAATTCAATAAAGTTCAATTCAATTTTTAATTTTTAATTTTAATTTTCAGTTATTGTTAAGTGTCTGTGAAGATTTCAAGCGATTTGGGTTAAAATTAAACAAGTTATGGCTATTTTAAAATTCGCCTAACTCACTGTGCCGGGAAGGTTGCAGCTTCGGAGAGCCTAAAACACGTGTCAACATTCTTTGCATACTCATAAATCCTTTCTTTTTTAAGTTTATAAAATTCTGATTCAAGAATGTTATTCTATGATAATATTTCCTTATCCATCCCTAATTTTACCGCTCAAATGCACTTCTTTAACCATTAAAATCAATTCATAAAACATAAATAGTTTGCACATTCAAGCGTGCCAAGGCTCGTACAGAAGAAGATGATTCATGAATATTAATTAAGTTGGGATGTGCTCGTTCATTCTCGTGCCCAAACAACTCGAATTAAAGATGGCGCATGCGCTCTGTTGACGCTGTCACAACAATTCTGGCTTCCGGTTGTAGGGTTTCCCAGAGTCTATGATCTGCCAGAAAGCTGAGTAGGGTCTGGCTATGAGAATGGGTTTGGAAGGAGACCTGTCCTTCCAATCCATACATTCCTTGTAATTTTGGGCAGTTTTGAATGGCTGTAACAATATCCAACCAAAAGCACCAAATCTCAGGAATCTTAAATATCTTGATGTGCTCTGATCTTTTATATTATGAGGCTTATTTCTTAATTACATTAATTAGGGAAACTAGTACTCAGTCTTCTACTTGTTTTGTTATTGGCCAATTACAGAGCACTTTGAAATTTCATCTACCCCTTATATGTAAGTACTTACCAATAATAACAATAATAAGTGACAGGCATTCCTCAATCAGGGTTAATTTAGGAGCCACCTTATCCTGCAGAAGAAAAACAATTGACATTATTTAGAAATTGACCAATCTGCAGATAATATAACCATTACTACTGAATTGAAATGCATTCGGTATATAAGTGAAAAACAGATACGTACATGAGAAAAATATGCTGGATACTACTTTGTCCAGCTGCCATTCTCTTACCCAGACCCTTCTCAGCTTCACTGATCAAAGGCTCTGGTCGGACACAAACCGGAAGACCCAGAATCTGGGTCGTCAGATATGCGCATGCTCAATATTTCCTAACTTCCGGTAACAAAATGGCAAATTTCAAGTTAATTGTCGCTGATGCGTTAACCCAAACTAAACATAAAATTCGACCCTAAAGAAAAACAAATTGTGGTTATAGTTATAGTTATGTCAAGTGCTCGAACAAAGTAAATAAATTGGAGAGTTTGTTATCTGCTATTAGTCTTTCTGTTCTCAGACATTCCCACGGACCCAATGAATATTTTGTCTGCTGCTAATTACTCGCCAGCCAGTATTTCGCAACTAGCGGTTGGAATGTCTCAGCTCTCAGAACTATTAAACTAGACTGAGATTAACGACCATTAACCAACTGATGGATAGCAAATTCCCCAAATTATTATTATAATTTTTTTCGAATGTACGGCCTCATCGGTAAATCTAGTCTGAAACCAAGTAAATGCGATCAAAGGTACATTTCTATAGACAGTTGTCTCTAGCAACATCAAAACAAAATCGTTGTGTAGGTGTGTATAATTATCGCTAATTGAGCATGTAATTATTCAACCAATCATATTAATGCAGGATTTGTGGCTGACCAGAGCCTTTGATTTTTTTCGTTAGAAAGCTGAAAAGGGTCTGGGTAAGAGAATGTCCAGCTGCATATCCAGCATGGTCATCCTTGTGGTGTATTGGCTAACACATAGGACTATAAAGCCGAAACTTGGGGGTTCAATTCCCGCCAAGGGCATATTATAGTTTTCTCATGTATCTGTTTAACCATTACTATATTACTATTTTATAATAAATATTTAACAATTCATACCCCATCAAACTTTGATTCATCAAATGTTCCACTGTAAAGGAAAGTTAAAACAGATGTTACTTTTTATACAAACAAATCTTATAAAACTTATAACTTTTACTTATTTTTAATCTGGTCTTTACCATACACTTAATATGTATTTGACATGTATTTAATGATTGTGTACTAGTTGTAATGTATTCTCAGTTTTCATGTGACGTCATCAAAACGCTAAAATCTAAACTAACAGGTTCCCCCCGGGGGGGGGTACTCCCATATATTTACTATACGGGGATGATCCGCTGAACAGGGTATGGTTTTTCGAGCTTTCTGTCATAAACAGGGTATGGGTTTTTGAGTTTTCTGTCATGAACAGGGTATATGTTTACCCCATTTCCCAATTCCCTTAGTTTTTTTTGTCATATTCAGGTATATTAATTAGGTAATACGATGAGCAGCACGGTCTTTCGTCTTTCGTGAAATTCAGCACGTTTTCGCGGTATAAACAGGGTCCTAAACTGTCATAAACAGGGTCCCATTTTTATCCCTTGTCATAAACAGGGTATATGAATTTGTTTTTTTTCTGTCATAAACAGGGTCACCGTTTTAGGATCCCAGCGGTACACCCCTACCCAAATCCTAGCGGAGTACACCCCCCGGGAGGTTCCCATTTAAATCTGTACTTTCCCATTTAAATCTGTACTTATGCAAATTTTGTTGATGTGTGTTAAACACACAGATCAACCAATCAGAGAAATTCACTCCAGAAATAATATACTCTGATTGGTTGATCTGTGTGTTTAGCACACATCAACACAATTTGCATAAGTACAGATTTAAATGGAAAGTACAGATTTAAGAGTGAATGTCAGTAAGAACCGAGCAAAATCGATCTTTAGCGGCCACACTCAAAAAATGGATTTCGCTCATATTCCGTTAAAAGGTATGAAATAGGTTACTTTTAAACGTGTCAAGGTTCGTTTTTCGAAAAACTGAATATTTTTCGAAAAAATCGGAAAAAAACGATTTGGACCGTTTTCGGTCTCAAATTAGCGAAATTCAAGCGTGGAATATACAGTCGAAAAACTTCCCTCGTGTGCAAAAGCAAGGCCTGCCAGCGAAACTCTGTTTTCGTGTATGGAACAAACAGATATTCAACGTTAATTTCAGAGTAAAATATTGTCGTTTCCTTGTTTTATAAAGGAAATAATCGCTCATCAATCAGCACGACTTTGCAGGTCAAAATAAATTACATTTTACTACCATTTTATCATGGACATTTTCTCCATGTGCACATGCTCAGATTACCTTCATATTCTAGCTACTCAATCTTCAAATAATAAGCTTTAAATTGATGTAAAAATATTTCTGGGCTTTTTACTTTATGGTCCTGTATGAGTAGCTTGAAGTTGACACATTTTGCATAAATTTCGAAGACTGATACCATTAAAAAGTAGATTTTATACGTTTACAAGCTTGCATACTTCCTAATAACAATATAACAAAAGTATAAAAATGATACACATAGGATTCTTGTACTTAATATTTCATTATTAATATCCAACAAGACACTATTAGATTATTATGCTTCTCGTAGTATTTCGTTATTTAATACTTACCGCCGGTCGCTAATTGTAAATAATTGTTCTTTCATGTACTTTAGATTATTTTGCCGTTTCAAATAACTCCACTAAGCCAAACATAATGTTAGAATAACATCAGTTCAATAACAGTTTCTTCGTGGGAAAAAAGGCCGTTGATATTGCTTTGGAAATAAAACTATTCTGCTTGCAGTAGTTTTCATGTTTTGGTTGGTAGACAAACATACAACTTTTGTCTAAGGGGGTAGCCCTGGGTAGATGGATTTGTTATTCGTTATTGGGGTACTTGAGGGTTTTTTTTTCACATCCAATGCTATAATGTACATGCAGGATATTGTAATATACAACTAGTAAAACATGTTTATTGCCTTGGAATTCAATTCATATCCCGGGGGACGTTTGGGTAAAACTATCCGCATGTCCGTCGTATCGTTTGGGAGCAAAAAATCAGCGTATTTTATGGTATTAAAATTGAAATCTAGAATCTTCGCATTTCTTTGTATATTTTAGGGTATGCAAACGGAAGACCCATTGCTTTGCTTGGCATAGTCGCACGATTTTTGTTTTATGGTTTATCTGGTATCTCTTAATAAGGGTCAAACATCGTCCATGCCACACCCTTTTAAAAGGACTAATGGGTGCCTTTGACAATTCCTGACGAGCATTATCCATACCTTTCCCCTGATTGATACACACATAAACATGTTTTTAAAAGCTGTAATTATTGTTCACATTAAGCATATGCAGTTATTGATTACGACTAACTTGGAGATTTTCTCAATATAAGGGGCCTTTCTTTTGGATCGACTTGATGTCGTCGATAGCAATTTCAAGGTTTTCGCAGATTTCCTTTAGCATCTTAATAGACTTTGACTTGACTTTGACTTTATTTGATTTCAACATGAAATTACAACTAATATACACATACCCGAAAATAGCGGAGCTAGTCGAGGCTAGCCTGTGTTACATCCGGCGGGGAATAAACCGGATGTAACGCAGGCTAGTCGAGGCGGGTAATGTTAACTTAGTATTTACAAATATATATCAGCTTTTTATAAATATATTAAACACATGCATGCACAATGTATTTTTATTGATATTGATAGGGGATACAAAAGTTATTTTATTAGAATAAATATATGAAAGAAAAATAATGATGAATAACGAATGAAAAAAATATATTAGAGAAAATGGAAAATACTATATTAATTTATCTAATTAAATTAGATTGAAAGAGATTGGAGATTTCAATATCATATCCGAAGTTAGCAAATTTCGACAACGTCGAAGTGGCAACAATTTTACGTACAACGGCTGGGTCCGGAACTACCTTAATGGTTTTAGTAGACATCTAAGTGCAATTATTACACACAATGAAATATACACGACACATGACATGTCAAATTGATTTGCCGTTTCTAGTAAACAAACTTTAAAACAAAAATGTTTAAAAACAGCGAACTAAAATAGAACGTAGTGTACATATGTACATGATCATCATCAAACCAAGAAAACTTCAACATATCATTTTAGAAGCTTTCTCAATTTTTTTAAAAAGCTTTTAAAAAAGCATTTTCATCGTTTTCACTCCAAACAATTTCCCCTGTCCTACCCCGTGAGGTCGCAGTTGTATGATTTCGTAATACAAAGCAATATTGACGGCTCTTTTCCCACAAACAAACCTTTATTGAACTGATGTTATTCTAACATTATGTTTGGCTTAGTGGAGATTATTTGAAACGGCAAAATAATCTAAAGTACATGAAAGAACAGTTGTTTACAATTAGCGACCGGCGGTAAGTAATAACGAAATAACGCGAAATACTACGAGTAGCATAATAATCTAATAGTGTCTTGTTGGATATCAATAATGAAATATTATAAGTACAAGAATCCTATGTGTATCATTTATATACTTTTGTTATTGTTATTAGGAAGTATGCAAGCTTGTAAACGTATAAATTCTACTTTTTAATGGTATCAGTCTTATCGCATCAGGCAATTCAGTCCAATGGTCACTCGAAATTTATGCAAAATATGTCAACTTCAAGCTACTCGTACAGGACTGTAAAGTAAAAAGCCCAGAAATATTTTTACACCAATTTAAAGCTTATCATTTAAAGAGTGAGTAGCTAGAATATGTAGGTAATCTGAGCACGTGCACATGGAGAAAATGTCCATGATAAAATGGTAGTAAAATGTAATTTATTTTGACCTGCAAAGTCGTGCTGATTGATGAGCGATTATTTCCTTTATAAAACAAGGAAACGACAATATTTTACTCTGAAATTAACGTTGAATATCTGTTTGTTCGATACACGAAAACAGAGTTTTGCTGGCAGGACTTGCTTTTGCACACGAGGGAAGTTTTTTCGACTGTATATTCCACGCTTGAATTTCGCTAATTTGAGACCGAAAACGGTCCAAATCGTTTTTTCCGATTTTTTCGAAAAATACTCAGTTTTTCGAAAAACCAACCTTGATACGTTTAAAAGTAACCTATTTCATACCTTTAAACGGAATATGAGCGAAATCCATTTTTTGAGTGTGGCCACGGGTTGCTTGGTTCTTACTGACATTTACTCTTAAATGGCAACCTGTTAACTATAAATCGCAGAAGGCTGGTCCTCTAGTATTTTGTGAATGTGCTTGAAAGACATTATTCCTGAAAGTGTGGTTGGGTTTTTTTATTTCGTTCTCGAGATATTGGAAGTGAAATTCACCTCACGCAACATTGTCACGCCTTTTCTAGAGCCTTTAAAGATTTTGCCTTTTTTGCTGGTTCATAAACGAAATTGTTTGTTGATTAAACATTTCCATCTCTAAAGTGTTTTGGTTTGAGTTAAATTGAAATTTCAACGCCTGAACTTTTGGCCGCCCTGTTGGTGTACACAAGCTGTACACAATCATGGCGGCTCCATACATTATCACAAAAAAAATAGCATATGAAATTGTTCATATCTTGTCAGCAAAAAGTCGGTTTGGCTTAATTTTTGCAAAATTACATAGTTTTACTCACTCTTTCACGTGAATGTACTCTTATTATGTTGAGGTCTCTGAAACTGCCTGAAATATTTTTGATGACGTCAATGCAAACCGAGAATTGGATCTGTTTTTAATTGTGGTACAACACTGGAGCTAATTCATACTTAATATGCACATGTACTGAACATACCAGTGTATAAATACTTATAGAATAGTAGAGCGATTTAACAACTGTGTTAAAATACACATCAAATACTTAGTCAGTTATATGTTAAATATTTGTAAGTACAAGTCAAGTACTGTTTAAATAGTAGTAACATATTTTTATCTTTGTAAGGGAAACAAACAAACAAAATAAAACAAAAACAAACAAAAAGCAAACAAATTAAATAATAAACAAAACAACAGACAAACAAAATAGACCAATAAAATAAAAAAGCAAAAACAAAACAGACAAACAAAAAATAAACAAACAAAAAATAATAATAACAACAGAATGCTAAAATGTTATTCAATCACTTTTAAAACCATAAGTCATGCTCTGGCCAGAGTGCAACCCACCACTCCTCAAGCCAATGTGTCATTTAAATTGCTTCTTAATTACCACCGGGCAACTATAATTAAAGTTAGTTAACTTACATTGAGCAATCCAAAATACTAAACTTGTCCAGCAAGATAGCTATGAAGTGATCAGGGTCCAAAAGTGAAGCAGCAGTCTGGAGAATGAACATGGAAAGTTAATATATATACCAATATAAGGCTAAATGGACATGGGACCAGTAGTATTTTTGACTGGTTAAAAAATTGACCTGGGCATGCTGTTCACACGGAACCGAGTAACCATATCTCAAAAAACCCTAACCGTCCAAAAATTTAGCTGACCAAAGTGTTTACACTGTACTGGTCATCTTTTCGACTGGGCAGGCAGGCTAAAAATTTGTCCTAAAAATCATATTCAGTTATGTAATGGCTGCCATATGCATATTGGGACATTATTATGAAATAGTGAAAACTAATAATGTAAAATTGTTACCTGCATCATAATGACATCTTTGTCATACATTTCTGGTCGGCATTTGACGTTCTGGTAATGAAATACCTGGAAAATAAATAAACTTGTGTGTTTACTCAGGGTAACCACCAAGAAAACCTTAAGCTACCAGAGGTAGAATGGATACTAAATATTTAATAATAACTTAAGTCAAGTGTGTGAATGGATCAGTCTGTCAATAACTTAACTAACACTGGCTGAATGTAAAAACAAGACTTACAAATGAATGAATTAATAATAAATGAATTATTAATAATAAAAGAATGAATGAATGTATGAATGAAAGTATGAATAAATGATTGAATGGAAATATGAATGAATGAATGAATGAATGAAAGTATGAATAAATGATTGAATGGAAATATGAATGAATGAATGAATGAAAGTATGAATAAATGATTGAATGGAAATATGAATGAATGAATGAATGAAAGTATGAATAAATGATTGAATGAAAATATGAATGAATGTATGAATGAAAGTATGAATAAATGATTGAATGGAAATATGAATGAATGTATGAATGAAAGTATGAATAAATGATTGAATGGAAATATGAATGAATGAATGAAAGTATGAATAAATGATTGAATGGAAATATGAATGAATGAATGAATGAAAGTATGAATAAATGATTGAATGAAAATATGAATGAATGTATGAATGAAAGTATGAATAAATGATTGAATGAAAATATGAATGAATGTATGAATGAAAGTATGAATAAATGATTGAATGGAAATATGAATGAATGTATGAATGAAAGTATGAATAAATGATTGAATGGAAATATGAATGAATGAATGAATGAAAGTATGAATAAATGATTGAATGGAAATATGAATGAATGTATGAATGAAAGTATGAATAAATGATTGAATGAAAATATGAATGAATGTATGAATGAAAGTATGAATAAATGATTGAATGAAAATATGAATGTATGAATGAATGAAAGTATAAATAAATGATTGAATGGAAATATGAATGAATGTATGAATGAAAGTATGAATAAATGATTGAATGGAAATATGAATGAATGTATGAATGTATGAATGAAAGTATGAATAAATGATTGAATGGAAATATGAATGAATGTATGAATGAAAGTATGAATAAATGATTGAATAGAAATATGAATGAATGTATGAATGAAAGTATGAATAAATGATTGAATGGAAATATGAATGAATGTATGAATGTATGAATGAAAGTATGAATAAATGATTGAATGGAAATATGAATGAATGTATGAATGAATGAACATATGATTCAATGAATCAGTCAATAAAAATAATTCCCAAGATGTTTAACAGAATGAACTGACACAAGTACAATGAAAATAATCACATGAATGAAGACTGACTTACAGATGAGAAACAAAGAAGACTTAGTAAAGAAATAAATCAATCACTCAATAAATATAACTAATTCAAAAGTAGGGCATATGTGTTTCTGTTATTCAAAAGTATTTTAACAGGATGTGTTTCTGCAATCTTTAATAAAATCATTACTTACTTGATTTATAATAGCATATCCATTTCGCCTCCACATCCCAGAATGCACCTGGGCCACCATGACCAAGGCACGTAAAGACTGCTCCATGAGAAACAGTTTTGATGTTTCATCCTAAAACCACAAAAACTGATTTAGAACTTACTTCTTTTTATAGTGATTTTCTGCTTTTTGCGAACTCAACAGACACTCCAACGGCTAGTTGTTGGAATACGTTTTTGGCTGTTGCTTGGCACATTTGATGTTTTTGATTGACAGTAACCACAAATGTTTTACACAACAATTTTACATCAGTAAAACTAAAATCTGGACAATTTAGTCCACTATTATATTTAAATTAAATTGTATAGATGCTTTCTAGTATGTTTATTTTTCTATTTATTTATTTACTTATTTACTTACTTACTTACTTACTTACTTACTTACTTACTTACTTACTTACTTACTTACTTACTTACTTACTTACTTACTTACTTACTTACTTACTTACTTACTTACTTACTTACTTACTTACTTACTTACTTACTTACTTACTTACTTACTTACTTACTTACTTACTTACTTACTTACTTACTTACTTACTTACTTACTTACTTACTTACTTACTTACTTACTTACTTACTTACTTACTTACTTACTTACTTACTTACTTACTTACTTACTTACTTACTTACTTACTTACTTACTTACTTACTTACTTACTTACTTACTTACTTACTTACTTACTTACTTACTTACTTACTTACTTACTTACTTACTTACTTACTTACTTACTTACTTACTTACTTACTTATTTTCTATCTATCTACATTGTATATATTTATTTTTTAAGACATAACGTAGTGATCACATTAACACATGAATCCCAAACCAAAATAGTATAATAGGTTTTACAGCACGACCTCACCTTGCATTCATTGGCAAACAGAGTAGATAGCTCAATTTTGTATCTATGACAACCAACTAGAAGAGCTTTTGGAAAGAAAACAGAACAGCATTATTATATTATCTTTTTTTACTTAGTTGTGGACCATTAACAGGTTCCCATTTAAATCTGTACTTTCCCATTTTAATATGTACTTATGCAAATTTTGTTGATGTGTGCTAAACACACAGATCAACCAATCAGAGAAGCTCACTTCAGAAATAACATACTCTGATTGGTTGATCTGTGTGTTTAGCACACATCAACACAATTTGCATAAGTACAGATTTAAATGGGAAGGTACAGATTTAAATGGGAACCTGTTCATTATATTTTTAGGGGGGGGGGGGTTTGTGTGCAGGAATGTTTTTTGTCGTTCATGGTTATGAAGGAATTTTTTTTTCAATTTGCACTAATATTTTTTTTGTCACTGTTGCTTTGCACGATTTTTATTTTTTTTCTGTAATGCTGCAAGCATTTGTTTTTGGTATTTGCCCAATCCCCCCTCAAAAATCTAATGGCCAACCCCTTAGGTAGGGCAATGTCTATGACATTCAATAGCAATGTGATTATCTATTGTATCTTTGTAAGGAAACTAACCTGCAAGAAACCTTGATGCTTGTAGATGTATTGACACAAGGGATTTTGAGACGTCATACTTAATTACTTGGAACTTTTCATCTAAAACTAAATACACAAAAAGTTATCATAGAAAATAAATAGTTATGCAACCACAAACTGATATTTTTTATTTTGTTTGTCCTGTATATTTTTGAATGTTAAATAGAGGGCGCTGAGATACGGATATTATCTTCAAGTGTTCAAATGAATTCTCACTCATTTGCGCAAACAAGAAGATAAAATCTGTATCTCCAAGTGCCCATGATATGCAAGATATGCATCAAAAATAACATGAATGTATGGAGTATATATCCATGGTAACGTGTTATTATCATGTGAAATAACATGATATTTTCACAAATGTGAAGATGACTTTTTTGCATGGGAGATCACCTGATATTTCACTGAAGTTTATACACCTATTTCAAAAATCATTGTCGCAATCAAAACTACAGTCCACACTCTGAGCCTGCAAAGGATGCTGTATTTCTACTCTTGTTATCGATATATTCATAGCATATTTTGGTTATAAGTGTTTGTGGTATATGAACATAACAAGTTTTACAGGGGAAGGTTATGAATCAAATACTTATTTAAAAAGCGCATAATAAATCACACACTCAGCTCATATTACCGACATCCTTTGCAGGCTTCAGAGTGTTGACTTAAGGTTTGGCTGCGACAATGATTTTTGAAATAGGTGTAAATCTTTCATAGACCCTGCAACTTTGGATCTCAAAGGAAAAGAAAGTGAATAAATATTTTCATAGTTACCTTTGATGTCTTTCATTTGTATTTCACCAAATTTCTTGCCTGCTTCAATCATAGTTATAGTTGTACGCTCTACAGCTTTCCTGAACACTGCCTCCTATGGATAGATAAATATTAAAAGTAATTCGACCAATATGCATGCGAAGGCCAACCGGAACCCGTTTAAGACATCAATGCTCACTCAGGAATCCCATCATTCGCTCATAGGAATAAATCAACTTTTTCAAAATGGTGCTTTAAAAAAATCCTCAGATAGAATAGTTGGGCTGTCTATGGTTAAACCACATAACATATATAAAGAACTGACAACAAAAAGATTACATGTCAAGACAATTTACATTTAGCAGCTCAGCTACAACAATATATTAGGTAGATGTACGGTGAAGTTTTTTGTTATGGTTTTTCCAACCGACCATTGCATTAGAACAAAAAAAAACTAAAAAATCTATTAATAGTTGGCAAATGAGCATCACAACACCAATACTTGTTCCCTGCTAGCAGAGGCTTCCACAGTTCGATTCTGACGAGAGAGAGGAAGCCTCTGCTTAGCGAGACTGCTTAAGAAAAAAATCTTTTCTCTCATCAGAACAACCCTTGTTAACACTACTGACACTAACCTATTAGTTACATCATATCCCACATTACATATAACACTTTTTCCTAGTATACTATTTTCAACATTTGTTTTTAAAATATTTATTATACTTACATCATTGACACACCATTCACAGACCATTGCAAGTATTGGCATTAGACGCATCTGAAGAGTGAAGGCTGATTCCCATTCAGGATCTGTTTCAATGTGTTGTCCTGTCTTACGCGTCACCATATCCATGCCCTAGTTATATTTGAAATAGATTATCACAAAGGAAGGAAAAGGAGAAAACACTAATAATTAGCATCTGTAGATCCTTCAACTACAAGTAAGCTGCTCTCCCTGAAAACCAACAACATCCCCCCCCCCCCCCTCCTCCTTCTCTCTCTCTCTCCATCAATGCTCTGCTCAAAGCTAGTTATATTTGAATTAAAATAGATCATCACAAAGGAAGAAAAAGGAAAAACACTAAGTATTTAGCTTCAGTAGTTCTTTCAGCTACAGGTAAGCTGCTCTCCCTGGAAACCAACAATATCCCCCCTCCTCCCCCCTCCTCCCCCCTCTCTCTCTCTCCATCAATGCTCTGCTCAAAGCTAGTTATATTTGAATTAAAATAGATCATCACAAAGGAAGAAAAAGGAAAAACACTAAGTATTTAGCTTCAGTAGTTCCTTCAACTACAAGTAAGCTGCTCTCCCTGGAAACCAACAACATTTTTATCTCCTCCCCACCCCTTCTTAAGGCCAAACAAAAAAATATGTGTGTTTCCTGTTGCATGAGAAATATAATTGGTGTCGGTAGGTTGAATTTCTTTTTTTTTTCTTGTTTTACTGATATAACTAAATTTGATGCCTGTTTTTATTAGGTCATTGTTGTTGACACCATTTCTAAAACGAATTACTAAAAATAAACTTCAACAAATTGTTGTCGAAATGAATGAGCTTTTATGGGTACCCTGTGGTACATTCAGGAATGGAAAAAATATTAGGGTCGGCAAAAATCGGTAAGAAAATTAGGGTCGGTCGCGCAACAGGAAACACATATATTTTTTTGTTTGGCCTAATAAACTAACCTGCATGTTTTTAAGTAAAGTAAGAAATAATTCCAAAAAATTTTGAAACTTGAGACGAAGTTCATCTGTCCAAGGGTCAGGTTTATGCTGCAGGATGTACCTACAATGCATACAAACAATCATCAATGTTCAAAGTTGTAGCTTATGAATTGATTATCTAGCCAACCAACCAAGTAAATAACTGAAAAATTAATTCAGCAATTTGGTAGTCACCAAAACAGCTAACTCATTTAGTAATATAGAATGCATTCATGAATTAATTAATGAATAAATGAATGAATACATGAATGAATGATTTTAGTTTAGTTTAGTTTATTTGCTCTCTTTGAATATTACAATTTATACATAGAATTATTAATACTAAAATGATTTACAGTTTTATTTACACTTTGGTTTTAATATAAGAAGAGCCTGGGGTCTAAATTAACTGATTAATGAACGAACAAACAAATGAATAGATGAATTAACAAATGAATAAATGAATGAGTGGATGACTGACTGACTGAGTAATAAAGAATGCATTGATGAATGAATTAATAAATGAATGAATGAGTAAATAAATAAATAAATGAACAAACAAATGACTGAATGAATGACTAGATGAATAGATGAATGGATGAATTAACGAATGAATGAATAAATGAATGAGTGGATGAGTGACTGACTGATTGAGCTCACGAACAAACAAACAAAAACACCAATCAGTCACCTATAGTTCCTATAGAGCTAACCTGAGTATCAGGCCTTCGAGGAGGGGGCGGGGAGGGACTGGGGGAGAGAGAAGAGGGAAAAGGAGGGCCTGACTCAAAAGCCGTTTTTTCCTTTGTCGAACATTCAGAATATGAATGTTTTTCTGATTGGTCCATTGAACAATAGAACGGAAGTGAAACGAAGTGATGCGAACTAATATGCGATCGAAGCGATCAAGGTTGCAATGTTATTTGGTTATTTATATGTTATATATTAGTGTTTGAAAAAAAAAAGCTTGTCATGAATCACAAAGAATTCGATGATGTTCTCAAAGAAGCACTCAAGGTATTCCCTGGAATAACTCTCAAAAAGAAGCAGGAGTTATGCCTTAAAACATCAGATCAAGAAGAAGGACGTCCTCGGTGTCCTTTCAACTGGGTATGGAATGAGCACATTTATCAAATCTTGACCAAAGTTTTGAGTAGACATTGGTTTCAAAAGACAGGGGAAATTAACGAAGTCAATGAAAATCATTGTCGTGAACTGATTCGAAAACAACAGACTAAACTAACACTAGAAGACATGGACGAGATGGAGGCTAAAAACATCGAGGAGCTAGAGATTGTCTTCGGTAGCGCAGAACGATGGTTATCGCACAAATAGAGTCAGGCTTTGAAGTCTGGAAGTCTTCAAGACGTAAATTTTCTAGTACTTGATTTGTTTGTGTATTAAATTCAACCTTCTGCCTGATTCTGAGTATATATTTCAGTGTTAAGTTAAGCTTGTAGATTTAATATTTCAGCCGTATAACTGGTATGAGATTATTTTATCCAGTAAATGTTTGCATTAAAGCCGTGTTTAATAACATTGTTGTTTCATTAGCGACATTGCTGCTCATGTTTTGACATGACGACATGACAACTGGAAGTGATTTTGATTGGCTCCTATGTAATATCATGCTGTGGGTCAAGCGAGGGGGCGGAATGGCTTAAATCGAGTTTCGGTTCAGGCTCTCCTTTCCTACCCTCTCTCCCTTCTTTCTCTCCTTCCCCCCTCCCCTAGAGCCTGATACTCAGGTTACTATAGAGCAGCCTTGTCTGTGAGCATACACTGCCCTAGGGGCAAAGTTTATGAATAAAATAACAATATTTTTCCTATTTGTACATCAACTAGAAAACTCAACTTACTTCAAATCAAACAAGACATACTGGGCTCTTCTCAGTGGTTGAAACCAGGGATTGTGAAGCACATACGTGTTATTGTCTTCATAATAAAAAACAAAAATGTCAGTAAATGGAAATACAATTAAGACATTTTAATTAAAATACACTTATCTACAAAAGTATGGTGATATTTACTTCACTGCGAGTGGTATTCTCTTTATGCCTATTTTTGAATTTGTTGTGGCTATCAAAGCTACAATCCACACTCTTAAGCATGCAGAGGATGTAGCCATTTTTTCTCCTGTTTCTCTCTTCTTTTTTTTTTTACAGTATAATGAGAAACAGTGAACATGGAATAAGAATTAAGAAGTCTATGTTCATAATTGATGCTAATATCAAGCATTATTTTTAGTGGTGCCATGATCATGTGACATTTCTTTTAGTGTGTATGTCATTTTTGGTGGTCAATGTTACAGCAAAGAGCCCAAAAGTGTGACCACTGTAATGTATTTGGGAATGCATACTTTCATCTATGCTATTATCCAATCAGCATTACAGGATTGTCTTATCTTATCTCTGATCTAAACGCTAATTGGAGGATGACGCTACAAGCAAATACATTATCAGTGGTAACAGTCTTGAGCATCTTGCTGTAATGACATTTACTGTACATGATTATGTGAATACCAAGAAACTACTTAGAAATGATAATTATTACATTTAGAACATATTTCTTGTATACCTGCTAGTCTTCGTTGTAATTCCTCCATGAATGTTTGTAGAATTACTATCAGAACATCATGGTCTATGACAAGCATTCTTGCCTATGAAAGTAAAATGTATTTCTCTTGTAATGGACAACGATAGTAGAGAGTTGGTAATGAAGAGAGAAATAGTTTCCTATGTGAACGAGAGGACTAGGGACTAGTTATGCTAATTGAAAGTATGTTAATTAGGAGTTGTATATAGTTTGAAAAGTAATTTTGGTTAGACCATTGTGGTCTAAGTTCAACTCGAGTAACATTGTTTGAGAATAGTTTAATCATGTCATCTTGATATATATAAGAGTATTTTTTGTTTTATTTTGATAATAAAATTGAGTTATGGACTTGGGCCAACCACTGCATATTGTAGTGCTACGTTTACTGGGACTTGAGAGAATACTAGGAACAAAATATATAAGAAATAGAATATGCACAAGCTTGTTGTTTGCAGTTTTAAGGCTAGCCAGTATTGGCAAAACATAAGAGAAGTGTTAATTATAAGAGACAAATGTTTTTATATAGTGAAATGATTCTCAGTCTACTTACCAAAGTTGGAACTGTGAAAATTTGGACTGAAAATGAAGTTGCCTGAAAGAGAAACCATTTTTCCCTTCAATCATTTGCTTCACAAGCTTTTACTAGACTTTTCTCTTCAAAATTATTTGATAAACTACAAAGTTTCTGTTAGGCAATAGAATAAAATTTTAGTACAGTGACTGTAAAACTGAACTTTACTTTACTGACATTTCAAGCTTTAGCCCTTCGATGGAGTAAAAGAGGACTCCAAAATTTCATTGTATTGACATTGTATATATCAAACACCAACGCAGGGTATACTAGTTTACCTGCTAGTTTCCATTTATAGTAACTAAAGGTATTATTATTATTCCATTTATAGTAAGGTATTATTATCAAGTAATGTCTTTGAAAGCTCAAACTTACAGATACAGCATGTTCATGATCATCAGCCACAAATTCATCCATAAGTTTCTTGTAATTCTGAAAGTTAACAAATAAGAAGGTCATAACTACAAAGAGGTATTAAAACAAGTATCAATATCAAGTCAACAATTGGATGAGAAAAATTGATGTTACAGCGATAATCGTTGCATTGCTACCAGCAAAAACACAAAGGAAAATTACATATTATATTTAAGAAATAGAAGACGATTTTCCGTGTTATATAGCCTGATCTAAACACGCGTGATGTTGGGAGAACATGAGAGAGCGTAGGAAAAGCACGAGCCGTTAGGCGAGTGCTTTTCCAGCTCTCGAGTGTTCTCCCAACATCATAAGTGTTTAGATCAGGCTATATAACACGGAAAATCGTCTTCTATTGCTTTTATAAAATATTTTTTGAGGCTAAATAGGCATTTTAATTGCTGATAAGAATAGCAATTCTCAATACGCGCGCCATCAATATGCGCGCGCATGTTTAGATAGCCTCATCCAACACGGTTTTTGACCAATCAGAGCGCACGTACTATCTAAATTATTTTATAAACTTAAATTAGGGTGGGCAGGGAACCCGCAACAGCAAGGCGAATTACTGCAGGCCCTTGTATCTGATCCGTCAATCAGTTTGAGGGCAGAGCTTACACCAAATCAACCAGTGACTTTACAAGTTAATGTACAAGCTCCGCCTCCAAATTGACAGATCAGAAAAAATTAAAAATTGAAATTCAGTTTGCTAGTTGTAATGCAATGATTTTCACTGTAAAATAAAGATGAAAAGTGAGAATGGTAAGTAAGTGTGTGCCTTTAGAAACAAGTGTACATAGCTTAGTTGGTTAATAGTATTTAATGAGGAAGACTACTCGCAAAGGCAATTTTCAGTAGGGCTCTAAATTAGTGTGCATCATTTGGAGCAAGAGTTCCTGTGTTCAAGGACAGGTCACATACCTTACTAAAGTGTATAGCAAACCATTTCTTGCCCTCTGGATCCATTATCATACTGTAGAGTAGAAAAAAAAACAAATGAACAATGAGAACCAGCTAACCAAACAATAATGAATCCATCAATCAATTGATAAATGAATGAATGATTGAATAAATGAATGAATGAATGGATGAATGAATGAATGAATAAAAGAATAAATGAGTGAATGAATGAGTGAATAAATAAATAATCAACATAAATGAATGAATGAATTATTGGATGAACAAATGAATGAATGAATGAATGATTGGATGAATATATAAATGAATGAATAAATAAATGAGGGAATGAATAAATTGGGGAATGAATGAGTCAATAAATAAATAAATAAATAAATAAATAAGTAAGTAAGCAAGCAAGTTAATAAATAAATAAAGACAAATATATAAATCAATTGAAATAAATAAATAATTGAAATTAACCAATTAACAAACCTATCAAATGACCCACCAACCAACACACTTAACAATCAACCACTCAGTCAAAAGATCAATTGAAAACAAAAGTGATTTTCAAATACATACCTACTCATAAAGACTGCATGAGTATTTGCTCTTGCCACTGAAAGAAAAAAATAGAAAAAACATGATGAAGGTGTCTATTTTTGTAATAAGTAAATTTAATTTGTATACCAACAAATATTGTATTCTCATACAATAGTAGTACCTTTCCACAAATTTGCATCTTCTTGCAAAACTTTATCCAACAGAGAATCGTAATCGTCCATAGGTTCAACGGCCATTTCACATAGAAGCCTCCGTAGGCCCTCTGTTTCAAAGATAGGAAATCATGAGAATTGTGATCATCTAGACTGAGGTTTAAAAAGTTTAAAAGGTCCAGGAGTACCGTAAGCAATGATTGTGAATTGTAAAATCTAGGTGTGTAATTTAGAAAAAAACTGCTATATTTGTGACTGAGGTTTTAAAGGTTTTAACCCAGGTGTAAGCAATGATTACAAATTGTTATTATTTAGATGTGTAGTGTTTAGGTGTGTAGTGTTTAGGTGTGTAGTGTTTAGGTGTGTAGTGTAGAAAAAACTGTCTTTTTCTAAATGGTTTGAACCCATGTATAAAGAATGATTATGAATTGTCTTTATCCAGGTGTGGGTAATTGTGAGAAAACTGAGGTTTGAATGGTTTGAAGCCAGGTCTCAGTAAAGATGAGAGGTCATCACACTCAACTTTCACATTGATTCAGAAATAAGAGAATTGTAAAACCCTGAGGCAAGGGAGACAACATTACATCAAACAAACTCAATTCACATTTGATCTATACCTAAGATTCACTAACCTGAATAAGATATGATTTTGTTGATCCATCCCAATAAACGTATTGCAAATAACTGGTGAGCTACAACTTTGTGGTGCATCACTTTGCATTTTAATGGACTACGACCTGGACCTGATGTTCCTTTCTGTTGACAATAACACAGTAAAATATAATGATCACCATAATGCACCCATCCTGTATCCAGTCCAACAATCATAACTAGCCATGTTCAAACTTGTTGGAATAAATATAATGAACAGGTTCCTATATGAATCTGTACTTTCCCATTTAAATCTGTACAAATTATGCAAATTATGTTGATGCGTGCTAAACACACAGATCAAACAAGCAGAGAAGTTCACTTCAGAAATAATAATATACTCTGATTGGTTGATCTGTGTATTAGCACACATCACCCCATATTTGCATAAGTACAGATTTAAATGGGAAAGTACAGATTTAAATTGGAACCTGTCAAATGATACATGCAGTGAAATACGTTGGAAAAAAGTCTGATTTCAGATGGTATTCCAACGCATGTCATTCCTGTGCTGTTTACAAGTCAGATGATCTAACCACTCAGCTAATGTGAGCCCTAGTGGCGAGCAAGGACTAGATGGTATTAGTCACTTTGATATCAGGGTTCGTGCTGATGTCAGTAAACAAAATCTAAGGAGTTTTCAAGGACCAAAAATTAATTTTTAAGCACTTTTTTGATATACGAAAATTTACGAATTTACGAAAATGATGTATAATACTAGAATTTTTACTTAACTTTAATTTGCAATACTCAAAGTTTTACCCTATTTTAGCTAGAATTAAGGAGTTTTTAAGGAGTTTTTGCTGATTTTCTAAAATTTAAGGGCTTTTTAAGTGCCCTTAAAAACGTAAATCCAATCTAAGGAGTTTTCAAGGAGTTTAAGGAGTAGCACGAACCCTGTGATATATAAGATGTTTATATGCTGAATTAACATTTTCAAGATTTGATTGTTTGGTTTTTTACCTCAACAATTTTTCTTGCTGCTTCACAAGTAATGTAGTTTCCAACTCTAACAGGAGATCGACCCTTTAAGGAAAATAATAAGTTTCTAAATTAGTTTTTATAATGAAAGTCCAAATAAAATGTCTAATCAGTAGCCTAAAAAACAGTGACATATATATCTAATCATGACACTGATGATGATTATGACAATATCAATTATAATAACATTAGGGATACCTCTCTATCTACTGTATTGGCATATGCCAGAGCTTTTTCACGATCACACCCTGGAACTGCCTCTCTAAGTGTTGATATGACCTACAAACAAAACACACTACATGAAAACACAGACCAACCTAAAATTAAATATATGCTAAAACTGCAGTTGATTCATTGTGAATAATTTGAACATTTTTTCCTTCCAGCTTTCAACAAAAAAAAAACCAGAGATTAAAATTTTCAGTCTAAAGCCCCCTAGATTGATGGAAACAATGTATATCTTAATGAAATAATAACAAGGATTCTACAAGAATAATTTCAAATAATTAAACTTAATTATAAATTTTGATTTTTGTATAATAACATTCTTTAACATTCAATAAAATACATATGATTATTCAGTATAGCAATATCTAAATTGATAATAATTTTCAAACTCAATTTCAGTACCAGTAAAACTGGTTATAAAAACAAACAGAAAAACAAGTAAACAATTGAATTTTAAAAAATCAAACTAGTTATCAAGAATCTACAACAGCAAAACTGGTTTTGTATACTGGTCAAACCAGTTATCAAAGTAGTCAAACTGGTACTTACCTCTTCATAGGTATGGACCTCATCATTGAACAACATAGTCACAAAGGAATCTTCATTACAGCTGGAATTGATGGATAACAGGAATTATGGATGAATTAATGAATGGGAGAATATATGAACTGATGCATAAACAAACAAACAAACAAATGAATAAATGAATGAATGAATGAATGAATGAATGGAAGATTGAATGAATGAATGAATAAATAAATAAACAAACAAATGAATGAATGAATGGAAGTTTGAATGAATGAATGAATAAATAAGCAAACAATCACACAAACAAATGAATTTATAAGTGAGTGAAAGAATGAATAAACAAACAAATAAATAAATGAGTGAATGAATGAATCAACACATGAATGAATAAATGAAAAACAAACAAACAAACAAACAATTGAATGACTGAATAGGTGAGTGAATGAATAAATGAATAAACACATGAATGAGCAAAGAAACAAATGAATGAAAGAACGAAAGAAAAGTGAATGGATAAAGAAATGAATGAACAAAAACAAACAAATGAATAAATAAGTGAATAAAAGAATGCATGACATATAAAATGTGAGTGAATGAATGAATAAACACATGAATAAGCAAAGAAACAAATGAACAAAAGAACAAATGATTAAGTGAATGAATAAACAAACAAATGAATAAGTGAATGAAAGAATGCATGAAGTATAAACAAATAATTAAAATATACTGGTTCTAATACTTACGATACTTCTAGTGTTTCTGGCAGCTGTCCAGTTTTTTCCCAGCAGATCATTTCTACAGCATGTATTAGAGCAGTCTCAAGGAGGATTTCTGCCCTGGCTACTAATTCAGGTGACAGCTTATCAATAGGGCTCTACATTAAAATATGAAATTAATCAATCAATCAACTAAGTCTTCCATTAAATGTATTGGTAGTGAGTGTGAGCGAACCTCTCAGAAAAGCCCTGATGGGAAGTGATGGTTGTAAAATATCTTGAAACTTTTACATTACTTAACTAACTTTACTAATATTATAAGAGTAACAGGTTCCCGTTTAAATCTGTACTTTCCCATTTAAATCTGTACTTAAATGCAAATTTTGTTGTTGTGTGCTAAACACACAGATCAACCAATCACAGAAGTTCACTTCAGAAATAAAATACTCTGATTGGTTGATCTGTGTGTTTAGCACACATCAACAAAATTTGCATAAGTACAGATTTGAATGGGAAAGTACAGATTTAAATGGGAACCTGTTGAGTAGATTTAAGGCTATATACTACTGTTTTTTATATATTCAAATCTTTAGTTTTTGTTGGACACCAACATCATCATGTAAATACACTGTTACAATATTATTGTTATTACACACAAAAAAATTGTTATAATAATGTAATATATATAACTAGTCACAACTGAAAACATTCAACTACATTTAACTGCACACACACCTCATCTCCATCTTCTTCCATGTCAGAGCTCTGCTGATGTAGTTCACAAGAATGACCTTCCTTCCATGCTTCAGGATCTCCACAATCACAGAAACCACTGCCACATGAGGTATTCATCTAAGAAAAATGGACAAAATGGAACAGGTTGTCTTGAGTTAATAATCATTAAGTAACATGACCAGTAGGAGTATCATTATCATCATTATTGCTATCATCACTAGCATTCTCATAACTATCATCATTATCATTACTACCATCCCTCATTATCATCATCACAATCAATTTCACCATCATTGTTATCACTAGTATAATTATCATTATTATCATTATTATTCCTATCATCACTAGCATTCTCATAACTATCATCATTATCATTACAATACCATCCCTCATTATCATCATCACAGTCAATTTCACCATCATCGTTATCACTAGTATAAGTATCATTATTATCATTATTATTCCTATCATCACTAGCATTCTCATAACTATCATCATTATCATTACTACCATCCCTCATTATCATCATCACAATCAATTTCACCATCATCGTTATCACTAGTATAATTATCATTATTATCATTATTATTCCTATCATCACTAGCATTCTCATAACTATCATCATTATCATTACAATACCATCCCTCATTATCATCATCACAATCAATTTCACCATCATCGTTATCACTAGTATAAGTATCATTATTATCATTATTATTCCTATCATCACTAGCATTCTCATAACTATCATCATTATCATTACAATACCATCCCTCATTATCATCATCACAATCAATTTCACCATCATCGTTATCACTAGCAGTATCCAGTAGCCATAATCATCATCGTCATCACCATAATGTTTTCATTCTAATCATCCTATGCAACCAAATAGCCTGTGGGACTCCCTTATGAAAGGGGGCGGGTTCCTCGTCGTCCCTTTTAGGGTTTGAAATCAGTGTTTTGGTCCCACTTAGGGTGATAATGGCGAGAATGACCACCAGCTGAGTTTTTTGTTCCCAACTAGGGTATAAGATCAACAACAATGCTTCTTTTCAAAGATTGATTTTTAATTTAATTCCCTTTCTTGCCCCTCCTAGGCGTGAAATTTCATCACTGCCACGCTCATCATCTCAAAATACAGGTCCCTTTTAGGGGTCATTTTCAGAATTTCCGACAAAAACCCCCGCCCCCTTTGATAAGGGAGTCCCCCCCCCCCGGGCCAAATAGTAACTAACCTTATATTGGTGTTCTTTATGAATGCTCTTTTGAAAGCAATCTATACATAAAACACATGTCCCATCATAGCCACAGTCCCTAGAAACAAACAACAATCATTTATTACATGAAATACAGACACAACAAACAGTTGAGGCACTGCACAAAGACGCAATTTTAAGCAAGAATTACCAATAATCAATCATCTTTAGACACAATATTTTGTTGATTTTAAAACAGAATCCCCTCACTCCCGTTCCAGTTTGTAATCAAGCTCTACAGTTGTAGGGGGAGGAGGAAAGGTCCAGGAAAAAATTGATGGTCATGTATGAGAGTTAGGCCCCATTCACACTAGACCAAATTTTGTTTGTTTTACCAAAAAAATCTGTCATAGACGAGGTAGGAACAGTGTGAATGATATTTTTGTGTTGGGACAAAATTTGTCGCTGCCAACCAAACTTCAAATATGCCGCTGTCCTGCTCTAAAGGCCACCAAACTTTGTAAAATTGTCAATTTTGACAGGTTTGGTAATCATCACTTCAACGTGTGTTTTCAAAGTCAACATAATCACACACTCGATCAATCGAACAGAGATGAATCCGTGGTATTAGCCATGGTATTATCGTGATTTGTACGGGGAAATGTTCTATTTTTCAATAACAATTAATACTGTAGTCAAAAAGCTGAATCTGCTCCAAAATGAGACGCTTAAATGTACCTATCAAGTGACACTTGGTTGACGTTTGCGATCACCCTAATCATTATAGTGCGAATACAGTTTCCAAACCAAAATTTGGTCGAGACAAACTTTGGTATGAATTTTGGTTCAGCCAAACAAACTTTGGCAGGCTAGTGCGAATGGGGCCTTACGGATAGCTGAATGAGAGCTGTTTCTGTTTGGACAGAAACTCTTTAAGAATATACATTTTTCACATATTAAACCAATAAACTCAATTGCCTTAGCATCATGTAAAGGAAATGAATTGATTTAAAATTGGAACGATGTATAAAATATAAAATAACAACAATGATAATAACAATCAAAACAGCAATAAAGTGAATGTTTGTTTACATGTCGCATGAGATCACAATTCCCAACTTGCAACTTGACAACAATTTTAATACATTCAAATAAAATACATAAAATAAATTCTCGTAATCATGTACATATTTCATATACTAATACCAACTGACCTGCATGAGAATGTTGGTTCCCCAAACTTAAACATTTTCCCACAAAGTTGTGGGGGCTTATTCTGACTCTGCAGTTTCGCGAACCCAGTCAATGGATCCTCTCCGCACAAAAAATACTCCAAAACATCAAATATCTTGTCCTGGCATTTATCTTCTTTAATGTTTACTTTAAGTATTGGCGTCTGAATTGACTCGAAGCAGCCGAAAACTTGCTTTGAGAGCAGTTGATGAAATAATTTCTTGAAAACATCGGGACTGTCGACGTCGTTGTATTTCATTGCGTGAATCCATTCTTTCGCTAACTGGATTTCCTTGGACTCTGCCTCTACAATGGCCGTCTCTGACATTTCAACGTCACTCATTTTGGTTTCTTCTTTACGAGAATTCCAAGTATAAAACGCAATTCATGATAATTTTTTCTAAAGTCGACCACAAGTTGTGTTTCATGCAACAAATATGGCGAACTTTTACATACATTTGCGCGGAACGCCGCTGACCGATATGGAAAAAAATCCCAAATTGTTAATAATACCGGATAATAATATAATGATAATAATAATTTATTTCTTAATTCGCATTCCAGGCTATCTCAATGCTCTTTATAAATTATGATCACTGATCAAAAAACAAATATCAATTACAGAAAAATAGACCGTACATAATTATTTGTTTATGAATTAAAGCCTATTTCACTTCTTCAAAATAACTAAAAGTTCATAAAAAATTATTCTGACTGTTCATTAGTGAAAAATTCCTTTTTCAAACTTTATTTTTTAATTATTCCATTTTATTTTTAGCAAGTTGGGCTTCCTTTGTAATTTGCTGTTATAATCCGCTGACCGTATAAATTTTGTGATGTTTCGTCTGTGGAGCAAAAATGAATGTAAAAATTGTAAAGCTACATGAAAATCAAGAATTTATGAGTATTGCAGTCGAGTTGCTGAATAGTGAATGGCCTAGAAGTGAAACGGCAAGGTAAAAATTACCTATTATCGCGCACATCCTATTATCGTGCTTTTCGTAAAAAATAATATAACTTGTAATTTATATCTTCTAAAAAACTGCTTCAAAATTAATTAAAACAATTATGGCTGCTTATTCTGTTGCAACCAATATATATATATATATATTTTTTACGAAAAGCACGATAATAGGATTTGCGCGACAATAGGTACGGACTACCTTAATTCCCCTTGAAAAATTCTGTATTAATTAAGTTAATCTTATTTAAGCATCGATCGATATAAAGTAACTAACCACTAAAAATATCATTTTGTTAAGATTGCGAAGTTTGACAGACTCAAGAGACGATTTTCCTTGTTGTTTATTGTTGATTACACAAGAAAAGACAGCAGTTGTTGGTCACAGCAAATTAACAAAAATACATGGAAGACCAAACTCAGTATATATTGAAAATGGTAATCTATAAATTATGGTGATAATGATGATAATAATTATTGTCATTGTCACAGTATAAATTATGTTGATGACAGGGCTGGATCCCGGGAGGGGGAATCAGGGGAAAAAGTACCAGGATGCTCGTCATATTTCTTAAGGGTAAAAATCAGCAATTTGGTATCATTTAAGGTGTCAAATGCAAATTTTTGAAAATTACCATTTTCTGGTATCTCTTAACCCCGGGGGCTGGATCTAGGGCACTGGACACCCCCCAGAGGCCACTTTTACCCCTTTTTTATTTAAGACATTTAAGGACCGGAAACCCCCTAATTTATTTGCAATTTAGACACCCCCTGACAAATTTCTGGATCTGCCCCTGGATGATTATTATCATCATCATCATCATTTATGTCATTATCATCACCATCACACCATCATCACCATAAATTATGCTCATCATCATAATATCAAATATTATTAATTAATATCATCAGCATTTATTGGAATGTTGCAAATCTAAAGGGATTTGCATGTTTTGACTAATATGTTTAGGTTTCCAATCATTTGTAGTTGTTGTTGATAAAACAAGAAGAGGTTTTGGATATGGAAGAAAGTTAATGGAACTATCTGAAGATTATGCTCACAAGTATGTCACAAACATCTGTTTTTTTCCTCTTTTATATATAAAATTATTAAAAGAGATTAGAACAATATAGTCATTTACATTTATATTTACAGCTATATCAAAAAATGTTGAATACTGAAAACTGCATACGGAATAGTGCTTTGCAAGACCAAAATGCATTTTTGTAATATTGTTTAAAGTCAAATAAATGATTATTAGGGGTGGCGAATGGTAAATCCAAGACGCCGAGACGTACATTTTAAATTCCAAGACCGAGACTCAGTTGATTTAAAAAATCTGAGATTGAGATTTTCGTTTCTCAAAATTAAATAAAAAATTGAGACTCTGGGACACAAAAATGCGAATGAAAAACAAGACTTCGAGACTAAGCGTACCCGGGGCGAGTTTCTGAGACTTGGCAATTTTTTCTGAGACTTTTAATTTTTGGGGGACCATTCGTCACCCCTATTATTAGTTATTTTATTTTTACCCACAATGCCCTTTGGTCTTGGAATGCACTATTCAGTGTTCAACCTTTTTTGAAATAGCTGTATATATTGTAATCAGTATTAATGAAACAATAAGTATACTAATATAGGTAAATTCATTGGAATTTCATCAGAGAAATCAATATTACATGAATCGCGGAGTCCGCCGAGCGATGAGTGTGATATTGATTTTTCGAGTGAAATTCAAATTTTTCGTGGAATTCCCGCGTGTTCCACCATTCCCGCCATGAATTCAGAAACCCGGATGAGAGGGTATTCCATGCTAAATACCCTCACATTCGGTTTCGTTCTCAGCCAATCAGTGTGTGAGTTTAAATTGAAGTATGAGATTCTATTTCATGTTGTTCCTAGGCTAGGATACAAGTCAATTCATCTGACAACACATGACAAGTGTAAGTTTTATGAGCATCTTGGATACCAGTATTCATCACCTGTATCTCCTCTCAGAGCAAATGCAAAGATACTTACACCAGAACAGGTAGGTTTATTCAGTGACTCAAAAATTATCCTCCAATCACTTCTCAATATTTATGTCACATGGCAATCCATTATTTTGCAACATTTGACAGCAACATATTGGACCACAACCTTTGTATTATTGACACAAGATATTTTGATAAAAATGACTTGTTTGGTATTGTAAAAACCCCAGGGGGGACTCCCTACTAAAAGGGGTGGGGGTCCTTGTTGTCCCTTTTAGGGTTTGAAATCAGTGTTTTGGTCCCACTTAGGATGATAAAAACGAGAATGCCCACCAGCTGAGTTTTGTGGTCCCTTTTAGGGTATAAGATCAACAACAATGTTTCTTTTCAAAGATTGATTTTTTATTATTTTTTTCCAGTCCCTCTTAGGGGTGAAATTTCATCACTGCCACGCCCATCATCTCAAAATACAAGTCCCTTTTAGGGGTCATTTTCAGAATTTCCGACGAGGACCCCCAACCCCTTTTATAAGGGAGTCCCCCATCCCGGAATTTAAAACACCTATAGGATTCATTTCAATAATGCAGTCTTAATATTGAATTCTCAACATGAATATCTTCTTCCCTTGTTTCTAAACCAAGTTGTTGCCATTGTTTCCAATTTTTTCATGTAAATATTACAGCCATTGCCTATCCTATAGCGATGTTCACTGTTTACAAGCATTGATTTTGTTTGGGTGGCCTCAGTTGAAGTGACACTGCACTGTTAAACTCCTTGCCTCAACAGCCAACAAAGAATTCTGGTTCGCACATAATATCAATAAGTGATGCCATCATGAACATCGCTATTTGATCGAAACATGATTATTATTATCATTGCTGCTATTTTTCTATTATTGCTATTGTTTTATCTGGTTGTCATCTTTATCATTATAATGTGTTTAGTTTTCAGCATTACAGTCGCATTTTGGAGAAAAAAATAACGATGACAACAAACCTTTGCTTAATCAACCCAAACAATTTGATGAAGAGAATGAAGCTGATGTTCCAAAATCAAACACTGTGAAACCTCAACAGGAAAATGATTGTTTACATGACGATACATCAGGAAATAAACAAAACTTAACAACAATGGAATATAATACAACAAAACAAAGAACAGACCCTTCTTCAATGCCAAATATGGCTGTCCCTCTGGCACCAATTCCACCCCCACCAGTACCCCCACCAGTACCCCCACCGCCATTTGTTGCACCATCATCAAAGACAATAGCAAACAAGGGAAAAGAAATATTATACTGGATGGTTAAAGATCTTTAACAGTAAATATTGTAAAAAATTCCATTGATGCAAAATAAATTTGTTTTCAATAATTTATAACTTTAAAATCGTCTTGATGATGCCATTGATAATTCTTGATGGTTCGTCATTTAAGTGCGAATCAAAAAACCGTGGACACCTATAAATATTTAAGAAATCGTTTATTATTCGTTGAACAACTCAGCAACAACTATATCACCGCAAGAAGTTTGACTGATGTGTAGTATGATAAACGTTTTGTAGTTAGAGTTGTTTGACGAACAATAAACGATTTCTAAAGTATATTTCTGGGTGCTCACGGTTTTTCGATTCGCACTGTAAACCAACAACCATTCCACTTAGAATATCCATTGAGAAAAGAGCGCAAAATATTCAAGGTGAGTTCAGATTATACTGTACAACAAAAACGAAAACTGTTTTTTTTTGGTAGAAAACAGCAGTAAAATACAGCACGCAAATCCACGTATACTTTGTTAAAAATGATTGACACCGGAATAAAAAGACGCAATGAAAACTGATTTAAAAAAGAGGCCGAAAATCTTAACGTAATGTACAGAAACACAGCACAAACTAATTTAAATCTAAACTCTTTATTGTTACAAATCAAACGCAGAAATACGTACAAATAAGTTACGTAGCATACTTGTTATGCAAAACTATAATCTACAAATCTAAGCAAATCATCACAATACGTTTATATAGTATACATATCCAGTGTTTTATGATAAGAATGATTATCATTCATTTCATATTATCATGATTACTATCATTATCGTTAGTAAAATAACTATAATCATCATCATAATCATACAAATTATTATTTATAGTACGTTATTTCCATTTATAGGTGCGGTTTTGCAAGGCTGAGCGGTTTGCGGTTTCTTTGTCATTTTCGGACTCGGTGAACGGTTAGAAATTTTAGCAAATGTTTGTGCGATTTTGCGGCTTCTGTCAATTTTTTTGTGCGGTTTTGCGGTTTCCAATCCCCCTTAACTCCCCCCCCCCCCCCCCCTCCCTCATTATACACACATGTCATTCACTGCTCATTCGTATCATCTAATGATGCAATATCTAACTTATAGTTATAGTCATTTCACTTTTACACAAGTATGATATTCCACGGTATACCAATGAAAACCATTGTGTAACTAGTCTGTACAGTTATTGTTCAGTTTAGTTAAAGGTAAGGATACAATCCCTCTGTCTTACTAATTAACATATTCTTTATTCGTATCATCTAATGATGCGGCAATATCTAACTTATAGTTATAGTCATTTCACCGATACACAAGAATGATATTCCACGGTATACCACTGGAAACCATTGTATAACTACTATGTACAGTTATTGTTCAGTTTAGTTAAAGGCAAGGATACAATCCCTCTGTCTTACTAATTAATATATTCTTTTTTTTTTTTTTTTGCCTTTTAATTGCTTTTAATTGTTATTTTTTTTTCATTTTTTAGTCGGCCTGTACTGCAAATATGCACAGTATTATAAGAGATTATATTATAAATGAATGCTTTGCAATGCCCTGTGTCGCTACCTAGCCTGCGTAGCCAGGCTCTAGGGGAGGGGAGGGGAGGGGTGGCGGAAGAGAGGACCCATCTTTCCCCTCCCCTCCCCCTCTTGCCCCAATCTCTCCTCAATCACTAAGAGCCGCTACGCAGGCTAACCGCTACCGGGACTAGATTGACTGGATTATCCAAATCCAGTTCTTCAATTCGATTCCCGGAGCCTTTTCTCCTCATTCAATTAACTTTGTCAACTATTTAAACAAATAGGTGACGTCAGCGTGAACATATAAAGTTCTAAAGTGTTGACGTCACAAAAATTGATTTGCACTACTGTACCACAATTTTTGTTCCCCTTTTCCAGCTTTTCGATAGGCAATCAAAACATACACCTAATTCAAAAAAGGTTGACGGGGCGAACGGCGATTGGTGATTGGCGATTGCGGGACTGTGGATAATACGAATTTCTTCTTATTCTATTCTAAATTACCCAAACATCGTTAAGCGATGACCTTAGATGGATGTCTCGAAGGTTTCGCTGAACGGTGGAGGCATTGTTTGGGTAATTTAGAAACGAATAAAGAGGAATTCATATTAACCATCGCCAATCACCAATCGCCAATCGGCGTTCGCCCCGTCAACCTTTTTTGAATTAGGTGTATATGCACACAGCAAATTTGATGATAATCGTTCAAATATCAACTCAGATATGGCTACTCGAATACTGAGATAATTTTCCCTTGCAAAACACTGCGTTTTCAACTCGGTTCGTAAAGTTATATGAACTGAGCCGAAAATGCAATAATTTGTAAGGTGATATTATATGATCAAGTGGCCATATTTAGCTTCTGTACAATGTACACCGTTTTGACGTGGTAGCCATGGTTTTTGGTGACCTCGCAAGCCAACAATAACTTCCAAGAAATGTTTTTAACTCCAAACAATCAAAGGGCATAAACGAGTTGAAGATATAATCCATTGAGTTGTCAAATGTAGACGAATTACGTGCCACTAATTGCGACAGCTACTGTCATTTGGCGCGCAAGCTATTTGCTTTTTACTCAGGCTTCCTGTCATTGTCCTGTGGTTTGCCAATTTGAAAAATGCACGGTAGAAAGGTAGATATTTTTAAGATTCCATGATATCCATTAAAGCAATTCCTCTATTCTGCACCGTTCTGTGCATGTTACAGGGACAAAAATGATTGTTTTCTCTCTCTTTTCTTTGATGGTTCTCCGGGAAAGTATTCACAAAGTTATATATTGAACTATGCTACAAACGAATGGTTTGCAATGTCTTGTCGGTACCATACCGATGAGCTATCATTCATTGACTGGATTGTCCAAACCCAATTCGATGTCGACATTATTTGCATCTTCTTTTTCTTCGATTATTTGTTTCCATGGCATGTCATAGATCATTAACATTGTTATAATATATCCAAGTAAAATGGTAAAAACGATTTTCAATTTGCCAGAGGAAGACCTCATGAAGGGATGTGATCGATAAACTAATAACAGAACTACAGTTGTCACCAAACCAATAGCACTAATAATGCCAACCACTATCTTGAAACGCTTGATATGATTCTTGTTGAGTTTTCGGTCTCAGATTGCAGATTCAGATCTCCTTCTGACAACGTTTTTTGAAATAGGTGTATATTGAACTATCCTACAAACGAAGGGTTTGCAATGTCTTGTCGGTACCATACCGATGAGCTATGATTCACTGACTCGATTGTCCACATTATTTGCATTTTCTTTTGCTTCGATTATTTTTTTCCATGGCATCAAAATGATCAAAGACATTGTTATGGACAATTCAAAAAAAATCGTGATTAACATTTTCGCGTCGCCATAAGAAAACCTCATGACGGGATGTGATTTATAAACTAACACCAGAACCAGACTAATCAGCCAAACAATGAAACCAATAATGCCAACCACTATCCTTAAACAATTGATATGCTTCTTGTTTAATTTTCTCATCAGAGTTACTCCAATAGACAACAGCGCCTTACCAATCTTGTACAGGCCGAATGTTACACCAAAGGCCAGTTCCAACTGCAAAACCAATCTGTAGCAAATCACAAGCGTCTTGCCCTGAACGATTGCTGGGTCAGAGCAGTTTGCACGAACAGCATCAAAGTTTGTCTTCATGATTAAAGGCCACACGAAACAATCTTTACTACCTTCACAGTCGTAGGTTATCTCGACAAATGCAAACCAGCCAAATAAGAATAACACATTGGAAATAAACAAAAAAGAAATAATAACCAATGCTCGTTTAACGTCGTGGAGCGTCTTTCCTTGCAGTAACACTTTGTCTTGCCTAAGATAAACCACAGTTTGGTTTCTATTGACCTCCTTAGACTTGAGAATTTCTGGAAATAGGTTAAAGACGATGAAGTCACGAAGAGTTCGAAGCGTATTAATCATTGTCATTTCCACTTTGTAGATGTAAACAACAAAAACTAGACTTTGAATGATGATCCAAAGATAGATGGGACAGGCTACGATGATGCTGTACCAATATAACTCCATTTTACTAGACAGTGGAATGCCAGAAGATCCACTTCTAATTCGTCTCGTTATACTATAATTGCTTCGTAAACATGGGTGTAGTCTACTTCCCAGAAATTTTGTTTTGCCCCCAATCATCTCAAGAATGTAATTAACTCTCAGACATGTTATAAACAAGGGCTGACGTCTGTAAATATCAAACAAATTAATGCAAATTTCGTGACAAATATTGTGCGTTGCGGTGCGGGATACCACAGTTGTATTCATATTTAAGGTACTTGCCCCGGCTATTTTTGTCCTTTTTGATGAATTTTTTTATTATTATTTTCTAAGGTCTATTTTACAAAAATTGTTTTCCTTGTTTTTTTCAACATAAGTATGAACTTTTAAGTTAAAAGATTCCGTTTCTAGTAAATTTGGGGGGGGGGGGGGGGGGGAGGGGATGGGTGTGCATAAAGGTTTTAATGAAATTAAATTTGTTTGATGAACGTCAAAATCAGGAGAATCGTTTTTTTTGTCGTACGGAAAAAAAGGAAATCCAAAACAAACTTCAAATATCTATTCTACATGGCAAACCTTCAACATAGTGGTTCTGGAAATGATCGAGAATTAAAAAATACAGGGCTCCTGAAAAATATCATTGTTAAGTGAAAATATTTTGTTGCAATAAGTTTTGCATGTTCATATTTTATATATAGACTATGTCATTTCCATTAAAGTTTTTGATGATAAATAAATACAGACATCTTCAGATGACTGTAATAGATTATTGGGTGACAATGTTTCTATAAATCCATAAATTAGCAGTCCCGTGATGTTCTAAATCACAATTCATTAAAAACTATTACGAATGACGTCATAATATTATTGATGATGCCATTGATAATTAGGGGCCGACAATTTAACTTTTGAGGGGGGGGGGGGGGTGATTTTGAAAATAAATATCCTGCAAGCCAAAATCGCCACTGAAATCTTTTCTTTTCTATAAAATAAATTCCGTGCGCATGCCAGCGGGCTAAAAGAAAATTTCCTGCACGGACCAGATCCCCCCCCCCCCCCCCCCCCTCAAAAGTCAAATGGTCCACCCCTTATTGAAAGTTCATGATCACCAACAACCATTCCACTTGGGAAAAGAGTGCAAAATATTCAAGGTGGGTTCAGATTTTACAGTACAACAGAAACGAAAACTGTTTTTTTTTGTAGAAAACAGCAATATAACACAGCACGAATCCACCCATACTTTGTTAAAATTGGCGACTTTAGTCTTCTTTGATTGACACGCAATGAATACAATTGAAAAAGAGGCCGAAAATCGTAACGTAATGTACAGAAACACAGCACAAACTAATTTAAATCTAAACTCTTTATTGTTTCAAATTCAACGCAGAAATACTTACAAATGACACGTAGCATACTTGTTATGCAAAACTATAATCTACAAATCTAAGCAAATCATCACAATACGTTTATATTCGAGTTTATATAGTATATATATGCAGTGTTTTATGATAAGAATGATTATCATTCATTTCATATTATCATGATTACTATCATTATCATGAGTAAAATAACTCTAATTATCATAATTATACAAATAAATTATTTATAGTACGTTATTTCCATTTATAGGTGCGGTTTTGCGGTTTTGCAAGGCTGAGCGGTTTGCGGTTTCTTTGTCATTTTCGGACTCGGTGAACGGTTAAAAATTTTAGCAAATGTTTGTGCGATTTTCCGGCTTCTGTCAATTTTTTTGTGCGGTTTTGCGGTTTCCAATCCCCCCTAACCCCCTCCCCCTCATTATACACACATGTCATTAACTGCTCATTCGTATCATCTAATGATGCAATATCTAACTTTTCGGTTATAGTCAATTCACCGATACACAAGAATGATATTCCACGGTATACCAATGGAAACCATTGTATAACTACTATGTACAGTTATTGTTCAGTTTAAGGAGGCTCGGGTCAGTATTTTTCGCGCTCACCCAGCGACGTTTGAAAGGCCGTAGTTCCCGCGTCAGAAGGTATTTTGACAAGATTTTTTAACACATGTCTACATATAGAATAAAGTTTTTAAAAAAGTTATTTTTGATAAAATCGATAATATTTTAGCCGACAAATGATAACGCCGCCGAATTTCTATGTAGCCTATTTTTGGAAAAAATCGACCTAAACTTTTAAAACCACATGGCCTACTTTAAAGCTATTACCTAGGTCAACAATCTGGCAAAGTTTAAAAAAAAATCATCTCACCGATTTTGAATAAAAACGGGTCATTTTATTTCCTAGGAAAAATTCATTGTTTTATAATATTTACCGATAACAACAGACTTTGAAGAGATAAATCAAAATCCTTCCAGCCAGGTATTAACAGGACATTTGTCTATATTGTCTGTGAATTTCAACTAATTTAGTCCACGGGATTTCTTTTGGGAAAGGATACAAATCGGCAAAAGTTTGTCAGTTTTTGTGCAGAACTTCTAATTTTTACTTCTGAGCACTCTAACGAAAAAATCTGAGATAACTTTTTTTTATTTTTTAGCTATCAAAAGTTCACCATATTTTCAAGTGCACCTCTAAATTTTATAGTGATTGAAATATTTTGAGGCGGTCAAATAAAATTCTGAACGTGGGTATATTTGCCTTCGCTTTGCAGCGGCCGGTTTGTTTTTATTTTCGAGTTATACATGATTTGCATGCTTTTGCTTTTTTATACCCACGTTCAGAATTTTATTTGACCGCCTCAAAATATTTCAATCACTATAAAATTTAAAGGCGCACTTGAAAATATGGTGAACTTTTGATAGCTAAAAAATAAAAAAAAGTTATCTCAGATTTTTTCGTTAGCGTCCTCAGAAGTAAAAATTAGAAGTTTTGCACAAAAACTGACAAACTTTTGAAGATTTATATCCTTTCCCAAAAAACATACCGTGGACTAAATTTGTTGAAATTCACAGACAATGTAGAAAAATGTCCTGTTAATACCTGGCTGGAAGGATTTTGATTTATCTTTACAAAGTCCGTTGTTATCGGTAAATATTATAAAACAATGATTTTTTGCACTGAAAAAAATTGTCCCGTTTTTATTCAAAATCGGTGAGATGAATTTTTTTTAAACTTTGCCAGTTTGTTGACCTAGGTAACAGCTTTAAAGTAGGCTATGTGGTTTTAAAAGTTTAGGTCGATTTTTCCTTAAAATAGGCTACATAGAAATTCGGCGGCGTTATCATTTGTCGGCTAAAATATTATCGATTTTATTAAAAATAACTTTTTTAGTGATTGAAATATTTTGAGGCGGTCAAATAAAATTCTGAACGTGGGTATATTTGCCTTCGCTTTGCAGCGGCCGGTTTGTTTTTATTTTCGAGTTATACATGATTTGCATGCTTTTGCTTTTTTATACCCACGTTCAGAATTTTATTTGACGATGAAGTCTTCAATCGGATCAATCATTGGCTTTCCCGCTTTGTAGAAGCAAAAAGCAGAAACTACAGTTTGAATGATTAACCAAAGCATGGCGGGACAGGCTGCGATGCTGTTGTACCATTCGAACTCCATTTTACTAGACAGTGGAATGCCAGAAGATCCACTTCTACTTCGTCTCTTTATACTATAACTGATTGATTCGTAAACATGGGTGTAGTCTACTTCCCAGAAATTATGTTTTGCCCCCAATCATCTCAATAGTATAATTAACTCCCAGACATGTTACGAGGGCTGACGTCTGTAAATATCAAACAAATTAAATGCAAATTTCGTGGCAAATATTGTGCATGGCGGTGCGGGAAATCACCGGGGATTGTAAAACAAATCATATCACCATTTGTTTCAGTCAGTTGCATTCATATTTAAATAAGACTACCTTATTATAGGAAATTAACACTTCACCTATTTAGGTTGCGAGAATTTCCTTTAAAGTCAATTAAAACGTAAATGATAAAGTTGGATGTTAATTTAAATCACACTATTTTTAATTTTTATCCAAAATGTACAATGTGATTAAATGTCAAAAAATGTCGACCCGCAAATTACAGTGCATCGGCCTCCGGGTCTATCTCATCGTCACTACTGGAATCTTCTGATAAATATTTCTGGACATCAGTTGCGTCCTTTAGGATTTCGTTTAGGATAGACTTTAATTCGTCCACATAATCAATGTCGTTTAAATAAGACACTTCCTCTGCTTTAGCTTTAAAGATCGCAAAATTATCATTATTTAATATCACGTTTGTCGTTTGTTATGCCACGTCAAAGAACTTTGCAGCTGTTAATAAAGTTTTGTTTTGATTTGTTTGTTTTTTTTGGATCGATCGCGTTAATTTCATTGCTTTAAAAAATCTTCAGCCCCTTTTCGCGTTAATTTTCTTCATTTGAAAGTATTTTCCCCTCTGAATCGCGTTAATTTAGGTCACGTGAATTTAAATTATGGTAACATGTCCGTGCGTTAATTTCCTATAATAAGGTATGCTGTTTCTATTACCGTTTTTGATGGTAAATTATTACAGATGAATGCCGGATGTTTCACTCCATTATAGGATGATTCTCCCCTTTTATTACATTCATTAAATTTACAGTAATTAACATCACAAAACAATTAGTTTGGGCTAATATGACAGTGTATTAGTAGAAATAAGCATTAAGATGAGTAAAAAAAAAAGCAACTTCGACGCGTATAAAATTGGTACCAGTTAAATTAAAAACTCGTAGGCCTAATACGAGATAGATTTAGGCTTACAAAATATTTTTTAATATTATAAAGCATGTTTTAACGTAAGACAGACACCAGAATTGAAACTATAGTTTTAAATCAGACAAAAGAGGGTAAGGAAATTGTATAAAAACATGTTGTTCGAGAAACATTCATATTCACGTTAAAAACTTTAATAAACAATAGGACCGTTCGCGTCATTAGTTACATATACACCTATTTCAAACATCGTTGTCACAATCAAAGCTACAGTCCACACTCTGAAGCCTGCAAAGGATGTCGGTATTTCTACTCTTGTTATCGATTTATCCATAGCATATTTTGGTTGTACATGTTTGTGCTATATGAACATGACAAGTTTTGCAGTGATAGATGATGAAACAAATATTTATTTAAAAAGCGCGTGATAAATCACACATTCAGTTCAAATTACCGATATCCTTTGCAGGCTTCAGAGTGTTGACTGTAGCTTCGGCTGCGACAACAATTTTTCAAATAGGTGTATATTGAAGTAGCCATATCTCACCTGCTGTACAGTGTTTTGACTTGATAGGCATGGTTTTTAGTGACCTCGCAAGCTAGCCAACATTAATTTCCAAGAACTGTTTTTAACTCCTAATAATATACATGAAAAAATTACTCAATTCTGATTTGCTGAAAAACAGTGCAAAAGAGGTAATACAGTAAAAACCCGCATGTAAGAACCACTATTTTTCGAGGTTAGGCTAAAATGGATCTTATATATATGTTATTGAATAAATAAAAAACGCGCGCGCGTGCTGTGTGCCGTTATAAAGCTAGCACGCGGGTTGTCAAAACACGAGAGAAGTGTTAAGAGAAGCACGACGCGAAGTGTCGTGAACACGACATGTCAGAACACTTCTCGAGTGTTCTGACAATCCCCAAGTGCTTTATAACTGCATACAGCACAGAAGCAAGTTTTCTATTTCTTTTATAAAATACAAATTGATCAACATGCAAACGCGCGTGCTGTGTGCTCTCATCAAGCACGCGCCTCAACCAACCAGAATACGTGATTTCGAATAGTTATTTTATAATGGTATTTAGTGAGAAATTAGGCTAAAGTGGTTCTTAACTGGTTCTTATTTACAAAGCAAGAACAATTTCCCTTATATGGTGTTTTTATTACATAATATAAATTGTTATGTAGAAGCATTTGAATGATGAATGTATTCTCATTGAGAACTAACTGATAATACATTTGTAAAACATCTTTCTTGCATTGATTTTTAATTTGCTCATTCAGACTCATGCAATTTATACATTTTAAATGACCAAATAAACCTTTCATATAAGAACCAGTCTAATTTCTTAGGCTAAAGTGATTCTTTTTTCAGTAGAAGGTGCTTAAAAAGCAAGTTTCAGCATAGTGGTTCTTAATCCACTGGTTCAATACAGTGCAAATTACAAAAAAAGAAATCGCTTCTGATAGGCTTTATTCCTAATTCGTTTTAATTAAAAAACACTTTAAAACGTTGGGCTCGTGCAATTGCAGACTCTTTGAAAAACAAACTGCTACAAATTAATCCAAAATGGAACTTGACATCATATTATTACCTATATACAAACAATCAAATGGTATAAACGAGATGAGTTGTCAAACGTAGACGAATATGCCACTAATTGTGACATTTACTGTCATTTGGCGCGACAGTTATTTGCTGAGTTTATTTTATTTCCGGGTTCACATTTACTCGTTCATAAATAACTAGGGCTTGTACCGCCGCGAAAGTGATCCCCGCCGCAATATTGATCCCGCCGCAATAATGGTTCCCAAGTCGCCGCAATATTGATCCCCGCCGCAATAATGATTCCCAAGTCGCCGCAATAATGATTCTCGCCTCAATAATGATTCCCAAGTCGCCGCAATAATGATCCCCATTGAAATGATAAACCTGGACAACTCGGGATCGATGGAGCATGTCACATTTAAAACAAACATATCAAATTTCATTCTCTACCTCGTGGATTCCTTTCTGGACATCGTTGTAGGAGGCCTTGTAGTATGGACTTCTTTAAACTATATTACATTTCCATTCTTCTGCTGTTCGCTCATGTTGATATTATCACTGGGAGTTAAATGAGCAAAGTACTTTGGACAAAGATGACCAGGATAAGTTTATAGAACAATCATAGTTGTTGAGGTTCTCATAAAATTCCACAAATCTCCTATTATATCATCACTTCTAACTACTGTGCGACAATGGGGATTGCTTGATAAAAACTGGCTTTACTACAAATAATTGATTTTAATTTAATATTTCTATGACGAGACGTACGCTTTAAAAATCTAACTCGGTCAAACTTAAGGTGGCTCGACTGAGTATTTTTGAAGGGCCACCGTCGCTGTTTGATCGCAAAGTACGTCGCCCTTAGAAAAATAATTTCAAATTAATTTCCATAGCGAGTTCAGGCATAGACTGAAGTTTGTTCTGATGTTTCAAATATTGCAATCGGAACTAGCAATAATTTTTTATGATAGAAAAGTAGTTTTGACAAATACGACAATTTTAGGCGAAATAGAGTTTTCTATAAAACCGCATTGATTGTTTCACAAACTTCAGATCAAGTTCTTCGTTGTTGCTGAAAATAAAAGATTTATATGGAGGCATTTTTGAATAAAACGCTTTTAAACATTTACACAACAAATAAATTAAATTAATCAAGCATCCATTTCACTTGATCAAAAACATCACTACAAAAGCTCAGAAAAAGTTGCTTTTGGTCTCATTTGGTCAACAAATGTCTTAGTTATTTGTCTGGCGAACATGAACGAAATCACTTCAGGCTATTAGGACATACATGATTTTTCGTTTTTCATAGATGAAGATGAAAGGCAGTATATAGATAATGAGTTTCAATATATAAAATAACTTTTGAAATGATAGCTAAAACGCGTTATATTTAACACTTCATGACACAAAAAAAAGCAAACAAAAAGAAAAGAGAAACGAATATTAAACGAAAACACAAAAAGAGATCCACATATATGTGGATGAATGCATGGAAAAATATAGAAATAGTCCATGCTCCATCGATCACGAGTTGTTCAAGTTGATAATTCCTTGGGGATCATTTTTGCGGCGACTTGGGAGTCATTATTGCGGTGGGAATCAATATTGCGGCGACTTGGGAATCATTATTGCGGCGGGGATCAATATTGCGGCGACTTGGGAATCATTATTGCGGCGGGAATCATTATTGCGGCGGGGATCATTTTCGCGGCGGTACAGGGCTTCTTACTCAAGCTTTCTGTGGATGGCCGATTTGAAAATTGCAAAGAAGATTTGTTTAATGCAAGATAGCCTGCGCAGCAGTCCCTCCGTCAAGAGAATGAGGGCCTGCAGACAAGACCTGGTTTTTTGATTATCCGCCCCCTAATTAAAATTCAATCCTGTTAAATATCACTGTCAAAAACAATCCAATCAAAATTGACCGGAAATCGAGAAAGTAAATTTGAGAAAACAAAGCGATTGACCGGAAGTTCAAAAATAACGGTCGATTCCCAACGAAAATATATCAGAACTTTGCTAATTTTAACCACCTAAATACGGTGTAAGGAAAGTTAATCATGAAGAACTGTTGTCGTAGCTAGATTTCTCAGAATTCTTCGCGTGATCTGTAATTATTCTTGACTTGAAATGTGTAATCATTGACCCGTAAATAACGACTGTGATTTTACTTCTGAACTTGCTTCAAGTGGCTCGCTATATTCTCTAAAATCCTTCTAATCTTTCATGTCTATGAAAAAAAGTATTCACAAAGTTACATTGAGCTATGCTACATTGAACTATCGGTACCATACCGATCTTCTATGATTCATTGACTGGATTTTCCAAATCCACTTCCCTTACGACATCATTTGCATTTTCTTTTTTTTCAATTATTCTTTTCCATGGCATGTCATAGATCAATAACATTGTTATAATATATCCAAGAGAAATTGTAATAAAGATTTTCACGTTGCCAGAAGAAGACCTCATGAAGGGATGTGATTGATAAACGTATACCAGAACTACAGTTGTCACCAAACCAATGGCACTAATAATGCCAACCACTTGAAACGCTTGATATGATTCTTGTTGAGTTTTATGATCAAAGCCGTTACACCGACAGACAACAGCGCCTTACCAATCTTGTACAGGCCGAATGTTACACCAAAGGCCAGCTCCAACTGGAAAACCAACCTGTAGCAAATCACAAGCGTCTTGCCGTGCACGATTGCTGGGTCAGAGCAGTTCGCACGAACAGCATCAAATGTTGTGTCCATAGGCCACACGAAACAATCTTTACCATCTTCACAGTCGTAGGTTATCTCGACAAACGCAAACTGGCCAAATAATATTAACACATCGGCAATAAAAAAATAATAAATATTACCCAATGCTTTTTTAACGTCGTTGAGCGTGTCTCCTTGCAATAACACTTTTTCTTGCCTAAGATAAACCACTGTCTGGTGTCTATCGTCTTTCTTAGACTTGAGAATTTCTATCGTCTTTCTTAGACTTGAGAATTTCTGGAAATAGGTTAAAGACGATAAAGTCTTGAAGCGTATCAGTCATTCCCGCTTTGCAGTAGCAAACAACACAAACTACAGTTTGAATGATGAACCAAAGAAAGGCGGGACAGGCTGCGATGATGATGTACCAAATAACTCCATTGTACTAGTAGTGGAATGGCAGAAGATCCACTCTTACTGTAATTGATTCGTAAAAGTGGGTATAGTCGACCTACTTAATTCCGGGAATTAAAACAGCAGGGATCAGTTGTTCAAAGCCAGTTTAGTGCTAATAATAAAAAGCTGAAACTGAAACGACTGAAACGGCTGAAAGCTGAAAAAGCTGAAAAAGCTGAAATGCCCCAAATGTTTTACATTTTTTCCAAAAATATGTTTCATTTAATAATGATTTATATTAATCACACAAATATCGACTATCGTTATCAAATGTTACAGTGCGGACACAGTAACTGGGCCCACCTGAACAAAACTGTCTAATCACAAACAACCTACAGACAATCGATTCCCGATAAAATCCGACTAAACCAATCAGCGTTAATAACTCGGATGATATTTTGTACAAGGTTTTGGCGCTTTTTAATAAATCAAGTGTTCGTAGTTTTGATATTGGTTGTAATGCAGTTTTGTTGAGGTGGGCCCAGTTAGTGTGTAATTGTTGTATATGTTGAGGTTGCTGTATGGCGTGTAAGCATCTACAGCTTATTATTAATTATTAAATGAAACATATTTTTGGAGTATTTCAGCTAGAATAGAATAGAATAGAATCTTTATTTGCTCCTATATACTAATTACGGGCAATATATTATACATTATATTATACATTTTACATTTGTCTTTCTATATATTCGTTTGTATGTTTTTTTTGTTTGTTTGTTCATGCTATTATGTATGTTTTATAGAATATAGAAATTGAGCATGGAGGCTAAGTAAACTGGGAAGTTATCGAGTTAGCCTCCATTTAGGTTTTTGTTTAATACATAATATTCAGGTATAAAGAGCGGTAAGATTTATAAACAATTAAACAAAGAGGGAAAAAACGTTTAGAAAAGAAAAAAAGAGAATAGAACAGGAAAACACTAATATATACAAAATAATATTAAATATAGTTTTTGTGAAGTAAGTAATATAAATATAGGTTATTTTTCTTCATAAAGGTATATATATACTATGTATCATTGTGAGTTTTGAGTACTCATTAAGTATGCTTTCACTTTTTTATCAAATGAAAGTACACTTAATATTTTAAGTTCATATGGGAGGTCAGCCATATATCAGAGCCAGTATAAGAGAGTGATTGTTTGCCAATGTTTGTTCTAACTCTAGGTTTATATAAATTTCCTTTGGTTGCATATCGTGTATTATAGGCGTGAACATTTTTTGCTTGTGTAAATATATTATTGAATGTATTTGGCAGTAGTCCTAATTTGTGCCACTTATGGACGAATTTCAAAACGTGTAATCGATATACATTTTGAACTGTATGTATATTTAGCAGGTTGATGAGGTTGATGAGCGGTTTGGCACTGTCAGTGTATTTCCCATAGAGAGTAGCAAAAAATATTATTTGTATATTAAATATGGTTTTGTTTGCACTGGACTTTTTGGATGTTTGTTTTATAAGTACTACCCCATGCCTCAATAGCCGTTTCAGTCGTTTCAGTTTCAGCTTTTTATCGCGACCCTAATCCTCAGGGTTAACTCTATAGATTTTCTTTAGAGTTAACCCAGGATTAGCGTTAATCTAGCTTTGAGCAACAGGCCCCAGAACTTAAATATGTTATGTTATGCAAATTTCATGGCGAAACTTGAAACTTGAATCATCGGGAATGCACGAAAAAAAATATTCATCATCATTAGGTGAAAATATTTCGTTGCAATAAGTTGTATTCATATTTTAATCAGGTTATGTTATTCCCATTAACGTTTTTGATGATAAATTATTACAGACATCTGTAGGGGGCCTATTATAGGGGTTCGTCATACCGCAAAACCGCTATATTTCGTCATGTTTTTCCGTTAACCGCCGCAAAAAATCGCGAAAAACCGCAACCGCCATGTTTTGTTTAAAAGCGCCATTTATCTTACACTTTCCTACTCATTACAGAATAAAATCATTAAATTTGATAGTCTTGATACGTTTTAAAATCAACAGTAACGATATCTTATTTAAACATATATTTTCAACCGAAATCCGCATGTTAAAGCGCATTAAACCCGAAAACCGAGCAGCAAAATCAGCAATTTTCCGCAACCGACCAGCATCTCCATAACCGTAAACCGCCACAAAAATTGCAACAATACCGAAAACCGACCTCTAAAATTGGCAAAAACCGTCAAACCGCCAACTTATAATAGGCCCCCTCTGTAGACGACTGTAATAGATTATTGCATGACAATACTCTTAGTAATAAAAATTAACTGCTAAATCCATAAGTTAGCAATCCCATGATGCATTTCATCACAATTGATTAAAAACAATTACGAATGACGTCATAATATTATCGATGATGTCATTGATAATTATTGAAAGTTCATGATCACCAACAACCATTCCACTTAGAATATCCATTGGGAAAGGAGTACAAAATATTCAAGGTAGGTGCAGAGGTAGGAGTAGACTTTACACAAAATGATCGTCAGCAAGAATATGCGCGCGCACCCTGCGAGCAGAGAATTTGAACGAAATTGAAAAATATTACAGATATTGAAACTGAACAGCTACAAAAGACCATGTTCAACCTAGCTGAATTCAACACCAAATTTCATGTAATGTCACTGATTAGTGCTGAACTACTCGATCGATCGAGAGGTTCCTTTCTCTTACCTATGTCTTTTTGAATGTCTCGTTGCAATATTTCTTCCTTCCATTCGATGTTCACATGTTCAATGTTGCGTTTTCATTACGTTGCAATTTTCCTTCTTCATCATTGTTGAGCTAATTTTTTGCTGTCAAATATCGGATGTTCAAAATATCAAAATTAAAAGATAAAAATATATCTAAATTAAAAATAGATAACATGAGAATATGAATTTTCGCTTGTCTTGTTTGTCATATTTGACTCTTGGGATAGGAGAAGCCCAGAATGGCATCAAAAAAGGATTCTTAGCTTCGATCACCCAAAAGCGAAGGGAGAGGGGACTGGGAACGAGGTTGAGTTTCGATGTGCTTTTATGTGTATATTCTCAGTCACATCAGATCATCATACTCTATCAGTACCATATATTTTAATATTATCATAAAAACACAATTACAGTGCTGCTAATTCAACCGGGGCCACCCGGAGTTTATTAGCCAATCACATTTGAGCTTAAGAACAAAAGATATCTACTTTATCTCCTTATCAGCCAATCAAATTATAGGCGCGAATGAGTTCAAATCTTATACGGATTGCAATATTTTGAAAAATGTCTGTCCAGCTACGAGAAAATCAAAACGGCGGCATTTACGATAACGGACGTCGAAATTCTCGACTTTTACGCGAAAGAGTTCTGGATTTGAACCATCAAGGGTTTTCACAGAGAAGAATTGCTCAAGAAGTTTGCTCAAGTCGCCACTTTGTAAATAATGTTTTGCTTGAGTACGACATTACAAATTCCAATCAGCCGCCAGCTAAGAAGCACAAGGGTCGTACTGTTCTCTCTCCAGATGCTTGTGAGTGTATTGAGGTGGAGAAATTATGTAAGCCAAGTGTTTATGCAGCAGAATTGCAAAATCGACTTGTGTTTGACGGGATTGTACATCCCCTTGACATTCCACATCGCGCTACAATCGGTCATTACCTGAAAAAAGATCTGCTGATGACGAAAAAGAAAATACATTCCCTTCCATCTGAAGCCAATACTAGAGCAATAGAAGAATATACAGACTTTTATCTCGATCAAATTAGCAATTTGAACACAAGCTCTCTTCATTTTTTCGATGAGTCAAGTGTTACAAAGACCACCATGAATCGCAGATATGGCAACGCGCCGATTGGAACCCCAGCGTTTGAAATTCAACGATGGGCATCAAATGCTAACTACACGATAAATCTCATGCATTCTTGTCTTGGAGTTGACTATGTAAATGTTATAGAAGGTGCATCTAATGGAAACGAGCTTTTATTTTTCTTCGAAGAGGCAGTTGAAATTACGAGGCCTAACGGTTCTGTACTACTCGAAAGAAACGATACTGTGATAATGGACAATTGCCCATTTCATCATGGCAGATTCACTGAAATGGCATTGAGATATATGCTTGCTGACTACGGAGTAAACCTGATATTTCAACCTCCTTATTCTCCACACCTAAACACTTGCGAGCTTTGTTTTCATCAGGTCAAAGCTTTTCTCAATCAGAACCAGATACTAGCTGACAACGAGACTGAAATCGCCATCTACCAAGCATGTAGCAGAATTTCCCCTGAAAATTCTACTGCATATTTTAGACATTGTGGATATTTCATTTAGATTGGAAAGGGCAACAACTTTAGGTCAATATATTGCCCAGACATTTCACACTATATAAAGCGCTGTGTAGTTTGCCGTGTGAAAATTACAAATTTTCAACTGAATTGTGACAGTGTTGAAAACAAAATTAGTGAAAATACGTGTATGAATTCATAGCGTATCAAAACGTTTTTTGTTAACCAAGAATAAAACAATTGCAAATAACCAATGTTTATTGAAATCCGCTATTTCTAGTATCAGTTCTAGTACATGTTGTCATGCAAACCCTATTCTAAAATAACTTCAGCTGGACATTGATAAGGCCACTCGGAAGGATATCTAATGTAACTCTATTTGACCATTAGGTACATAATGTAGTGCTAATTGTAAAGATTCTAAAATGTCTATTGAGTCTTCTGGTGAACAATAAATGTGATAGTTACAAGGGATGATAATTCCACCTCCTGTCGACCAAACACTCGGCCAGGGTGCGTGGCTTGGTAGCGGTAACGCTGTGATTTCACTGAAAGGGAAAGTAATCTGGGATAAATTTTCTATAGAGCCGGCTCACCAATGAATTACTGTGTAATAGTTAAGCCTTTGTGTATATACCATTGACTTGAATAAATCGAAGCTGATGATTCTCTTTTTCTGCCTTGTGATTCATTATTTCACACACAGGTTAATGAAAACTACACATATAAAAGATAAACTAATTACACTTACCACAGTACTTGTATCCTTGCTATGAATGAACATAATAAATCGGAAATTGTGGAGCACAACCCTGTTGGAATGTGGCCTATAATTTCATGATTATGGAAAACTGCGACCGCTGTTGGATCATTTAGATTCCCAGGCTCACAAAAACATTCACATATATCTCCGACAGCCACTATATTCTGATAAGCATGATGACCCTTTACGACAGCGTTTTTCAATTCCACGTGTGGCATTTTCAATTTATGGTCTTACAATCTAGTTCACGATGGATTTTTCCCCACGTATCCTAGACACTTGATTGGCAGTTGCTACAAGAAAATAGAGATGGCTATCTGATTAGGTCTACTTCTAAACAAGAAATAAATGTTTTTTGTTTGATTGACGCCGTTTGTGATCGAATAATAAGTGAATAATAAGTAAATAATAAATAGGTAAAGTAGGAAGTAATATCATGTATATAGACTCTCTTTGCTATTATTATAAAACCTTTTCTATACCGTGTACATGTGTAGCATAATTACGTCACAATGAGTTTGACTAAATACTGAAGTTTCAAATTGCTTTATTTGTGCATGAACTATTTTACAGGTTTTGCTGTCAATTATTTCCGGTAGATAGTGGATATAATATCTTTTTCAAAACATTTGTTTATATACATTTGATAGATGAACAGTAACCATATCATAATTTGAACTAAAAATAGCAATACTTTATGGGTTCGCATGAATTCTTTCTCATTTCTATAATAGTAATTAGCATTACTTATATACAGCCCAACTTTTGAATCCGAGAACACTTTGAGAATATTATTTGTTTATACATTTTGATAGATGAACAGTAACTATATCATAATTTGAACTAAATTCCAATTCTTTATGAATTCATATTCTTATATCTATAATAGTACTATCTTTTCAGTCCAACTTCTGAACCCTAGACCACTTTGAGAATGTGATTATGTAGAGAAAATATCAACATTTGCACGCTTATATCGTTCAATAATGTAGGGAAGTTCCCAATCCATGCGGTCGTCCATTGGGACTTTGTTTCCTAGCGCTCTCTTGAGTATCATGAGGTCTCTGTCTAATGCACTCCTGTCTACGTACTTGATGGCATTTTGGCTTCGTAGCCGCGGTCTCATTATGGCGAAAAAACTTGAAGAAGCTCTTTCTCTGGCTGCTTTGAATACATCGTAATCGTTCTTAGTTTTTACTTCTTTTTTCTCCAAGTCCTTCAAGATTCTCTTTAATTCTTGGATTTCTGATTTTATCTCGGGGTGTTTGTCGGTGTATCGGCAATTGGCGATTCCATTACACGGCCCGTTCTTGCACTTGGTTTTGTTGTGGCCGGGAAAATGGCAATGGGAACAAACCTTTTGGCGTCTGGAGCTGCTCTCTTTATAATCTTCTGTTGCACGAGTTTTCTCCTTGAGGAGTTCTTCCACACTTCTTTTTTTAGCGGCCATGAGCTCTTGGTCTTGCTTCATTTCTGTTTGGCGCTTGTCAAGATAGGTGCTGCTATGCTGGCTTGCACTGAACTGCGAACTTTGAGTTTGAAGAATCGTACTTGACGCAGTAGGTGTAACTATATTGGATATAGTAGGTGTAAAACCACAAACAGTGGCTGGATTAGATGGAGAAAATGTCAAATTGGGACTAGCTAGACCTGAACTCGTCGACGGGGTCTGGTCTAAACACTCTTCGCCAGATGACTTTGATTGAACATTGGAAGTTGGGAAATAAAGTACTGATCCATGATTCTGTGGAAACAATTCCCTTGGCTGTAGATTAGATGTTTTCTCCTTCAAATTGGCGAGCTCTGTCTCCAGAATTCTCTTCTCTGCCATCTTTAATTTTTGTGGAGTTGGAAACAAAACATCGAGATCGGGCGATCTAAAGTATTTCAAAGACCCTACGGTGCTAAATCCACGACTTTCAAAGTCCTCGGCAAGTCTTTCTAGGCCAAGGCCATTTGAAATTGACTTTAACCACTGGAAAACTTCTGACATTGCTACTACAGTTTCCCGCGTGAACTAAACTACGCCGGAACTTGACGGATCGTAAATGTCTGGTTCTTTTGTTCTTAAGCTCAAACGTGATTGGCTAATAAACTCTGGGTGGCCCCGGTTGAATTAGCAGCACTGTAATTACAACAAATGTAACGAAAGCAGTAGACATACGTACATCATGATATCTGACACATTTTCACTATGCTTGCAGTTTTTGACCAAATTTGACCATTTCAGCGATTTATACCGAGTCACGCATGTCAAGCAGGCGTTGGTATAGAGAATTCGTAAAACACGACTAAATATCGCTGAAATAGGATCCGAAAATATCTAGAATTTCTAAAAAAAGAAAAATCGTCAGCCTTTTCATAATTTTACAAGGAACAAACCAGTGAATTGAACCGAAGTTCCTCCGAAAATTCCCGAAAAAATGTCCGGGACTTTTACGACGTGATTGCTATTTTTAGCTCGCAGTTCGAACGTGCTGCGAGTCCCGATTGTGGCGTAAACAATCTACGTCACTATTGTGACGTCTGTAACCAAACTCTGATTGGTCAATTATTTGATCCGTCTCATATTTCCGTGAATGTGATTGGTCAATAGCTCATGCAAAACCGGTTTAGGCCGGTTTTACTGGTGAAGTTGAAAACGTTTTTGTCGCGTTTGATACCAACGCTGTCATTGTTTTGGGGCATCTCAAGCATATTAGAAGTGTGTGAATTCTCTCTCTGAAACTGGTAAAAATTTATGCTTTATTGAATTACAAAAGCTTTAGGAACTGTACAACAAGTTAAATATCACTTATTTACCAGAAAAAAAGGGAATTTCACGAAATCGAAAGAGTTTTACCTTGGTCAAATTACACAACGGCAACCTCGAAGGAGAAAACGCCATCTTTGCTTAGTCAAACTGAAAAAGGACTCAAAATCAAACGCAGCCACAGCATTCACAAATAACCTGACATAGAGTGACATTATTTTACCATCGAAAGGATAGTTTTTCTTAAAAAATCCTTTCTTACCTTTGAAGGAATCAAGCCCCGAGAGAAAAGTCGACGCAAGAAAACAGTGAACGTCAACAAAACAACTGCGTAAGCGATCCTGAGTAGTTTTGCCTTTATTACCAATTGAACAGTGTCCCTATAGTTCCTGAAGAAGTATAGGCCTTTAAGTTATCGATAATTTGCCTAAAATATGTGTGGCGGAGGAATCAAGCGTCATTCTCGACATGTAAAGCGTTATTCAGAGTCGGACAAAGAACTTTGGTCAATCCTTTCTTCCTCGCTAGAGAAGAAAAAAAGTATTAAGCGAAAAAGAAACATGGATTTTTACCGTGCTGCTGTACTTGAATTTTCTCTTCAGAGACTGAACGATGAGATCACAGAAAGATGCAATCGAAAGGCGAAAAGACGCCGAAAAAGTGAAGCCTATGAGTGGCACGATGAGTCTGATGGCGTCGGCTGGAACATGAAGAGCTCTCGAAAGGATGAAGACGATCTACTAGGTATTGATGAGTTTTTCAAAAAATTAAGTAAATGGAAGCCATCAAGTAAATCGGACACGGACTCGTATTTATCAAATGAAATATCAGAAATGGATATTTCAAATTCTCAGGCACAAGAAAGCTGAATCTAGATTAGGAAGATATTTGAAATGTAAATTTTAGTTAGTGTTTTATAATTTTGTATATATATATACGAGTAAGAAATTTTATGAAATTTGTAAATAATATTTTGGAAAGAAAAATTGTGAATATTTATTTATATGGTTATTAGAAAAATAATCTACTTTATGCAAATGTTTTTATTCATTTTGTTGATAAATGGTATTTAGTGTTGAAATTTTATGGATTGCCTTTTTTCCCCAGAATGAGCTCACTGAAAGGGTCTTTGTAGTGACAAAAAGTCCAGAGATTCGTCACGTCATTGATTCAATGTTGACATGTAAGTTGAACTCATGATGATACCATGGTTGAAGTGCTTCACATAGAATAGATATCGTAATGGCAGATACCAGTTTATGTATTTAAGATTGATTCTCTTAATACCACAGTGATCAGCATCCAAGATGTCCACATGGTCCAGAAGTAACCATGGTGTTAAGATCCTGACAAGGCTTGTTATGCTACCTAGACATCCATACCTAGAGATAGAGTATTTAGTACAGTAGTTAGAGCACTCAACCCATGATATTTTAAGTGGAATTCTTATACAAGCTGCACTTGCTTTAATAATGGGAGAAGTAGAATAATTAATATATATATATATAAGTCATGTATGCCAAACACATGTGCTATACTTAGGTTTTAGCTCTGAGAATTGGACCGGAAAGGCCAAGGCTTCAAGAAACAGGCAAGGTCTGTGTCATTTTATGTCTGTCACATCATTTGCATTCGAACATACTGGGTTTGGGTGGGTTTGTTTTCTATTTTTTTCTTTCAAGATATGAGCCAAGTCCAAGGAAAGGCTGTCCTTCAGATAAAAAGTTCCTTCTGAGGCAAGCAAAGGTTCTTTTAATTAAAATTTCATATTTTCTAGTTTACATGTAGAATATGTGCATATTCTCCTTAGATTTCAGCATCCGGTAGATCTAATAGTAATGGTAAAGCCTCAGTGGATATTTTGAATTATTTGAAGGTCCAGTATTTATGTATTTGGTATAGTATGATGGAATGTATCATAGAGCTGATAGATCGTATACCATAGAAGTTGATTGAAGTGTAAGTGAAGATTAGGGGGAGGTATGTGGGAATGTATCTTTTATTCATCTTGCAGGATGATTGTTCCGGTTCTCTGGGAATATCATACTACTGGTCATGAAATAAGTCTTTCCGTCACCGGTAAAATTTTATTCGTAAAGATAAAAGCTTCTCATATTTGGTGAAAGTCATGAAATTCCTGTAGACTGTATGATTGTTGCCGCAGTATCTACCTAGAATTCCTTCAGACTGCATTGCTCTGTATGTGTGTGATAAAAGACAATTAAGGGTATGGTTTATGAATTCAAGATAGATTAAAGCAGAAAGAACTTTGAACTGTGATATGCATTTGGTGTGTGCGTTTTGTATTTAATCTTTTAAAGGATTTCCCGCTGAGGAAAATAGTGCTTCTATCAAGCTTCAGGAAAATCTGATAAGTACAATTGGTGCAGTTTCTACCTCCAGTTTTAAGCAAGCTACATCCTAGCGTATCTATTCTGCTGTCAATAGTGTGCTCCTCATATCAGTTTCTGCATTCATTCCAACCGTTAGTCTATCCTGTGCTTCATGTAATGAAAACTCCTGCTAGCATGCAAATATTGAGCAAATATAGTTTTGGATTGTTTTGGTCTTCACTCACAGGACTTACACCAACAAAATGGACAAAGAAACAAGGCAATTACAGACTAATAAGTAAGCATTCATAGCGATTTCTGCTTCGTCATGTTAACTATTATTGTGCATCATGGTTTTGGCATGGGTATGTGTTTCTTTTGAATGAATTACAGCACAAGTTTGATTCAAGCGGCAATCGCAATGAAAGACTAATTTGTTTGGGTAAGACAACAACATCTCATCACATGCATATCAAATCCTAAAGCCTTATAACAACCAACAAGTTCCACTTCACAAAACACCATTGGCATCATTCCACCTAAAGAATTACACAGACATCACAGTGTTTTAGCACAGACTGCTTCCCCATATTGGTTTCCACTACACCCCAATTATCTATAGGACTTGAAAGGGATATGGTTATGGGTTCTTAACACTTGTCAATCAAGATTTAAGCTAGACAATGGATAAGAGTAATTTGGTAAGCCAAATGTGTTTTGGGTAAATTTGTCTTTGACCCCTGGGTCTTTTTGTGGGCATGTTGTATGCTTTTATTTTATAGCCTTGGAACTGGAAAAGAGAATAAGTAAAATTGCCAATCGGAAGAACAAGCTATACCAGTATTTCAGCAGTTGAATCCATGATAGGTGCAGTTTTGGTGTCATAAACAAGCCCACATGTTCTAAGTAAGCACTAGGAAGAATTTCTGTTCCATCTTGCATTTGTGTGGTGTGTTTTGGTTTCATTCATCAGGATCTATTGCAAAGAGTAAGCTCAAGCCTAAAGTCAACTATCAGTAAGCATAGAAAGTGTAATGATGTTCCATTTTGCCTTTGTGTGGTATGTGTTTGGCTTCAATTAGCAGGACTTGTTGCAAATTCATGAGATTTTCACCATTGCTGCGCTCAAAATAAAGTCTGCAAATCCATAAGTTGGAGTCTTCTGCCAGATTCAGTAAGCAATATGTTTTTGTTTCATTTTACCTTTGTGTGGTGTGTTTGGCTTCAATTATCAGGACCAGTTATAGATAGATGAAGAAGTTCATTCTGTACTAGCAGCAAGCCCACAACCATGTAAGCTATCCATAGTCTTCCATCCTATACCGTAAGCAATTGAAAGTTCTATTGTGTTCCATTGTGCCTTTGTATGGTGTGTTTTGGCTTTCATTATCAGGACCATTTGCAAATAGATGAAGAAGTTTTGCCTTGCCTGTCCCTCGAAAAGTCATCAAATCAGTAGGCCTTTGTGACCTTCATAGTGTTCCAACCATTTGCTATTTTGGGTTAAATAACAGCCATTTAGAATTGTGACTGAGAAGTTTCATACAAGAAGAGGAAAGATAACAGGTAACAAAAGTTGATAAATGTCCAGTTTTTGCAACATCAGATTTGTGTTTTCAGAATTTCCATGTATTTGTGGTAGTTTTTCCTATTCCAATAGCTTTGCCAGGAATAAAGTTCTGAAGGAGCTCGCCTCGCCTATCCTCTTCTTGCTCGGTTATGCATAAGCCTTCTACTGAGGACCTCAACAAACCAGTAAGACCAATTTGGACTTTGATTTTGTGTACATCGTTACTGTTAATTAAGCCATCAGCATTCAAAAGTTTCTCTGTTGAACATTGATGAAGAAAAGTTTCAGGTAAAGAACTTGATTTCCATTTAGTGTCGATTGGTAGTGGTTTTCTTGATTTAGCAGCACCAGGTTGAGTGAAAATGTGCAAGTCAGTCATCAGATATGAATATCCAAATTTGCAATCAACATGGTAGCACTTAGTAGCAGCAGTATTTCGATGTAAAGCCAACCTTTCAGTGTAATTGCAAAAGTTTCTGGTAAGAATTTTTATTTTGTTATATTTATGACCCATTTGGGTCCATTGTAGTTTTGTGTGTTTTATTTTTATAAAGCATGTGCATCTAAGCAGTGAATTCTGGAGGGCTCGTCGTCAAGTGTTCTAAGCTATTGTAAAAGCCATTGTTTAAAAGTCAAGCCATAGAAGTAATCACAAATCCAAAGAATGGGAGGGATGTCCTAGCCATTGTAAGTCGATTAGCCGCCTTTTACCTTCAGTTCTCTTGTAGTGGTATGATTTCCAGCACCTAGCCAGTCATTGTTTGTTCGTCGTTTCTGTTTTGGTAGCTATTTCTACTCGTAGCATGTCCCATCATAGACTTTTCCAAGATAACCAGTAAGGTAGCTAACACCCATAGTGTTGTTGATGTCGCCATTGTTCCGTTGTCGTGGTATGTTTTGGTTTTCATTGGCAGGACTAAGTCACCAGTATTTCAAAGCTTTTCCCACTTTGTAACCTGTAAGTTGTATACATCCAAACATTACTTCAGCCAGCAGCCAAAAGCAAAAGATCAATACATAATCCTAGAAGATTTGGACAAAAAGAGAAAAGTATTCTAATCCTAAAAGGAATGTACTCCATGGTATTTTAGCACGGCTCTCAAATTGGCTTCACCAAACTGCACAAAAGAGTAGGAATTGCATTGGTAAGCACAGCATGAATTTAAAAGGTTTTGTTTTTCCAAGTTTGACCCATTTGGGTCGTTTGTACGCATGTATGTTCTGTTTTTATTTCTAGCAGTTTGCAAGTCTTCTTAATTCAGTTCAAACAACAACTGCAGCATTAGTCTAAGGTCATGTAAAGTAGACGTTTGAATCACAGTAAAGCATCTTTAACAGTCAGCATGTGTTAATCCAAGGCAAAGTAATTGTGTGCGTCCAACTTGTTCTTCCTGTCTTTTGTGTTGTCCAGACAATATCACCTAGATGTAATAACAAGGTATCAGTGTTGGTGTACATTCATAGTTTACTGTTCTATAGTGGTAACTTTGTGGTGTCCGTACTTTGTTTTACATCCATGACAAACACTTCGTCTAATGTTCCGTGTGTGACCACCTTCCATTATTTAAACTGTAATATTCCAAATGCATTGTTACTACGGGTTAAGCCAGCAGCCGTGTAGTTTTCCTGAGCAAAAATAACTCCATTTGTGTAAAGCATGAAGAATAAAGGTAACCAGATAATGTGTTGATTCATTTGTGCAAAACCATGGTAGTTTTCTTGCAGCATCAAATCTAAGGGTAATAGTTCGCTGTGGAATGTCTTAAGAAAGTCGCACATAATGGATAACTAAATATTTGTGGTAAGCCTTTTGCAAATCATTTACTTTCAATTTAATGGTAAATGTTGTATTCTTTGACCCATTGGGTCTATAGTTTTTGTGTATGCATTTTGCTTTTCCTTTTCCACAGATCATAACATTAATCTGGTAATTCAGTTAATTGCACTTCTGACTGCGGTCGCTACTATAAAGTCTCTACAGTATGGTGTACACTTAATGCACAGTTATCTCGCTGACCAGAATTATCCTGCTAAACCGTAATCCTCCACTTTGTGTTCTGTTTACATTGTGTTTGCCCATTGTGGTAGTTCTAAATTCCTTGATCCGCTGTTGCAAGTTCCATCTTTTGTGTGTCAAACCATTTCGTTTGTTGGGATTCCAAAGTGTCTCCATTGCATGTTTGTTCGTGGTACTTCTTGTTTTATCTAGCCATTTCAAGCCTTGAATCATTTGTCGATAGTCTTCAGTGTCGTTTCGTGTTCTGTGTTTCCATAGCAAGCAGCTCTTAGTCCTAATCTTTTTAACCGGTAAGCTTAAGTAATTACACTTAAATTGATCAATATCTGACCTCAATGGTCTTTGTGTAGATGTATGCATTTTGTTCTTTTAAATAGTATTCAGGTGAAGCAGCCATATGTGAAACTCTGTTCCAAGTAAAAGTATTGCCGGCTAACTGAGATGATAGAAAGGTTTCCCGCAGTAAAGCATAACCAGCCCCACTTCCAGTTCCTAAAAGCAACTAATGCCTAATCCATAGACGATAACTAGAGTAAGCCTTATCATATCCAACTGTTCTCATCAACTTTCAAAGTATGGTAGTTTCAAAACGTATGATGTGGTGTCCATATTGTGGTAGATTCTATCCTTTGCATGTTGTTCGCATTACTTAGTTGTGACTGTTCTAGCACCCATTGGTTTCATATCAACTGTCAATGTTCGTAACACCAGTTTCGTGTTTGTGTATTATCTGGTTAACCATATAACAAGCATCACTTGCAGTTTTCAGTTGTGACTTTGTTTATTGTTGGTAAGCATATTAGATTGAATTTCAATAATTATTTGACCATTATTGTCTTCAATGTAGACATGCATTTTGTGTTTTTCTTTCCAAACGTTTTTAGGTGGAGTGACCATAAGCACATTCGAAACTCTGAGTTAAAGTATGATTTAAAGTCAAGTAAGATGAAAGCAAAATTTCTGTAAAAGCAAAAGCAGTACCAGTGTCTAAAAAGCAGCTCCTAGCGTAATGCCGAAACCATAGATGATAACTAGAGTAAGCTCCATTGCAGCCGGTTAAGATGTTAGCAACAGTCTTTTGAAAGAGTGGTAGAGTGTCAAAGACTTAGCGGTCCCTCTCATAGCAGTAAAGTTTCAGCAGAAATAAAGAATGGTATTTTTCTAAAGAATGGCCCCCCCCCCCATAGCAGTAAAGTTTCAGCAGCAATAAAGAATGGTAGCATAATTGATGTTTCAAAGACTAAGTGGTCCCCCCATAGCAGTAAAGTTTCAGCAGCAATAAAGAATGGTAGCATAATTGATGTTTCAAAGACTAAGTGGTCCCCCATAGCAGTAGTCTCAGCAGCAAAGTACTTAGGGTGTTAATTAATGAACTGTAGCAGTGAGAGCAATGCATAATTGGTATGTAGTTCACTCGTGCAATGCATAATTGGTATGTAGTTCACTCGTGTTCCTGTAATAGTGGTGACTCTTTTCTTGTCGTTTCTACATTTTGTCTATTGGTGGTTGAGATATATTGGCCGAATGTCGTTGAGTATTGTTGCCATATGCCGTGTATGTTCTTGTTTATCATTAGCAGGCCTCACTTTGATAATACTGTGAATTCCTCATCTTTGCTTGTGGTAAGCACTTTTGTGGTAGAATTTGTATTTGTGCAATGCATTTTTACTTTAATTAAATCTTCAGTGCTATAATAATGGACCTTTTCGTGGTAAGCAACCTCAACATTTCATTGTTCTGTTCACAACAAGTTGTTACTTTGATTTTGTCTTCAGTTCTAAATAAATCCATAAGAAATCATCGGTAAGCACACTTGCTATTTGAATTTTTTGTGCCATGCATTGTTATTGTTATTAACCTACAGTTCTAAAGTAACAAAAAGTAACCTTTCCGGTAAGCAATTTCTGCATTTAAAAGTTTGTTTGCAACACATGTACTTTGATTACATCTTCAGTTCTAAAATATTCTGTAACAAACCATTGGTAAGCACATTTCAATTCTATTTTTGTTTTGCAATGCATTATTGTTGTTATTAACCTACAGTTCTAAAGTAACGAAAAGTAACCTTTCCGGTAAGCAATTTCTGCATTTAAACATTTGTTTGCAACACATGTACTTTGATTACATCTTCAGTTCTAAAATATTCTGTAACAAACCATTGGTAAGCACATTTCAATTCTATTTTTGTTTTGCAATGCATTATTGTTATTAACCTACAGTTCTAAAGTAACGAAAAGTAACCTTTCCGGTAAGCAATTTTATGCATTTGAAAGTTTGTTTGCAACACATGTACTTTGATTACATCTTCAGTTCTAAAATATTCTGTAACAAATCATTGGTAAGCACATATTCTGTTTTTTTTTATGATTTTTTTTTGCAATGCATTGTTGCTTTCATTAATCGACAGCTCTAGTGTAATGGAAACATTGACTTTGTGGTAAGCAGTTTCTGTATTTAAAAATTCATTATTATTTTGCAACATATATGGTTACTTTCATTAAATCTACAGTTCTAAAATCACAACAAACTTAATCTGTTGGTAAGCACCTTCTGAATTTGATATTGTTATTGGCAACATTGTTTTACTTTCTTTAAATCTTCAGTTCTAATTTAATCTATAAAGCATAATGTTTAGCATCCGGTAAGAGAATAGTGTTATATGACAAAATGTTACTTAAATTTCCAGTATTAAAATAAGAATTCTCTGTAAATTAAGCATATTTTTGTTTCTATTTTATACATGTTTTATTATGACCTACGGGTCCTTTGTAGTTGTGTATGCTTCTTTTATTTTAACAGGCAGTAAAAAGCGTATTATGTGCTGATTGTGGCATCCGGAACCATCCGGCGGTTAACCATAGCGGTGATATTGATAATAAAGTGTTTTCTGTGTGTGTACAACCATGGTAGTTTCTTTACTTCACAGATGTATTGCGAAAAAGAAAGGCTTCCGGTGATTATGTAAGAATGAATTACTTTGTACTTTAATTAGTTGATCAGTTTGCATTGTAGATTATACATTGTATTGCGACAACATTGTTACTCTAATTAGTTCAACAGTTTGCATTGAACATTACTCGAAGGTCATCAATATGTATGTAAAGTAGTAAAACACTATATAATGTAACTTTGAATGTATGATATGTAGTATACTTAATATGTAGTTAATAATTATAATATTGAATAAGTAACAAAGCACATGCAGCTGGTGCTTGGGTTGAGTGCTCAAAAGTTTAGCTAAATATTTTAATGTTCTACTATAGGTATTATCATATAGCATATATGTACTATAGATATTGTAGAGGGTGTCTATAGGGGCTAGGGATCTTTATTGTAGATATGGTGATGAATGGATGAGGTTAGGAGTATGGTGTACTACCAGAGAACAACATTGGAAGTAGAAAGGGTGAGTACACATTGTGAAAACTATTGTACATGTGAACATCTGACTGATTATTGTATTTTTTATAGGTTGGCCTTTGAGATGTAGAGAATGGGAAAGGGAAGGAAGAAAGGAAAGGACAGCTAAACAATGAATGGAAGGAAAGGACGTAGAAGGTAGACAGATGGGAGATGGAAGGAAGGAAAGAATACAGAAGGAGTAAAGGACAGATGGGAGCTAGAGGAAGGAATAAGAAGTGGACAGAGAAAGGAAGGTTTGCAGGAAAGGAGAGGATAGAGAAGTGGCAGAGAAGATGAAGTGGAGAGAAAGAAGCAGCTTTGGTTGAAGAAATTTGGGCAATAGGAAAGGTAAGATATGACAAGTTTGTCAGTATTGGACAATTGTTACTATTTTACTATGTTTACTTCCACAGGGTGATAAGGAAAGAACTTGGATTTCCAGACTTTCCTATTACATTCATTTATTTCCACTTACTTGACTCTAATTCTCATGGTGTTCTGTTTTAGGTTGATGAGAGAGAAAGGTTTGTGAAGGCATTTGAAGTAGGATTGGAAACAAGTGGAGCAGAAAGGATAGGTAAGCTTGAATTCTACAACAATACTATTTTAACTCTAATGAGAAGAACTTCACTAATACAATTAAATATGAAAACTAGCGAAAAGATAATGTTGTCGCGATGACAACGAAATGTTGTAATTTCTTTTCGCTAGTTTTCATATTAAATAATACTATTTTAGACTTGGCATTTACAAATTATTTCCTTGCTCTTTCAGGGAGAAGTCAAAGTCAGATGAGATTGTGAAAGAGGAAAGTGTGGAAGAAGTCAGTTGAGAATCTAAGTGACCACCTGTACTATAGCATGTTAATAAACCAACTGTTGGTGTTATCTGTTAACTATAAAGTACGAGCCTGGGTGCTTAGCTGCTCTGCATAGGACCAGGCCTACGTTTCCAGGGTTTTCCCTAAAGGGGTTTTTCCTTTGGTTTTTCGTAGCCGGCAGGCAGCAATAACTTTACCTAAACATGTTTGTTATAATTCAAAGATAACGATTTTCATTGATAACTTTCAAGTCACAACATCTGAAATAATATTATATCTAATGATTTAACATGAACTTAAAGTAAGCCAGTAGTATTGATCATTGTCCAGATGTAGTAGTTGTTAATATTTATCAGTTATTCACAATATAAACTTCATTAAGTCATTTCATTAGACTTAACTAGAATGTACATAGAAAAGGTAACTATTGTAGGAATAACAAGTGAAACATAATAAGATAAATCATAAAATAGCATAGATTGAAATTGAATAATTCTCCTCTTAAATATTTCATATACATTAGTGTTTAATGCAGTATAGCTGTTTACAAAATATATAACTAGTTCAGTAGTCTAATTCACCTCTAGTTTTAACTTCTTAATTTGGTAACTAAGTTAAGTCACATTTCTTGTATATCAATGTTTTCATTTCATGCCTCTAAAATGTTTCATGTAAAGAGTAACAGTAGTTTTTAGCAAGGTAATTCACCTATAACTTTTAACCATAAATTGGCAAAATTTGCTTCACTTCAGTGATATTTGTAAACAATTTGGCAGTTCATTTGGCCATCAAATTGGATTTCATTGCTTTTGTAAAGATAATTGTTATTTTTTTGAATAAAAAGTTTGAAAAATATATTTGTGTTTTTCTTTAGTTTGACAGAAGTCAATACTTTTCCCCTGAATCAAAATATGGTGACAATTTTTGGAAGCGAAAAAGCTAGCCATGTTTTGATCCAGTGACTTTGACTTGAATGAAACAATCTGGAGTTTCATCCAGACAGAATAATCCTCCCTTCCTTAAATAAAAGCTACAATTAAAAATAAAGGGTATATAGAACTTGCCCAATGTTGCATAAATAGCATATCCCCAAGCCTCATCCACAGGGGTCTTTGTGATCTAATTTGGATTTGGGTTTCCTGTGCTGCTACTAGAGAGGAACTAGGCGCTAGTTAGGCGAGAAAAAGGAAAGGCCTGTCCCTCTTCACTGATAGTTTTTTCCCCTCGTCAGAGGAAGCCCAATGAAAAGAATGCCTGCAGAGGAGGCTATACATCCTTGAATGTGAGAAATGAATATGAGAAGAAGAGTTTGGATTGTGAATATAATGATAACTGAATATGAATGAATGAATGATGCACATGTGAGCCAGTACACTTAGCCTGAGGATCAGGCCTTCTGAGGGAACTCCCTCTCCTCTCTCCCCCCTCCCATCCATGAGAGCTTGATACTCTGGCTAACCAGTACTTGACTTAAAAGTGGGATTGCAGAAACTTCATCACTCTGTAAACATGTATTACAATGCATAATTTTTCTAAAATCCCAATCATTGGTAATTGACCCCATTCAACAACCATTAATGATAGGATACCCAACTAGCCACAACTTCATGTTGGTATATGACATAATATTGATTGTTATTATTAGCAAGTGATACCACACACAAAACATCTTTTTTCCATCAGTTTATTGTTTTCAACTGCTTATAAAATTATTATTGCATTCAGAATTCCACTCATAAGTTCTTCTCTCTACTATGAACTTTACATCTTCTATTCCTTAGTTTTGTTCTATAAAATATAAAATCTCACATCAATAATTACAGTAAATACAGGGTGGAGCAAAGCAACACTAGATAAAGAGCTAACTAACAGTTATTAATTGCATGGTCATTTCTGCTTTTTTTTCCACACCAAATTACAGTGAAACTGCTTCGACCAAGGCCACTCAAATAAAATTGTCAAATCACGACCAAGGATATGAACATTAGAATCTCTAAATACATTACTGAACATGTGTTTTGATCTCAAAAATGTTCATTTTTGTGTTTGTTTTAGCCACTGGTTGAAGTAGCTGCACTGAAACAAATGACATCAGAATTTGAGCTATAGTGTGGAAGTCAGCTTTTGCTCTAAAGAGTGATTCCTTATGAACACTGTTAGATCTGTTAGCGTTGAAGAACAGCAAAACATGAAAAGACTATGCAACCTAGGAATTTCCCTGCTACCAGAGTCTCGCTTGTTTTCTTGTCAGAAATCACAACAAGACTCTGCGCAGGGAAACTAGAAATGAAAGTGGTCTGTAAATCACAAAAAAATAATAAAAAATAACTCAAATCAAAAACTTATCAAACACTACAAACTCAAATACAAAGTAACAAGGTGAGCAATAGATGATTTTTCATGGAATCAACAGCTAAATTGTATATGGCAATCAAAGTTTACCTCTACAGAAGTCTGATGTTTTTAACAGAAACTATTAAGAAGTAACAATATTCATTCTAACAAATCACAAAACTAGCATTGGTATTTTGTTTAAAGTATTATAGTATGTATAGCAATAATAATATAATGTATTAAACTGAATCTAAATAATTTAACTTGACTACAGAAGAAAATAAAGGACAAAAATGACTAGTGTTTTTAGTCATTATCATCATTTATTTTAAAACAATTATTTCCTATAGTTCTAAGTAGCCTGCGTAGCAAGCATTTCTTTTGGGGGAACGGGAAAAGTTGTTTTTTGGTTGTTACCGATATGGCAGCGCGAAACCTAAGACGAGTACAAAAAATCAAATTTCCTTCGCTCTTTCGCCCTGCCTCGTTTTTTGCACTCGTCTTAGGTTTCGCGTGGCCACATTGGTAACACAGCTATCCCAAAACAACCAAAAAACAACTATATCGGTAACACAGCTATCCCAAAACAACCAAAAAACAACTTTCTCCCGTTCCCCCAAAAGAAACGCTTGCTATGCAGGCTAAGTTCTAAGCAGACTAGTAATAATTGCTGGAGTCATGGTCATGTAGTATACAGTCAATTGAAGAAGGTTGACAGAGAGAACAGTTATTGCACTATCAGCAGTGCAATCATTGTGCACCATGTCAACATAATTCACTGAATAGCCTTATCAAATAAAACAACTAGAATAACTCTATATGTAAAAATGATGGAATATATACACATCCATATCTGGACTATCCCTCTTGTAATACTAACTATAACTTAGTTTAATAATGACATTATTTCCTTCTTTAGGGAAGGAAAATGGGTTAAACATGGTGCAAAAACCTCACAGAAAACAAGCACAGCAGAGTCTTCAGTCTTCTGCATTTAACCCGTGAAATAGAAATTGCTTGCTAAAGTGTAATAGTCAAATAGACTCAGAAAACAATGGAATTAGAGACTGCTAAGGTGTATTAGTCTAATATCTATTTCAAGGGTTAAATGACTTCACACTCTAATCAACTATCGTTGTTTTTTTGCTCTTTACCATGAGAATAAAATTTCATGGTAACAGTATTGTATACTTAGATTTTCCTCAGAGCAATAACTATTGATATAGTGATATAATAATTACATCTAATGGGCCACTCCATGAGAAGGGGACTGGGTACTAGTTTCTAGAATTAATGCAATTAATAAATAAACTACATAACATGAAAAAGCACATCAAAATATACCATATCACAAATTTTGATGCTATTTGGTTATATATTTCCATTGCAATAGTCTCTCAAAGATCCATAACATTACAAGGGAATGTATGGTTTGGAGGGACAGCTGTCCCTCCAAACTATACATTTCTTTATAATTTTACACATATTTGAAAGGCTGCTACTTGGTCATTATTCAACAGAATATAATGAAGCTCTGCAATCTTGTATATTTTGATGTGCTCTTTCATGCTATGGGCTATATTTTTTAAATTGCATTAAAATCTAGAAACAAGTACCCAGCAGTTCTCTCCTTGCTCCTCCTTGTTTAGAACATGGCCAATATTAATGGGCATTGATTGTCACTGTACTTGTAATTAATTGATAATATTCATATTCAATTGATGATAGTGTATGTGAGGCTCATTCCACCAGTATTAACTTCACAACTTCATATATTAAATACTGGTGTTCACATTTGAATGATGTGTTTTCAGTATCTGCATTTCTTCATGTGAGGGTCATTACACAAAGAGCTGGCCCAGGAACTTGAGATAATGCTCACATTTGTTACAACTCTCTCTGCTGGATATTCCTTGCATATCGCAGCATATATAATAATATATATAAATAACAATGTTCTCTGGACATTTACAGAGAGGGTATAGGATAAATGGCATGGTTTTGTTGGTGATATAACACACCTAGTCCTGCATTTCCTCTGGGATATCATGAGGATTGATAATGCCTGGTACTGCCATTTGTACTTTTCTCTTTTCTTCTTCAGCCGACTTAAGTTGTATTTCTCTCTCTTCAAGGTAAAGATCATGGGTATCTTCTGATCGGTATTCCTGGTAAACAAAGTCAGATATAAGACACAAGTGAACTAGAGCCAGTTCTATGAAGGCTTGAATGGTGCTATCCACTGGATAAATCCCTATCCAACAGGGGCTGGTTGTACGAAGCCTGAATAGCGCTATCCACTGGATAAATCCCTATCCATCAGGAGCTGGTTGTACGAAGCCTGAATAGTGCTATCCACTGGATAAATCCCTATCCAACAGGGGCCGGTTGTACGAAGCCTGAATAGCGCTATCCACTGGATAAATCCTTATCCAACAGGGGCTGGTTGTACGAAGCCTGAATAGCGCTATCCACTGGATAAATCCCATTCCAACAGATAGAACCTATATACTGTATAACTTTTGTTCAGTATCCAGGCTTCGTACAACTGGGCCCTAATGCATAATGCCATATGGGTTTGTCTGTGATATACTTATTTCAAAAAGTTTGTAATAGGCGATAGGATATAGGTCAATCAAAATCCAAGAATAGCTGGAATAACATGTGTTTTTGCTTTATTTTTTTTTTTCAATAAGAAAACTGCTGTTGGTGTTGAACTATTCTGTGTTGCTTGTAGTCTACAAAACCACTTTAAAGGTCTTTAATATTCCTGTTTCTTTGTATGCCCATAACTCCTTTCCATCTTGGAATTACCTAACTCTTATTGCCTATTCCCTATGCCTAAGGAATAGCTAAAAGGTGTGACGGTGTACACTTAAAAAGCCAATATGGATTGGCAGAATATGAGAGAATTGTTAAAAGAAACATGACGCATGATATTCTATTAATATACAAAAATGTGAGCAGTGTTGTGTGCTAAAATACTCTCTGTAAACAAATAAAATTGTCAATGTTTGAAATCATTATCAAGTGAAAAAGAAGAAAGCAGATTAGTGACTACAAACCTTAATTTGTACAAGGAAGTCCCGTAAATGTTCCTTGAATGCAGGAATGTCTTGGTTGAGGTTAAACAAACCTTGTACTGTTATCTGTACTTGTTGACTGGAATTGATTTATACATATGAATATACATCGATAGATAAATGAATGAAAAATGACCACATTCTTGGAAAACAATATTGAGAAAATATTTTATGAGTGAAAACTGCCCTACTTTCCCACCAAATCAACAACCATATCAGCATTGACCTAGGGGAGTGGGTAGGGACTTAAGAGCACCCTTTTGTAGTACAATGCCAATAATGATCACATGAAATATATGTCAATTTTTGTCCAAGATTGTACAATAGCAATGTTGTTTGCATATATTAACATTATGCACATCCATATCATTTAGGTCAAAACCATCATTATCATCATCAACAACATTACTATTATCACATCAGCGTCCTTATCATCATCACCAACAGCAATATTGTGAACATCATTATTTCCCTTCTCATCATTCTTGTCACCACCATCTTGACTATCATAATTACAATAAAATCAAATTTGCATATGATTATGATGGTCGTGGAGAAATATGCAATTTATGTAATTGCAGTTATAGAACAATAAAATCAAAGTACAGTAAGAAGTATCTTGTGCTGTACTCTATGTTCACTTACTCTTTCAAGTGAGGGAAAGCTTGCTTCAATACATTTGTTATATAACTTTGAATAAAGGCCTACAAATAAACATATCATCATCAGTAATTTAGGGATAAATATCAATGTTAAAATCAATTCTTGATGTGACCATGGTTATACACCCTGGGTTATAAATCAGCCATTTACCTTGTACAATAATCTGTATGACAATGACAATGATTTATTTAGTACTAATTTTGTACAAAGTTATACACCTATGTCAAAAATCGTTGTCACAATTGAAACTACAGTCCACACTCTAAAGCCTGCAAAGGATGTCGGTATTTTGTTTCTTGTTATCGATTTATTTAACAGCAACAGTATATTATTTCTGAAGTGAAGTTCTCTGATTGGTTGATCTGTGTGTTTAGCACACATCAACACAATTTGCATAAGTACAGATCTAAATGGGAAAGTACAGATTTAAATGGGAACCTGTTCAGCATATTTTGATTGTATGTGTTTGTGTGAACCGTTTGTGTTATTAGACCATAACAAGTTGTTGTTGTGGTAGATACAAATACAAATATTTCTTTAAAAAACGTGCAATGAATCACAAATCAAGTCCATGTAACCAACATCTTTTGCAGGCTTTAGAGTGTGGACTGTAGCCCTGGCTGCGATGATTTTTGAAATAGATGTAAATCAGCCATTTACATTGTACAATAATTTGTAAATTTGTAGTTGTTGTGTAAGTAAGTATATATGTCAGTGTTTTTTACCTTGTTTGATGGAAACTGTTCTTCACTAGCATTAAACAGTGGCTGTGATATCTTTTCTGTTTCTGCCAGGCTGAACATGTGTGCTAATATAGTAGCATGCATTGTAAGACCTGAACAAACACAAACATCAACATTATAGCCATGGTTTAAATTAATATCTTTCTACATTAGCAATAGAGAACACAGTTTGACATTTTATTATTATTATTATTGTCTTTTTCATTATTTAGACGTTTTGTTTTGTTTCTTAAGACCCCCCGTAAGGATCTTCTTATAGAAAGAGACGGGGTAATACGGAAGAAGAAGAAGAAGACATTCTCCTCTATGGCGAAACAAACTCTGTGGACTATACAGTACATGGAAAAAGAGCCCATTTTGGGGATTTATTCAAATGCAATTGGATAATTCCTTGCAAGTTCATTATCATAATTAACATTATTTTTGTCATAAATTTCATATTTAGATGTGATATGATTATAATAATAAACACTATTACAAGTAATAACAGTTACATGTGGCATCCAAGAAAACTTACAAGTTCAACTATGTCATTATAAATATTTTCTAAACACAATCAACATTATCACCAAATACATTATCCATACCATTCTTGTCAACACAATCAACATTCAATATTATCACCAAATACATTATCCATACCATTCTTGTCAACACAATCAATCATTCTTAACAACATCATCATTCTACCCATACATTTCATAATCATAACCTCATTAGCATCGTCATTATAATATACCTGTAGTGTGCTCATTATTAACAACATCACCATCATTATCATTTTACCCATAATCATATAATCTCATCAGCATCAGTGTTATATACCTGTAGTGTGTGAGTTATCATTGTTAACAACGTAATCATTATCATTCTACCCATAGTTATATAATCATAATCTCATCAGCATCAGTGTATATATACCTGCAGTGTGTGATGTATCCGTGACAACAGATAAGATATGCTGTACTATCGTCATGTAGTAAGTCTGGTAAAAACTCTGTGCAGCTTCTTCATTCTCAATGTTCTTTACCAGAGAGAAAAGAATATGGAGACCTGAAAACATTCACAGAACTTTAGAGCAAATTTCATATGATGAATTTTATATAATGTAGAGTGTATATAGCACATTTCACATACATCAATTTGCAGATAGAAATAACAAAGTCAGTGCTTATAACTATGTAATGTAGTGCGTATATAGCACATTTCACATACATCAATTTGCAGATAGAAATAACAAAGTCAGTACATTCTCTTTAATTTTTTGGAGGCTTCTGGCATGCAAATCTGATACTCTACCAATTGACCTAACCGGGATGGTGAAAAGTTCATGTCATAAACATGGTCAAGGCACAGAAAGGCAGCAAAGATTATAACTATTTGCACAAATATGTACATTATGTGTGTGAGCATGGTATTTGCAACATACCCACTGCATATTCACACTGGAGTGAATCTGTATTTTGGTCCAGTGGATAAAGTGTTAGCACTCTATATAGAATAAACATTCAGTACCATGTCATTCTTTTACTCACCAGTATCAGCAACATTTCTCATGGTATGTTTAAAAGCCCATATGATAGAGTCTAGTACTAGCTTGAACTGTTCAGGTCTGATGCTTATTAGTGCTACAATAATACAACACTACAGTTAGTGGATAAAGTACTCAATATGGTGGATACAGCAAGCTTTAAACATATCCTTGTATTCATGAAGAGAGAATATATAACTTGGTGAACAATTTTCTTAATCCAAGATTTTTTCTTTTTCGTATCACAGGGCAACAATTTCAACCTAGGCCGCTGAAACAAAATTAACCAATCACAATCAAGAATATGATCATTTGAAAGATACAAATGTGTGATTTTTGCTTAAAATACTTATATTATTCATAAAATTTGAATGAGAAACATCTTAGCCTGAGAATCTTCTATAAGGTTCTTATAAGATATTCTTGATTTTGAAATTTATTTGGTTGAAGTTGTTGCACTGTAAAATATTTCAAATGAAGAAGGTAATCTACGTAAAGGATTGTGGTGGACAAACATTGAGGTAAATAGTTCTGGTTTATTGTATCTACACATACCTTTGAAACAGTGCTGCATTACAGCTTGTAGTAGAAGGAAGAAGTTTGTTCTGTGTTCTGGGAATTCCTCAAAGTCCTGGTATAGAAAGGAATAGTTTAGCATCTACTCATGAAAACATCATCAAAGTATTTATAATTTATTGCCACAATCTTGGCAAAAACCAAATGTGAGCCAACTGCTTTGAAAATGGGACATTTGTCTTATACCGTAATGCACATGCTTTTGGGCTTAAATTTGTTGTTAAAGCCACTCCCCCCTCCCCCACTACACAATGTTGGCCTGGCAGTCATCAAGGAATCATGTTAACTGAAAACCAACATTGCATGGAGGGGGAGGGGGAGGGGAAGGGGAGGATTATAGTGAAAATGTATAGGTCAAAATAGAGAAAACTGTAAAAGTGTCTCACTAGTTTCTGCCAAGATTGCAGTACAGGTAGTTACAGTTCAACAAGTTATTATTACATTAATTCTGCCCTGAATAGAATATGAAAAGCCTACCTTGTTGATCATGTTGAGAGTACACTCAAAGACAGCATCAAAGATTGTTGGCACATTGTCAGTTATATGATTCTAGAACATAGTTACAAAACACAAGTATCAATTATGTTTGACAGATTGGTAATACATTTATGTCCAAGTACACTAATATGGAAAACAACCTTATAAATATATATAGACTTATCTGTTATTTCCTATCACTAGCTTTCTTTATGCATCATTCCCTCATGCAAAAGCCTTAATTACTCTATTATATTTAAAGAAGTCATTCTTAAGGGTTATGCCAAAATGTACAAAAAGCTTTACATCAACAATTATAATCACAAAACTCATTATTTCAAGGGTCATGCCATAGTATTATTCTCCTACCTCTAGCTTATTGATGAAGGTTGCCATGGTACTCAATACCTCAGGTTCTCGTGCACTAGGAACATTACGCTGATAATCCCCAAGCACAGCATCCAATAATGGTGGAATAAAATTATCACACACCAGTTTAGGGTCATTAGACTTGCTAACCCATGTTGAAATCAGTCTTAGAACTTCTGTTTTAACAGTCCTCATTGCTCTTATTAAAGGTTGTTTCATTACTATCTCACCATTCTTGCCGATAGCAATTGAGATGTTCTCACTTAAGCATCGATATACATTCAACATGTCTAAGTAAATACGACCAAGTTGGGTTACAAATGGGTGCCCTACTGACTTGCATCCACGGACATTTGTTTTAAGTATGTTGCCCAGTTGTTTAACCACTTCTATATCTTTTAGATGGTCAATGTTCTGTACAAAGAAAAAGGAAAAAGTTTAATAAATAAGGAAATTTAACTACAGTGGAACTCCATTAAAAATGCAACGGAAGAGACATCCCAAAGTGGCCGTATTACCGGGGTGGCTGTATTAAGCGGGTACATTTTATAGAAAATGTATGGACATGCATTTCGTCTGGACCTGAAAAACTGGCCTCAAAAACAAGGTGGTCGTATTAAGCGGGTGGCTGTAAGGTGGAGTTCCACTGTAATAATTAAGGAATCTTCTATCGCTAACAAACCCTAACAAACTATTAAATAAACCTGATGCCATATTGCCACAGATATGTAGAATTTATTATTTATAAATCCATTACTTCAAGACATTAGATTAAGTGTAACACAAAGTCATTTTAAGAATTGTAATTCCTTTTCACAGTTCTGTGCCATTTTGAAAGGCAGCTGTGCCAGTGAGCATGCAACATGATGGACTACCTTGGACAATTATTATTCATATGGCTCTATCATTGCAAGCTCACTGTTTGTCTTGCTTTGGTGCAGAGGCACGGCTACCTTTCAAAATTGTGCTGAGAACTGTGAAAGAAACAAGACCTTGACCTACCCTTGTTGCTTCTCTGATGATGTTGTCCCAAGCTTGATTGGGTAATGCCATGTATTTCTCAATTAATCTTTCCATCACAACAGGGTCCTATGAATTATAGACATTTAGAAATATCCCACTAGAGCACTAACATTATCCGGGGAGTGGGATGACTCGGGGGGGGGGGGGGGGGGTAAATTATTGGGCATGCTCATCATATCTCTAGGGGTAAAATTCAGTGATTTTTCTTGTAGGGTATCATAATTGAAAGTATCAAATTTCAACATATCCTTAAGAGTATATAATATAACTATAAAAAATTGCTTACATTCTGTGCACTTATCATATATCCAACAGCTTCGTAGAAGGTATGGACTTGTAATGGTTGTAAATCACAGATAATTGACTGGGTACTATTAAGGATTTCCTCAATGAATGGCATAACCTCGCCAACTTGAACCTATGAAATAATGTCAAAATAACCAATAAATAATTGTATTTGTACTACACCTAATGAGATTGTATTTCTTTTGAGTTTACTTTGTAATGTCGTTTGTATAAAACAAAAATAAACTGATTAAAAATCATGCAATGTAATTACTTACCTGGACAAAATGACGTTTGCACTTTTGTGCAATCTTGATAAAGGTATCACAAGCCATGTCTTGAACACCATCATGTGTTTCTAGGGAAATAAAAAAAACACAAACATTTTTACCACATTTACTTTTTACAACTTTAGTAAAACAAAACTGAAAAAGATGTGTATCAGGACTTTATTATGCAATGAAATTAGAAAAAAGTAATTGAGCTGCAGGTGAGCCCTAGTGAGGAGCATGGACTAGATATTATTTAGACACTTGAGATTTACTTATATCTATTATAATATTCCATTCATAAATGTACAAATCTTACCATGCATAAATTCAAACAATTTGTTAACTACTGTTTTTAAGAACTTCCAATGTGCTCTGAAATATAAATCAAAATGGATTAGATTTTTTTAGATTTTTAAATCTATTTTTAAAATTTATTAATATTTGTTTAATTTATTAATGTTGATATAATATACCTTAAAAATCTTGGGTACTGTCCAACAATATACATGATATTTGATGCAATTATTGCCTTGTTGTCTTTTCCCCTCTTTATTTCACAGAGACCAAGTAATTCCTATTACAATGCATAAAGAACAATCAAATCAAGATTGGCTCCTGTTTAAAAATAATTTTTCATTTTTATTCCAGAAAATGAGCACCAATGTTTCCAGGAAAAGTGATAGTATGGAAGCGGTAATTACCTTGATAACTGTGACAAGAAATCTCTTTTCATCTTCTTCATGCATAGCACCACTAATGGATCCAATAGCCCAGCAAAGCTGATAAACAAACACACAAGCATAAATAAACATAAAAGATTTGATCTGTTATTATATACTTCTCATTGTCTAGCTTTTTATTATTCAAATGGTTGTTGCAACAAAAGCTACAGTCTACATAGCGCCTAGAGCAGTCCTGGATAAGTGCTATACAAATTATTATTATTATTATAATAATATACATAAAAAAATTACTCGATTCTGATTGGCTGATGAACAGTGCATTTTAGAGGTAATTCAGTGCAAAAACAAGGTAATACAGTGCAAATTACATTCTGTACAGTGCAAATTACAAAAAAATAAATCGATTATGATAGGCTTTATTCTTGAATCATTTTAGTCACTAATGCTTGACAGTAATTTAAAAAACACTTTAAGTGGCAATTCTTTCAAAAATCGTCGAAAATTTGTAAGAAAAATACAAAAAACTGACCAAGTTTTGAGTGGAAAGTTTTGAATTTTCCGCTTGAGCTCGTGCGTGCGCTTGCTTACGACATCAACACGTCATTTTTGGCGCGCGCTACTAGCCGAAAACTGACCAAAAAAATTGAAAAAGAGCGTGAGTTTTTTTCATGTATATTATTAATAAGTAATCATATGGTTTCTCGTTCAATTTGGGATAATTCGCACTCGTGTGTTTTTCAAAGAGCCAAATTGCAATTGAAAAACACACTCGTGCAAATTACTCCCAAATTGAACTCGAAACCGTATGATTACCTATACTTATTACACACTGGAGCTTGAAAAGAATGTCATTAAAATGAACATAATAACTTTTTCAAAGAAATATTTGAGTTGTCATATACCACTGCGGCAACTTGTTATGGTCATATAATACATGAAACACATATAACCAAAATATGTTATGAAATTCAATATAACATTGATAACAATAGAGGAAATACAGACATCAGTTGCAGGCTACAAAGTGTAAGCTGTAGCTTTGATTGTGACATAGACATTTGAAATAGAGCAGATTTCGTATGTGAAAAGTTCAGTGCCATGTGCATGCCTTGACCGTGATGTTTCTAGAATTTTTAGCGTGCCTTGCCGTGCCTTGACCGCGAAAGTGCTGTGGATGTTTCATAGTCATACGAAATCTGCTCTAGGTGTATCAGGTACAAGATACTTACTGTGTTGAGATTTTTCCATGACCATTCTGTGCCATTGACTTGGTTTTGTAGTTTTTCAGTCATAATTCTTTCAGTATCTTGATAGTCTAAATGAGTCAGGTACACTAGACAACATAACAGGCACAATTATAAACAAATATTACCATCACAACTCAGAAGAAGCAATCTTTCAATTATCATAATAATTTTTGACTGAAATTTCAGTATATTTATAAACAAGTTCTGATATTAAGTTTTATAAATTAAACTAATCAATAAAAATAATTATGCAATAAATAAATACATAAATGAATAAACAAAGTAAATAAAGAAATAAATAGATAATTAAATTAATTAATATAGTTATAAATAAATAGACAAATAAATGATAAATGAATGAATGGATATACAGACAAATGAATGGATAAACGAATGACTGAGAGCATGAACAGATGAATGAATGGATAATCTAATGAATGAATGAATGGATAATTGAATGAATGAATAAATGAATGAATGGACAAATGAATGACTGAGAGGATGAACAGATGAATGAATGGATAATCTAATGAATGAATGAATGGATAATTGAATGAATGAATAAATGAATGAATGGACAAATGAATGACTGAGAGGATGAACAGATGAATGAATGGATAATTGAATGAATGAATGAATGAATGGATAATTGAATGAATGAATAAATGGACAAATGAATGACTGAGAGGATGAACAGATGAATGAATGGATGAATGAATGAATGAATGGATAATTGAATGAATAAATGGACTAAATGGATAAATGAATGGATAAAAACACATCACTAAACAAGTAAAGCATACCAAGTGTTTCCCTCATGTTCTTATACAGGTTGATGGCGTCTGTGTCTTTCATAAACTCTCTGACAACTTCTCCTTGGTCATTCTCAACAACAAGGACCTACAAAATATAATATATTATACAATTTTCCAATATAATATAATATACAATAAACCTTTAAATAAATATTGTTAATTCAATGCTACATACATTGGTATACTAATACATTAAAACCTCTTTATAATTAACATTGCTGTTCGAACCAAAATGTTTGTCCAAGTTTTGAGAGAATTCCATCTTTTAGGAATCGGTATAGAGGTGTACCAATCTAGACTAAATTCACAACTATCCGTTCAATGAATATTCATCAAATGTGTTATTATTGTTAGCTATATGTGTGAACACTTGTACTGCAGTAGACAACCTTACCTCTTCTGGTTTGGCCATTCTTGATATCATAGTTAATCGTACCTGCAAAATATTACATAAATTATGTATATCAATGGATATTTTTTAACCTGAGTGGTTACGACTACCGACATCAAGGGAACATTCATCGGCATGATCACTACTAATTAAAGTGCACCCAACGCCTTTCATGATATTTTGCAAATCTGTTGTTCATTGATACACCTCATGTACAACAGATTTGCAAAATATCATGAAGGGCGTCAGGTGCACTTTAAGATAAATATATATTAAAAATACCTTGGTGAGCACAGCTAAGTAGAGTTGTCGCCTTGGTGGTACTTGTTGGTTTTGTATCAGTAATGGATTGCTGGTTGATGAAAAAGGATTTTCTCTGTACAGATCTGATGCTAAGGTATTCCAGTACTCAAGACAAATCTTGAAGATTTCTGTTTCTTCCACTTCAGAGATAAGAACAAGGTAGTGTAGTGCCTACAGAAGAAAGAAGAGACCTTAAGTCAACATATACCTACAGTGGAACCCCGGCTTATGGCCACCCGCTTAATATGGCCACCCTGTTATTGTGGCCGGTTTTTTAGGTCCCGACGAAACACATGTCCATACATTTTCTATAAAATCAGGGATTCTGGCATTATGCGGAGGTGCAGACCCGCATAATTGACTACTTTCCGCATAATCCCGCATAATTTGCCAAAAAAAAAAAATAGATAAAAGCACCAAAAATGCACCAATGAAACAAATTAAATAGATAAAACAATAGATATATATTAGTTATCTCCCTTGCTTGCTTGAATAGTTTTTTTGCCGTTTTGTTACAGTCGTACGAAGTACAAATTGTTCATTTTCACGGCTTACAAACCAGCCGTCGAAGCGACGCCATTTTGTTTTTATTTCTATAGTATTGGGCTTCCTGTATCTCGGCCCAGGCCCCATGCTGTTTGGCGGTTTTCCAAGATGGCGGTTTTCCAAGATGGCGGAACGTTTAATTAACGGAAATCGTTAGTTCTTTTGGTTTGGTGTTGTTATTAGTTTGAATTATTGATAAAAAACGAATGATATGACATTTATGTGTAAAAAAGAACCGAAATAGGAGAGCTAAAGTAATTGAATTAGTTTTATTTTAAGTTTTAAGCGATTACGTCATCCCGCATAATTTTCCGCATAATTTATCGTTTGGTCCGCATAATCTTCCGAAAAAATTCCGCATAATTTTGATTTTTCCTCCGCATAATGCCAGAATCCCTGTAAAATTTACCTGCTTAATGCGGCCACCCTGTTTATACGGCCACTTTGGGCTGTCCCTTTGTTGGCCGGATTATTGATAATTTTTTTCTCTTTTCAGGGATTCTGGCATTATGCGGAGGTGCGGACCCGCATAATTGACTACTTTCCGCATAATCCCGCATAATTTGCCAAAAAAAAAAAAAAATTATAGATAAAAGCACCAAAAATGCACCAATGAAACAAATTAAATAGATAAAACAATAGATATATATTAGTTATCTCCCTTGCTTGCTTGAATAGTTTTTTTGCCGTTTTGTTACAGTCGTACGAAGTACAAATTGTTCATTTTCACGGCTTACAAACCAGCCGTCGAAGCGACGCCATTTTGTTTTTATTTCTATAGTATTGGGCTTCCTGTATCTCGGCTCAGGCCCCATGCTGTTTGCCGGTTTTCCAAGATGGCGGTTTTCCAAGATGGCGGAACGTTTAATTAACGGAAATCGTTAGTTCTTTTGGTTATAGTGTTGTTATTAGTTTGAATTATTGATAAAAAACGAATGATATGACCTTTATGTGTAAAAAAGAACCGAAATAGGAGAGCTAAATTAATTGAATTAGTTTTATTTTAAGTTTTAAGCGATTACGTCATCCCGCATAATTTTCCGCATAATTTATCGTTTCTTCCGCATAATCTTCCGAAAAAATTCCGCATAATTTTGATTTTTCCTCCGCATAATGCCAGAATCCCTGTCTTTTGTTTCAGAAAATGAATTTACTGCAAAATACATTTAAATTTATACTAACTGCTAGTTTCCATTTATATTTATACTTATTATTTTTAGTGAAAACTAGCTTACAATTATTTTATGAAACTGATCATTATTTTATGAACTGTTTTGACTGATTTTCTTATAAAACATTGTATTTATAAAAAAAACTATTTCAGCCCAAGTTAGGAAAATACTTGGTTTGTATTGTGTGCAAGAAATAATCGTTGTCAAGTTTAAACTTATTATTATCTATGCATACCTCTAGTAAAGTTGTTTGGAGGTCAACCTATTAAAGAAATAACACATAAGTACAGATAACATACAATAATAATTTAAATTTATTGCATGCAGAATATAGGTCCACAATATCAAATAACCAAATGAATGTAAAATAGATTGATTAACAATTTGCCTCAGACTATTCATTTCCAGTATGCTTTAGAAAATGATCACACCCACTCAGCCAATCAGATGACTGTATTATGAAATACTATATAGTATTTCACAATGTTCATAATGCATTATAAGTACTATATAGTAAGCCATATAATAAAACGCTGTTTTTCTATGGTCATGTGATATTTAATTTTGACAACATTCTTCGTGGGTGTGATCATATTTTAAGACAGTTAAGCCTAGTTCCATGAGCATCATATTCATAAGCAAGAAAACAAAAGATTTACTATCCCCTGTAGAATTAGAAAACAACGGCCGAAGTGTTTCCTTTTCAAATTTCTTTTCTTTTCTTTATGATTATGACACAGTGTGAACCAGGCTTTAGATAATGAAGGCGAGTGTCATATGGGATATAGAGTCTCGAGCATTAGATAGAAGGCTACCCCTTATATAAAACTAATTTTTTAATATCTATTAGAAATCATGCATTCCGTTTGGTTGAAGCACATGCTTTATGAGAGCACACAGCATGTGTGTTTGCATGTTGATCAAATATGTCAATGTTTATTTTATAAAAGAAATAGAAACTTCCTACCTGTGCTGTATGCAGTTATAAAGCACTTGGGGATTGTCAGAACATTTGTGTCATGCTTCTCTTAACACCTCTCTTGTGTTCTGACAATCCCCAAAATAACATGCATGCATATTTTCTATTTCTTTAACATAATTTATGGGTCATTGTCTTAATTTCGACACTTATCGTAAGCAGCGTAATAGAATGTTTTAGTGGCAAAAACGAAATCAAGTAAAAAAATGCCAGTCATAATAAAGGAATGTGTTTAAAACTGATATCTAATTGGTGTCTAAGGGCTAATTAAACTGGGAAGTAACAGTGATATCCCTTAGTTAAAACATTAAAACTCCCAATGAACCCAACAACTAGGAAGATGATCTAACCCTGTTGGTTTCTCCATCACCATTTTGAATACTATACTCATGAGTCATGGAGATAACACTTAGAGTCTAAAAAAGAAAAACAATTGTCCATAAAATATAAACAAGCAATACAATAAATGAATGGGATGTAGCATCCAATTTATTATCAGTATCAGCCCAGAGCAAATGGTTTCAAACTTTGCTTCACGTTTTTAGAATAGATGTTGAATGAAAAATGTTGAACAGAAGGAAAAATTGTTGTATCTTGAAAATTTTGGAATTCTATAGGTGAGTGTAGTGTTTAAAAGTGTTGGTGTTGTGATGCTAATAACAGGTTCCCATTTAAATCTGTACTTTCCCATTTAAATCTGTACTTATGCAAATTGTGTTGATGTGTGCTAAACACACAGATCAACCAATCGGAGTATATTATTTCTAAACTGAACTTCTCTGATTGGTTGATCTGTGTGTTTATCACACATTAACACAATTTGCATAAGTACAGATTTAAATGGGAACCTGTTTAATATAATTTGCCAACCATTTTCACAATATATTTTTTAATTTTCTTTGTTCTAATAAAAATGGATGGCTGCAAAAACCATAAAATGTATTCTTTGTTAGCTCCATTCATTGTTTAACTTGGAGTCTTTTGTTGTTTCTATATTGAATTGAATACACTTTGTCCAGTGTACATTAAAGATGTCAAAGCCCATGATTAAATTCTTTCAAGACTTGATTTAACATTTTTGTTATACATTCAAAATTGTTGAACTATGGGCAAACAGTATCATTATCATCATCATTCAATAAAATGAAAGCAAATGTGTAAACCATTTGTTTGGGCTTTTTTGGGGGTCCTTCTCTAGATCTGTGTACTGGAAACCTAGTAGTGCTCTTTGTTAGCTTTTCTCATTGTTCAAATTGAGGTCTTTTGTTGTTTCTATTGAATCATGTACACTGTGTCCAGTACATAGAGAATTAGAAGGAGCAGCTTTTTGGTTGAGTTTTCATTTTACCTTTTTCTCTATCAGAGTGCCATGTTCTTTGAGGAAGGTGCACAAAAACAAGCTTAGATTCTGAATAAACTTTTGTTCATCATCTCGTCCATTGGCATAAGCATTGTGGATATTGATTGTCAGAGGTAGCATCTAAAGAAAAAAACATTCAGTATAATAAAATAACTATTTGAAATCACATTGATTGGTTGAGGCGTTTGCTTTATGAGAGCACACAGCACATGTGTTTGCATGTTCATCAATAATTTGTATTTTATAAAAGAAGTAGAAAAATTGCTTTCTGTGCCGTATGCAGTTATAAAGCACTTGGGGATTGTCAGAACACTCAAGAAGTGTTCAGAAGCACTCCGCTTCGAGTTGTCCTTCTCTGAATATTTATCTAGTGTTCTGACAACCCCATATGCTTTATAACTGCACACAGCCCGTGCCCGCGTTGTTTATTTCTTCATAAAAAATCACTAAAAAACATATTAATGTCTCAACCTTCTAACCAGTGTCCTACTAAATGGAGTTTCAGAACCACACTCACTACCTATACATTAGACTCAAACCTGGACAACATTGGTGTAAGTTGAGTAGTAACCACTAAGTGGGTCACTGATAACGATAGAAACTTGTACCATTTTGCAACAAGCTTGATAGACCGAATCGAAATATGGCGTACTCTTATTGTTCTTGACTGTCTAGCCTTGTGTTCACGTTGGAAAACAATAGAGTTTTCACATGTATGCGAGGCTGGGCAGTCAAGAAGAATTGTTATTCAAATTGGCTGCCATATTTTGATTCGGTGTATGACCTTCAAATTCCAGACCGATTTGAGATTTGCTGCTCAGTATAAAAATCACTCAAGTGTTGGTTGAGCACCCAGTACGAGGTCAGACTGAGTCAAATTTCAGACTGGTACAACTAAAGAAATGTATTGAAACCAATACATGTAAAAAAGCTAAGACACTTACTAAAGTATAGACAGTCACTCCTGAAGGAACTTTGAACTTTTTTTATATTTTATTCACACATACACCCTTTCCAGGAAAGTTTGTCACCCGTGAAAAGCACACAAGCTAATGGCGCAAAGGATCAGTTCAGAAACTATATGTGCATTCGGAACCCTTTTGTTGTTGTTTGATAAGTCAAAATGGACTTTTCTCAATAACATATAGACAAGTCGACAGAAGAAGGTCACATTCAAGTCTAAACAAGCATAAACTCACCTGTTTTAGTTGTGCCATAGTAAAGGAAAAGAGGTCCAGAAATTGTGCATCATACTGGCTTGCATTGATGGCAGCTAAAGAATAAACAAGTAAACAAATTTAGCTAATTATAAACAAGGCAGTTATTTTTGGATAAAAATGTAAAAAAATAAAACCTACCAATTTCTGTAAGGCATTTCAGGGTAACATTTCTGAACAATGGAACATTAAGAAACTGTGAAAAAAAAAGAAGATAAACTTTCAGAATAAAATAAAAAAATGCGGACATAACCAGGATAATGCATGACGTCCATCTAAAATGTGTCACATGCTGGGCTCCCAAATAGTTTGTTGATTGGAAAGGAAACAATGATGATGATGATTACAAAAACAATGATGATGATGACAATGATAATGACAATGATAATGATGATGATATCGATGATGGTTGATGATAATGATAACAATAATGACGATATTTGACGATGGTTGATGATAACAATGATGATGATATTGATGATGATGATAACAATGATGACAGGTGATGATGACGATAACAATGATGATAGTAATGATGATCCTCTACCTTGTATATTAAGGCGCTTATCACTTTTGTCTCAAAGATATAACCCAAAGGAATCCAGTTCAAAAATTTAAGCAATGTCTGAAAAGAATGAAAACAAAAAGCATAGCATTGTTAGTAATACAAGTTTTCTAGATCTGATCCTGAAAAAAATCATAATCATAATTATTTGAGATTTGATTGATAAAGTGAGAACAAAAACATTTTCTTTGTTTTTTTCTGCAAAGCTGGTTCATGTTTACGAATGACTGAACCAGCAATGCAAATAGTTCAAGAGATAGCTCACCTCAAGGGTTGATTGCACAAGTGTTACATTTTGTGAATTCTCCTGCCAAAAAGAAAACAAACATGTTATTAGACTCTTGGCCACTACATATATATTTATAAAACAATTTTGATAATATGCGCACATCGATTAGTCATAGCCATGCTTGATGAGAGTATCAAACATACTTTGTCATTTTAAGGGTTCTTTCTGATCTTTTACACACACTCATTGGTCAGTTTTGAGAAAATGTGACGTGACGTATATCCTCAAACAAAAAATGGCATAATTTTCGTTGTTTCATGCAATTGTTTCCTATGCTTCTCTCGTGTTCTCTAAACATTCTTACAGTGTTTAAATCAGAGTATCAAACACAGAAAACCATTTTTTCTATTTCTTAACTAACTTCAAGCAATTGTTTCCTGTGCTTCCCTCCTGTTCTCCCAACATCTATCATGTTTAGATCAGGTTATCAAAAACAGAAAAACGTTTTTATATTTCTAACTAACTTATATGGCATTGGCCTACATTCAGGACAAATAAAAAAATTTTTTTTTCCTGCTATACAGACTTACCATGACAAACTGACATAATGTAAAGATCTGTGAGAATTCACTACACATGCTGCAATATCATAAAACAAAGAGCATTTAAAAAAATGAAAAAAACAAATCAAATTTGATGAATGAAAAAAAAAAATAACTGTGAATTATTGATAGATATAGATAAAGAAAAGAACTAATTTTACAGCATAATGTGCTTTACTGTGGCCACCCAATTAAAGTTTTGTACAAGTTAGCTCAGCGTTCAAAAGTTTCTCTTTTCAAATTATTTGCTACGCCTTTTCAAATTTAAACATCCTGGGAGGTTTCTCAGACACTTATAAACTTCACTCTTGTCTTCGTTTTGAACATTTCAAAGTGTTTACCGTTTGAAACTCGGCGTGTCTTTTATATTAAGGTCAAATTCTCACTTTCTGATTGGTTAACTTGTACAAAACTTTAATTAGGTGGCCATGGTAAGGTGCGTCGTGCTGTAAACTATTGTGGATGATATATATATATATAAAATTCAAATCATCAAAGTGACACAGAGAATATGTCTAGAGCTTGTCTTTTAGACACCATTATGAAGTAACATTTGAATCAAATTATAAAAGCTAATAACATACCTGTCTTTTAAATGTTTGGATTTATTTTGAGTCATTTGTCCACTTGAAAAGTCAAAAACTTCCTCACTACATAACAAAAAAATATAGTAAAGCAAAAATATATAATAAAAAAAATTCATATTACAATTATAGTAATCAATATTCTGTATCCGAATTTGATAATGGCAAGTTGCAGACAAGCCAATGTTAATAGATATGATGCAAATATTGAATACCTAGGTTAGTTCTTTTGCTTTTTTAATAAAATTTTAACATTAAAGTAAATCTGACCAAGAACATTCAAGATAAAACCTCTTCCATGGTCATGATTACTAACGTCAACTTCTCATGAATAATTAATGAGTTTTAAAGATATATAATAACATACATTGTAACAATGTGTAGTTCCAGAAATAATCCATACCCCTCCCCCAATGCAGGGAATTTTTTTATTGACCCTCTCACCCCCCCCCCCCCCCCCAGAATTTCCGATTTTGGGACAACAGTAAAAAATATTTGCTGAAATGCGTGATTGAAAATTAAAATTCCTCACGATATAATTTACGTTAACTAAACGTTTATTCAAATTTGGGTTCCCTGTGGTACATTTTTTTGGTTAAGCCTGGAGACTAAAGCAGCCATTTTGTCTTTGCTTCGCGTATCGCTTCGCATTTTCTTGATTTTTTCTGTCATCAATCGCCCCAAATGAGAGCAAAATCTCATTATTTTGCAGAATGCGTTTCTTCCATGAATATTTTGCCCTAAAATCAGTAAAACATTAATTGAAAGTATCTAAAAGTGAGCCATAGTTAGTTTTCAAACCCACATCATTGTTTCCATTGTATACTATATTGTTTGACCCTCCCACCCCCAGGAATTTTCTAGGCCTCTTAACCCCCCACCCCTCCGGAATTTCCGATTCCTTCCGTAGGGGGGTATGGATATTTTCTGGAACTACACAATCCATTACAAATGAAAAAGAAAATTTATAACATATTACCTCAGCAGCTTTAGAATAATCATGTTGTTTTGACATAATGATTCATTGGCTTTGCTGGCCCCAACAAGATCTGAGATAAACGTTGGCCATTTAGTTGGCCATTCATGCTTCAATATCTAGAAATAAAGAAGACAACAACATGAATAGGGGAAAAAATGTTGAATAGGAATTAGATTGTAAATAGGATTAGAATTCATAATGAATAGAGAGATTCAAGTATGTTGTATCTATAATTTTAATGCCAAGCTTTTGGTTGAGCCACTGTCATCAAGGCTAGAAGCATGTTTAAAAAACTGTGTGATCTATCTTTTTGTATATTCATAACAATCTTTGTTGGAACTGCTCCAATAATAAATTAAACAGTTTTTCATAAATGCACATATACTTGATGTTTTGGTGATTCTGCCAAATTAAAGCTTGGTACTGAATTTATCTACACCTATTTCAAAAATCATTGTTGCAATCAAAGGTAATGCACACTCTGAAGCCTGCAAAGGATGTTGGTGATATGAACATAATTTGTGATTTATTGTGCGTTTTTTATAAGATATAATGTTTCATCATATGTTATTTACTACTGCAACAATTTGTTATGGTCATATAACACAAACACTTACAATAAAAACACTTATGACTAAATCGATAACAAGAGAAGAAATACCGACATCCTTTGCAGGCTTTAGAGTGTTGACTGTAGCTTCGGCTGCGACAACTATTTTTGAAATAGGTGTATATAACACAGTTGAATCTCTAGTTATTATAATGAAGTGATACATTGTTATTTAGATTTATAAAGTCTGCACAATATATATGTGAAACCAAACTGGCAATACGTTGTCTAATCTCTATTTTGTACAAACCTGTAGATAACACTGGAGCAGAAAGCGTAACTATTATATCCTTCATTGTAATGTGTAATGTGTGTTTCATGCTTGAGTGAATTCTTAAATAGACAATAACTAAATAGTTGATAACTAAATACTATTATGTCCTAAATAGTTAGTAGTTGTTCACAGATTTATAGTGTGCACTTTATCTGGATATTTCTGTACATTTTTCAAATTTGTTTTGTTATTCTGGAGATATAAGGAATGGGTTTTCTTGATCTATTGTTTGTTATTTAGCTTTTTGAAATTTATTTCAGTTAAAAATAATAAGAACTTTAATTCTTATATAGCCCATTACACTAGTCTCAATGGACTTTACAAATACTTAAAGTGAAAAAGTAGCTAATAATTGTGTATATATATATATATATATTAGTAAAAATCTAAAGATATAACATATAAAAATATAATAGCTAAAAGGATGTAAAAATATAAATAATAACTAAAAGAAAAAAATCAAGAAAAACCCTCAGGCCAAACAATACTAGTCTTAGATTAAGATACATAAATAGATAAATAATTTATTAAATTATATTTTTTTATATTTTTGTAGCCCAAAATCGTAATTCAATTTCTCAATCTTCTGAGCTAATTTGAATCCTAGGATCAGAACTGGGATGTGGCCCTTCAAACTGCGAAGAGTTAGACGAAATCTGACACCCAGACAAAATCAAGGTCCAAATATGACTATAATTATTTTTAACCAAATCAACATAGAAGTAAGGTTCTAAGTTCACTTCGCCAGAGGTTTATTTATATAAGCTCAAAAATAATATGGTTTCACTGAACATTTTCTAGAATAAGTTAGGTCTGTTTGTTGTAAATATTACATCGACAAATAAATCAAGTCTACATGAAGATTATGTCTCAGTCTGATATCCAACTAAACTCAGACACAAATACTTTTTTAATTGAGTTTCTTAATAATTTTCTTTGAGAAAATTCTTTAGGAATTTATTAACAAAAGAGTCGCAATTGGACAATACAAACATCCACTTTATTTTTTGAAAAAAAAATTAAGAATTACAAAAATAAAAAGCTATAAAAGATTATTTTTAAATTTTCATGTATTGTTTAAAATGAATTTATTCGTTTGTAAGTGCGAATTACCAAAGTTATACATTTTTGAAAAGTTTTTGAAACTGATGTAGAAATTGAGAAGCCTCTATTGCTCAATGTGCACATTTCAATGTTGTTAATTTCAAAGTCCAAAATATACTTTTTGAACTAGAAATTCTAAAAAAACAAAACTAACACAGTTATTCTAAAGAAGATGGAATAGAAGAAGAAATTCTATTCTTAGAACTATAATTTCAGCATGACCTAGCAAGTATTTTTTTATCGAGGTGAGATGTTTGACATTTTGGCGCGAAGTATTCAACTAAAAAAAATCGGAAAACTTCTCTCTTACCTCGACTAATATCATGTTCATCTTTGACAGATATATTTTTTCTTTCTGAAAAAAGAAGTTAATTAGTTGTGTTAAAAGTGGTTTGGAAGAATTCCATATCGACAATCGAAGGAAAAGAAAATTCACTCACTTCCACGTCCGAGGAGTCTGATGAAATCTTGATTATCAGTCCAACGATATACTTCTTGATTCCTAAACATCAGTTAAAATTGTTAATTCAAAGTTTATACACAAAATGTTTTTGACAGTAAGAGAATGGATGATAATCGTCTCTTAGAAATTATAAATCTTTTCAACAAAATCACATTCCGTCGAAAACAATTCTCATTTCTACTCACCCTCTCGCTGTTCGTCCGGTAGGATTTTCCATCGAGTTTTTATAACAATTTCTAAAATCTGCAGTGCAAAGTACTATAAAGATACAAATGGACAGGCAAGTTATTAAAAAGAGTATATAACAAGTGATGGGTTTTGTATTTCTTATAATACTACCTTGGTTTCTTGGTTTTGAGAGAACTCTAAAATAGTGTCGACTCTCGTCCAAGCATCTGGATGCTGTTTCAGTTGTGTAAGGATTTGTCCTGCCACTTTTTGCTAAAAGCACAATAACAAACCAATTTACAATAAGCACTAGTAAGATGTACAAAATATCAAGAAAAACAGATTATATCCAGTGTGAAAAATAATGTACAGTAAACACGAACCTGAGGGCCTACGGAGCAATAGAACCACGATACCACACTATCTAACAAATTGATATCAAGCTTTTGCGAAAAATCCAAAAGCTGAGAGGCTTGCTCGATGGTTGCCATCGCTGTAGGCATTTGGGTAGTAAGCTTGGTGCTCCGTCAGGTTAAAAAAGTATGTTTTTAAGGTAGAAATTTGCGTTGTTATTCTGTCGTTCAGTTACTCTGTCATTCAGGTGCAGTTAATAGGCGAACACCGCAGCCAGTTCGCACCGCTTTTCCCGGTTTGACCAGTAACCGGTTATGAGGTCCCGGATGTAACAGGTTTGTGAGTAAATGTAGCCGTATTTTTGTGATTGTTTACATCCCAGAAAGCTCAGAAACATTGTAATTATTTCAAAATGCCGAGAAAATAAGCCCAGAGTATACGCTAACTTAGAATACGTGCAAAGATTTCACGCTTTTACTTGGTATGTTTAGTCAAGTGAGAGTTAGTTCATTGACAGAGTGAAATCCCATTCACGGGTCATACACGTTGTAATTGAATATTCATAAGCTGTCAAGCGAACCTTGGGGTATTCCCTGCGAGATTACAAAGGCAACCCATCGCATCAAGGTGCATTTTCATTACTTTCTAGAAGAAAAACTCCGCATTAAACACAAAATCACGATAATTGATACACATTTTAATTCATGTTACTTTTCTACGGGTTTTGGTTGTGTTGGTTTGAATGCCGCTCTTTATAATCCAAAGCAGTTTTTGTCATTGGGTTACATTGTTTCAGTAGCGTACTATACGTGTGTTCTCAAATATTTTAGAGCATTAAAATTTTGCATAATAATTAAAAAAATACTTAGAAAGTATTTTATTTGAGTTTTCTATCAAATCAAAATGTTTAAAAATTCAAGCCTTGCCAGTATTACAAATTTCACTATATTAAATTACCTATATTATTTCTAACGGCTTTTGTTTTTCTTATGCAATTTCTCTATTAAGTAAAAGAGATTTAGTATAGAATAAAAATTAACGCTATTTATCTATTTTGCATATTATTTTTCCTTCTGGTTGAGTGAATAGGCTTTGTAGTTATTGATGGTCTTGATGAGAACATGATGTTTCTTTTTCGATAATATTAACAAAAACGTTCCATAGTTTTCTTTTTGCCTGATTTTATAATAAAATGTTACGATATCTTTTAAGTTTAATAGTTAAATTACAACAATAAAAATCAATTTAAAAACAACGACAACTGGTAACGTACTGGTTTTCATAATGCGAATTTCGTGTAATACTTGTTTTTCTTCTAAATACCGGTCTGATATTCGGCTACCAATGCAGGTGTTTGAGTCAGTATGAGGTTCGGATATGAAATAAAATGTTTTGTTCAGAGTAGAAATAATAATGGGCATAAGTCTGTTCATTCAATCATCCATCCATTCATTCATTCGTTTTCTTTCTTTTTTTTCATTTATTAATACATTCAACCTTAGTTCCACTATGTTCAATTAATCCATTCATTCATTCATTAATCCTTTTATTTTTGCATTCGCTTATCCCTTATTCGTTTATTCATTAGTTTGTTAATTTGTTTTTTTTCATTCATTCATGTTTTAAAATGTGCAAACTCATGCCCCTGATATTTCATCACGTACGCCCCAGTTTCTTCACCTCGTGTGAAGGAATCAACATGGCGGAACAAGGATAAACCATAGTTTCTCAACCACGAAAACAAGACCATAATTTCACCGCCAAAAGAAAGCGGGAAATACAATCAGGTGAAAAATTTAAAAGCAAAAACAATACGTTGCGATCTTCACTTCAATCGTATTTATAAGAGATGCATTTTCCATGCGATCGCGCAAAAAACGTAGACTACATTTTGAGAAAATTTTCAATATTGCTTAAAAAATACGCTTATTTTTGAACGTCACTCTTGTTCCGTGTTCGATGGATAAACAAGAGAATGAAAACATCGAGGAACATCGATGGTTACTAAAGTGTTTGAGGATTTTATTCATTTACTGAACGTCTTTGAAGTTTCAAGATGAGAGAGTTTATCATTGGAATTTGGCATTTCAAAATAGGGAATGTTCGTGGATTGTAAGTTATATCACATCGAAGCTGAATCACATGATATAATTTATAAACAAAAACATATCAGATTATTACTGTTGGGCTTTGCAAAATAATATTATCCCAAATAAATACAGTACTGTAAATAAATGGATTTGAAAAATGTTTTTATATTCATTTTATAGGTGTTTATTTGTAAAGATACCGAAAAAGGGCCCTAAATGCATAATGGATAAGAACGCAAGTGATGTGAGCCAAGAAATAACCATAGATACTAATGAACACCATGAAACCTTCCTGATTTTGAGCACTGAGGACAATCCTACTGGCAGGCCAGAAATACAGGAGACTTCAGCTCAATGTACTTCAACTGTTCATCTTGAAAGTAATTCTTAGCCAGTATTTCTCAAAATTGATTTAGTAGTGGAAGAAATTGATAAGAAACTTATTTTACTATTCATCCATTCTTTTTTTATCTTTTCATAACTCATTATCATTCATTCACTTGTTCATACACTCATTTATTTCTCCCATTCATTCATTTATCCATCCATTTATTCATACGCTCATCTATGTCTCCCATCCATTCATTTATCTATCCATTTGTTTATAAACTCATTTATTTATCCCATTCATTCATTTATCTATCCATATATTCGTACACTCATCTATGTCTCCCATCCATTCATTTATCCATTTGTTTATAAACTCATTTATTTATCCCATTCATTCATTTATTTATTTATCCATCTATTTATACACTTTTTTATTTCTCCCATTCATTCATTTATCCATTTGTTTATAAACTCATTTATTTATCCCATTCATTCATTCATTTATTCGTACACTCATCTATGTCTCCCATTCATTCATTTATCCATTTGTTTACTCATCTAATAACATTTATTTAGGGGTGGACCATTTGACTTTTGAGGGGGGGGGGGGGGGATGATTTGGTCCGTGCAGGAAATTTTTTTTTTGCCCACTTCCATGAGCACAAAATTTATTTGATAAAAATGCAAAGATTTGAGTGGCAATTCTGGCTTGCAGGAAATTATTTTTGGCCCTTTGGGCTGTGCAGGAAATTTATTTTAAAATCATCCACGCCCCCTCAAAGGTCAAATGGTCCACTCCTTATATAGTGCTCGTATCCAGATTGTCCAAGGCGCTTTACAACTATACTGATCTTTTTACAATATCTACAATCGATATGTATTTACAATGTTAATTCATTAATGATAATAATAAATAAATAATAAATATATAATACATCTAGATATAATTTTTATCTATTTCTCCCATTCATTCACTTATCCATCCATTCATTCAAGCTCACTTTTGTTTTATTGTATTTTTTTTTCAACAATCTTTGTAAAGCGCATTGAACTACCAGAAATGGCGCCAAATGAATTTAAATTATTATTATTTAGTGAACTGTAAATAATTAGTCTGCAATAAGTCATGCATTCTGTTTTTATTTTTCCATTTCATTTAGTTCCTGTTCACATTTTGTTATAGGTGATGCAAGTAGTAATGTAGAGGATACTGAAAGTGTTCAGTGTATTGATAACACAATTGTAGTCTCCAGGGCTTTACCAAGTGATGCTAATATATATGGCAGACTCTACCTTGCTGAACATGGATCTCAAGGTAATTTATTTTTTCCAACAAAACAATACAATATCTTTATTTTGAAAGGGAGATGACCTCCTACCGGTTGGCCTAATTGGTTGCGCTGAACCAATCTATTGTGCAGGACGTGCAGGTTTTGTATCCCGACCAGACCAATACTCAGGGTCTTAAAAATAATTGAGAAGAAGTTCCAGCCTTTTTATTACATCTGCAAATGGTTACAACTTTGAGTTTTCTCAAACAAGGACATTGAACCAGAGGTCCCGTCTCTCCACACTCACAAACTGCTTAGAGAGGGACGTAAAAGAACCCACACCACTATTCTAGGAGAGTATGCCATTGAGTTGCTGGTGTGTGTGGCCAGTGCTTGCCTCGACTACTGACAAATGACTGTACTAACCCAAGGGCCGTATGTTAGAAAACTTTGATAGTGGTACATCACCCTCGTAAAGCAAAGATAACATAACATAACATACAAATCATAGTTGAACAGATATATTTTTGATAGTTTGTGCATTTTATAAAATACATACACTTTCATGTGAAGCTTTGCATGGCTTTATAGTGTTTATAACTGATGTGTGTATGATTATGATCGTCGCGGAGAAATATAAGCAATTTATGCAATTGCAATTATAGAAGCCCGAAAAAAATGTAGGACTTCAACAGGATTATTGTTTATAACTATTGTATTCAGTGATTCATAAGAGCTGTCTTTGTTGTTGCAGTAATATTCTACAATACTGTCCCTCCTGATTGCACAACAGAACCTGTATGCACAGAGAAAGGTGTCCAAATTAGGTATCAGTCATAAGTTACTCAAAAAACTATCTTTGGAGTTATTAAATGTAATTCTTCTGAAACATTGATGTCCATGTGGATCCAGGCTGGTGAATTGTGTGACCAGTAACCCAATTTATGATAAACCAAGTTTGTATTACTATCCTGTTTTGTTGAATACTGAGTTGAATAGGGTTAGCAGATATCCCCCACAACACACACACACACAAAAGAAAATAATAATTTAACACCACCCCTTCCCCCCAGATTCTTGCATCTAGCACAGTTTACCCAGAGTTTTGGGGATGTTTTTTTATCATTTCATTCATTGTGAGTTTGCTTCTTATTCTCAATTATAATCATTGTTAGTGATACAACTGAAGAACATCAAGACAACACCTTGAAAAAACCTCGATCTTCAAACACCAGAAACACAACAAGGTATAATTCATCAGGAGAGAGAACCTTTGTTTGTCCAGCAGAAGGATGTGGACGCCATTTCTCTTCATCAGGACACTTAAAATATCATCAAAGTACACACAGTGGAGAAAAACCATTTAAATGTCCTCAACCTGGTTGTGAAAAGGTCTTTGCCTGGCCGGCGCATCTCAAATATCACATTAAGACACATTCTGGTGACAGGCCTTATAAATGTGAGTTCGAGGGGTGCGGGAAAAGTTTCTACGTCCTTCAAAGACTGAATGTGCACTTAAGGATACACACTGGTGAACGACCATTCACATGTGAAATAAACAACTGTAATAAGTCTTTTAGTACAGCAGGAAATTTGAAGAATCACATGAGGATACACACAGGTAAGAAAAGTGTGGAATTACAAAAATGATGTCTAAGACCAAGGGACAAAAAGACAGAGTTATAGATAAACGACAGGCAGACTAAGGGGTAAATAGACAGACCGGCAGATGGTACGACAGTGAAACAGGCTCTTTCTCTGTGTAATGAAAGAAGAATGGAAGAAGAATGAAAAAAGAATGAATAAGCTGGAAAAAAAAGTGCAATAGATTTCCAGTACTTGGAGAAGGACCTGTGTAAAGGATAGACATATAGAACAAGAGATAGGTATGATACTCTGCTTATGAGATAGCAAAAGTGGTAGTTTATAAATACACATTCAACCACCTGAGCAGTGAGCCTAGCCTGCTGTGTAGACTCTTTTTTTTGCGCTCAAAATATTCGCCAAAAAAGTAGATGTGCATTTTTGGTGAATATTTTGAGTGCAAAAAATCTGTACAGCTGTAAAGCAAAACTGGACAAAACTTTTAGTTTTTATCGTAGCATTTATAGTTATTTCTAGTATTTACCTAACAAATTTGTCTTTCTGTTCAAAGGTGAAAGACCCTATGTGTGTCCATTTGTTACATGTGGGAAATCATTCACAGAGCATTCCAGCTTACGAAAACACAAACTACGGCATACAGGAGAAAAACCCTACTCATGTGAGATATGTGGCAAGTCATTCAGTCAAAGTGGCAGTAGAAATGCTCATGAAAAAAGACACTTACTGGACAAGCTTCCTGCATACACAAAATCACCACTGACCATGGAACAGAAAGACTCAGATATCGAACAAGAAGAGGAAGAATCACTAGAATCTGGTAAGGACCTCTATTGTTAAAATTCAGATGAATGTTTGAGTCATAAATAAAAAGATAAATCACTTTTTTTAAGTCTCAAAGTATTTAGCCCAACACAAGTAGCCTACTAATTTGGGCGACTCAGACTCAAACTCACTGTTTCTATGGCTACTTTTACACGGGACCGGACAAATTTTTGACTGAGCAAAAAAACATCCGCTTACGGGTTCCGTTCACACCGGACCACGCTAAACATGCAAAAATTTGGACACCGAAACAATCAAATATTTGTCTGAACAGGACGAAAATATTGTTTGGTTTCATGTGAACAGTGAATGTCCAGGACGATTTTTTGACCAGTCAAAAATTCGTCCGGTCCCGTGTAAACCTAGCCTATTTTAAATTATTTAGCACACACCTCTGCTCACATGTTCATTTAGACTCTGTTATCCATGTGCACACCATAGATTATCTCAGATAACCAAAATTATACATCATGGATAGAGCTTGTTTGTGAAAATCTCAATTTTATAATGCCATTTTCATCATCATCATCATCACCTTCATCATCATTATCATCATGATTGTAGCCGTTATTGTCACCATCATAATCAACATCATCAGTCTCTCAATCATCATTGTTAATATTATCATCATTGTCATTATTACTCGGGCTTCTGTGTATGGAAAAGCCTGAGTCAACTCTAAAAATGCAAACGATTCTTTTTTTCTTGATGTCGTCTTGGTCCTCAAAATGGAAGGTCTGGTCCCAGGTGTTCCTAGGAATAATGACGTCATGCCTCATTTGAAGCCTGAGTGATCACTCAGATGGTGTCTAGTTTATTTTATACTTACTGTGTTTATTGAATATTTATCAGGTGACCAAGAAACAACCCTTCCCTACATCGCTGAGAAGTCTAATAACCCTGACCATATAGTCCTTGCTCAGCCAATTATTGCCAAGGAGGTCTCCATAGAAACAACTCCTGTTGCTGAAGAACTTGTTTCAAACCACCAAAATGACCTTTCTGAGACTAGCACATGTGTTGTATCACTGGCTGAAACAGTAGTTGCTCAGCAAGTACTGCTTCAATCTATGTTAGATGGCACAGCCGTTATCCCTGTTACACAAGCTGAACCGTCGGACGATCTCACAGTTGTTGATCATGTACTTGAACATCAAGATGTTGAACAGATCATGCAGAGTGTAGTCAGTCAGCATATTGTAAACGGTAATATTCAACTGCCAATTGGTAGTGATGTTACAGTTTCTAATGAACAAGGAACACTACGTTTTATTGCACATTCAACAGACTCACAAAATATAATGCTTAACCATGAATCTGAACAAGATGTGAACACGTTGTCAGGTGATGGAAAGACTGTTATAGTTCAGTCGGAAGAAAATGTAGATTCATGAAAATATTATACTGTTACAAAGATTTGGCATGCATGATACAATTTGTAATGGCACATGTAAATTTAGGAATTGTGATGGGTGTATAGAATGCTGACGTTAGGTGTCACATATTTCAACATCCTGAACAGAGTCATCTTCAGAGACAAATGTAATTACAAAAGTAAAGAATTTGAGCAAGAAAATGGTCTAAATTATAATGATGTGGTGTGTCACTCTAAATTATGTGATTTGTTTGAGCTAAGAAAAACTGTAAAACAGTAATAATTCAATTATCTATAAAAACTTTAAACTACATTTTGATATTTCTGAGTTTGAATTGGAATAAAAGCTAAATAAAGATTATGTATATTGTGCACTCTGATTTGCTGAGAAGCATTCTCTATAACTCAACAGAGCACTGAACATCTATTCATTTGATTTTAACAACTGAATATTTTATAAAAGAAATATAAAACTAGGCAGCAGTGCCCTGTCGAGCTATAGAAGAAGACTTGAGAAGCGCTGCTGAGAAGCACACTGCTATCACTTGATAGAGCACACTGAATCGTTTTCTAATTCTTCAATATAAAGTGGGGGTAGTTTTTTTTTGCCTACCAGGGTTGATATCTTTGGCTATGTATTGTCTTGTGACAAGAGTAAACTTGTATATTTGTTTATATCAACAATTTGAGTGCTTTCAGTTTTCAGTCATTGGTGGTTATGTCTTTTGAGTCCTTCTAAATGTTGTTGTCTTCCTTTCCTTGGGAGATTTGCTGTTCTCCACAAAAATCACTATATGATTGGAGTGTTGTGTGTTGTAAATACTAAGTTTAAGCAGACAGGAAAAGACATTCACACATTCTTCATATCTATTTTGTTAACATGTTTCTCCCACTTTCCTGTTTTTCATTCATCCTATATTTTCCCATTCACTGATATAGAGTGAAGACATTAAACCCGTGAAACAAAATTAAATAGTCAAGGTGTAATAGTCAAATAGACACAAAAGAAAACAATGGAATTAGAGACTGTTAAGGTGTATTAGTCTAATATCTATTTCATGGGTTAATGACTTCACTCTACGTACTATATAGAGACAGAGACAGAGCCATCAATAGACACATTTTAGTTGATACAATTTATTTATAACTTTATATAAAACATTCTGAAACAAGTAGAATAAATTCTTCTGGTTTTATTTTTGAATAAATTATTGTGGTTTATATATCATTGCTCTTTTGGACATTAACTACCAGGCAATACAAAACCACATACAAAAAACTGGAAATACTTGAAGTTCTTCCATAATATAGTTGATGAAGGAAAACCCTCCAGACTTCTAATTGCTTGTTATATTCCAATTATTGAATTTACAAACAACTAATTTGATCGAGGTATTTTAAACGAAAAACCATAGAATATTTTCTGATAAAATTTGATATTTTATATATAAAATTACTTTAAGCAGCTTAAAGTAATATATTTGAATTTTTTTTACATCGTAAAAAATATTTAAGGGAGATTTTTTAGGAATTTCACGAAATTAAAAATTCGATTTGCAGGTACTTTGGAACGCCTGGAGATTTCAACACCCAAATTTGGCAAATGCAAATTTCCCCTTCATTCAAAGAGCACATTAAAGAGAATTTTCCGCCTCGGATAACTGTTAAATATTAAAAAAACCTTTCTTTCAATATATACAGCAATATTACAGAATAAATATAATATATTATATTACAATTTTGTGGGATGTGTTAGGTTAATTTTGACTGCCGGAAATGTTCAGCCGAGGCGCTTGTAGGGTAATGTGGAAGCCTCCAGAAATGTTGCTCAATGCATTGGCATTTTTACAGGATTTTACTATACAATAAATTATTCCATCCTCGCTGTTAGAAATCAGTTATATGAGGATGAAAACTTTAGCTTTTAAAAGCGAATAAGTTAATTTTTTAGACATTTCATGTCAATTTCTGTTGTCGATTTCATAATCGGAAATTGATCGATTTGCAGTGGACGCGTCCTAATGCTAAGAACACATTACTTCAAGCATCCCCGGTAAAAACGGGTCGTTGGAACTCAGAAAGTCAAAAGTCCCAGAACTTAAAGGATCTATAGAATATTCCTTCATTAAATCGTCCACATTTCCACTCAAAGGTTCGCAAATTTCAAGCAAACTCTGCATCAAAGTATCAAAGTCAACATCATCGGAAACACTTGTTAAACCATTCGATTCAGTTTCTGTTATTAGTAATTCTGATTCAAAAAATGTCTCGTCTTTCGCTGCAACCTTTGTGCATACATCAAAGCTGTCCTTTTTAGAGTTTTCTTGTTCGTTTTCTTTAGAAAGTCCTGGTGAGGCTATTGTACTCGTGGCCACTGTACCAGTGCATTCATTTCGAATTTCCGCATCCAAATTTTCTAACGTTGACTGTAAACATTCCACTGCTTTAATAACCTCAATTTCCTCTGGAATCTCTTCCTTGGTTAGGCTTTGTTCACTTGTAAAATTATTGTCTTTCTTTTTTGGAATTGGTGAAATTTCCCGCTTGAGTTCATGCTTACGTTCGCATTGCTCATTGACGAGCTCGTATTTCAGCCTTTTGACAGTAGATGATAACAGTACATCTACATACATGTCCGGAGCACGTCGACGCTTATTTCGTACACGTTTCTGTATAGCATGGACCACAAATCCCTCCTTATTGTCCATAGTTTTCTCCTCGAAGCACATTCTACTCCAAACACTCCGGAAAATTCTGATACTCAAAATTGCATTCACTGGTGAAATTCTATTCAATGATAATAACAACGGTCCCCTCGTGGCAACTTGAATTTTCTCACAAAATTGCGTTATTTACATCAAGCAATTTCTCTTGCGATGGCGACAAGGTTTGTTTAAAACCTCTCTTTAGTTTCTCTGCCTTTTTGTAATCGTTTTGTCGACTTATACGGGGAGTTTCTGTCAAACTAACCACCGTAAGCTGGCCTGTGTCAAATACTGCGGACAAAGAATATCGAACGTTTACCTTGGCCAGAGGTTATATAGTCATCCGTAACTCATAGCAACTATAATGATAGACAGCCAATGGACCAATCAAGATGCTCATATTCCTAAACAAAGTGAAGCCGAAAATGTAATCATCACGTAACAAAAATTTGTGCACGTCATGGAATATACAAAACTGCGTAAAATGGGAATGAATAATGCAGAATTAATTGAATTGCCCTAACCTCTCAAATAAATTAACCTTCCGAAGTTGTTCGATTCATTTTGATGATAAATTTTCATAGAAACCATTTTCTATATTTCGTGAGTTGGAGTTAATTCCCAGTACGTGGCCGAATAGAATAGATTACATTTTTTAGCAAATACTATCTTCTCACGCGATGGGTATTAACTTTACGTATAATGAGTGCAAAAATTATTTTGTAGCACAAAAACTCATTTTCAAAACCGGAAAATCCCCCTCCCCACCCCAGAAAAAAATGCTCAAAAACAGCCCTCAATAACACGAATGTTTTCTCTCGCACGTTATTTCCTTAAACTACACAAACAAACACTCGAAAAAAGTCTCACATAGGAAACCAACGTGATAATAAAGATAGAAAACAAATTGTTATTTGTGGTGAATTTTTTGACTGTCCGACAAGCAGACCGATGGTAAAAGGTCAGACGGATATAATAATAAACCAAAATAAAAAAATGGCCAATAGATCGAGATAATTTGCTCTTATGGTAATACTTCTTACAAATGACGTGTTTATTATCACACTTGAGTGTTTCTCCTACTATGTCGAGATGACCTAACAAAATTCATGTTTATGAAAGACACCTCATGAACTGAGACGTGACGTTTGGCCACGTCGTGTCACGTACGGAAGTGTCATGCGTGACACATCAAAACAAGCTTCACGCAATCACACCGTAAGTTCCCCAAATTTGCCTAAAATAATACTTAAATGGTCATATGCTGGTGAAATAATACATCTTTTTAATAGCAAGATTTAAATGATAGTTTTATATTTTGTTTCATTGAAATAAGATAGATATTTTAGGTGCATGATCGTTTTCGTGCTACTTGAATAAGTACGAGGAGAACGGCACGGAAGCGAAGAGTCATGGAAGGAAAACGAAAGGAAAAGGAAGGGCCATTATTCGTTTGTTTTGTCAGTTTTCAATTCAACTACTTTTAGATATATTTCCTGTGGAAAAAGCTGATAATCTATGAATAGAAAATATGCATTAACTCGATAAAATATTTTTTGACATTTCGTGCGTAAAATTGCTATATTTTTTGGTGTTTTAAAATTTAAAAAAAAAACTGTGTCAAACCTCGTAAGTATAAAATATTTCCCAAGCATATAGGACAATTAACTCCTTTACCACCTTACCTCCCCTTTCAATTCAAAAATCAAATAAAATTAGCAAACGAACATTAAAATATTGAAATAAAAAATAAATACACTGTATAATACAAGTGCTTCATGTACTCATTTTTTATTCTATTTGATTCTTTACAAAACATTATAATACATGTTTTTTACATTCTAGAAGATCCAGCTCGAAGTCTGTTTGGTGCTTCCATCGCTTTCACTTGCAGTGAACTCTGGGGACCAGTATCCCAGAGTGCACCTGTGTCATCAACTACACTTGTTGTTACCGTGACAACGTAGGTGGCTGGTGTGGTAAAGGAGAGCAGGAACTGGGCACTAAAGTAGTCATGATGTGGAGTGACAGTCTGTTCAAGGCTTGTTATGCCATTTTGAATCTGAGAAATGTTAATGATACAAATATATTACTAACATAACACAGAATAATTATTATTATGTCAGGTTTTTTGATAGAAATGATGGTGATGAGCATAATAATTACAATAATGAAAATGATAATAATGCAAGTTGAAATAGTAGCAAAGAAAATGGTCATGCAGTGATGGTGCTAATGGCAAAACTGATAATGGTGGTGATGGTAGTGTTGCCGATGGTGACTCATGACAATGGTGATAATGATATTCTTGATGATAATTATAATGATAATACTAATGATGATAATATTGATGATGATGACTATGAAAATGTTAGTGATGATGATGATGATGAAAATGATGATGGCATTGTTGATGATGCAGCTGATGATGATATTGGTGATGATGATGAAAATGATAAGGACAATTGCAATAATATTCATAATAGGGTCAAAATACGGTATTTGGAATGTTACAGAGGGGAAGACAATGGTTAACTGAGAAATGTCCAGATGTGACGCAGTCTATAGTTACTTAACTATAGAATATTTTACCATAATTGCATGTTAACATCACAGATACCTACCAGTATACTACAGGCACCTGATTGTAAACAAATATACAAACATCTGTATCTTGTTTACAATTAAAAATGTCAAGTGTTACGGAGGGGAACAGAGAAACCAAAATACCGTGTTTTGACCCAAGAATATTTAACAATGTTAATAATAATAAAACTAACTACCTTTATGTCTTGAATTGTCTGGTTTTGCTTTCTGTCATCTGGTGTCCAGGTTACATGCAGACAAACAGACTTGATTGACCGAAAGAGGCCTGGTTTCAAACCAGTATGTTCAATAATTCCTTCTACTTTCAGAGCAAACTGTGTTTCCATCATAACAGAAATTTGGTCTGACAATGATCTTGGTGTAGGTGACAGAGCCAACTGAAAGCACCAATAAGAATAATAAGTCATCATTGGAAAACTAACAGCAGCAACAACAACACTTATATTCATTTAAGGGAGTGGTCATTAATTACTGGGGAGGGGAGGGGAGGGCCAGTAAAATGTCTAAAACATTGTCCCAAAAATTCTTGTCCCTCCCCAAATCAAAGCCCAAAAAATGACCCTCCCCTTAAATGTCAGCCCAAAAATGTTTCGCCCTCCCCAAACCAAAGCCCAAAAAATCTTAGCCCCCCTAAACTTACCAGCCCTCCCCCCCAGTAATTAACGACCGCTCCCAAACACCACCATGGTGTCATGGAGTACATAATATAGAGACATTGATAATAAAAATGGTGATAATGACAACAGTAATAGTAATGATGATGGGGAACAATGATGATGATGATGGCAATGATGAAGATAAGTATCATGATGATGATGGTGGATTGTAGTGATGATGATGAAGAAGATAAAGATGATGATGCAGATCTATGTTGATGATGATCGGTGATTTTTCGATAATGGTGATGGTTGATGATGGGGGACAGTGATGATGATGATGATGGCAATGATGAAAATGGATTTCATGATGATTATGATGATGAAGGTGGATGGTAGTGATGATGAAAGTAATGATGATGATGATGATAAAGAAGAACATGCATTCAGAGGAGCAAAAATTTGGAACAATCTGCCAACCGAAATAAAATCAATTGAGTACACAAAACGCTTCTAAAAATACCTCATTAATCATATCGTATCTTGTTAACATAAACAATATTCTCTTACAAATTCTAATCTATATTATATATATATATTTCTTTTAAATTTATTGTAAGTTTGACCAATTACAAATTTTTATATATTGTACAGAATATTTAGTTTAGTAAACATTGTAGCTGAAAAGCCTTTTAAGGAGCACAATAAAGTTTGTATGTATGTTGTATGTATGTAAGAAGATGACAAGGAAGATGATGATGATGCAGATCTATGATGATGATGATGATAATGGGGGATTTTGATGATGATGGTGATGGTTGATGATGATGATTTTAGCTATCCACCTAATTTAGGCTAACTTTTGTAGTTATTGTGGAGAGCTTGTACTAACAAATATGTACATGTCAAATACAGTGGTACCTCTGTTAAGCAATCACCCATTAAGCGGTCACCCTCTATTAGGCGGCCACAATAAAAAGTCCCAAATCTATTCCTATACCTATTCTATACCTCTATTCAGCGGTCAACCTCTATTAAGCGGCCACTTTGGAAAGTCCAGAGGGTGACTGCTTAATAGAGGTACCACTGTATATATTATTGTAGCAACAAATGTAATCATTTAGTGCAAAATAAAAAAATGTCTATGATGGTGATGGTTGTATGATGATTGGGGGTTCTTACCTTGATAACAGTTTGCTGTCTGCTCTGGAAAAAGTATTTTGGGAAGTTACATGGTGCTCTCAGAAGAGTCAATGATACTCTGCATAGATATTCAGTTTGCTGAGATGCAACAAAAATGGTAATATGATAATAATTTCAATAATTGTTGCATAAAACATAAAATGAAATAATGATAAAATTTATTGAATAGTAAAAAAGGAATTCAGAGAGAGTCTTTCCGTTGAGATAGTATATGTTGTGTCTTGATAATTTACATATTGTTGTACTGCGCATGTGCGAGAACTGACATGTGTTTGTAAGTCAGCCATTACGGTTCGACATTAAAAGCTACACTTACAACAGCACTTTTTCGACTAGTTTTATATCTTAAACTTATTATTGGTATACCAAAGTATATTAAATGTTCTACTTACCAAATGACAAACTGGTACAGATTCAAGCTCCAAAGAATATTCCTAAAAAATAACAAAAGCCCATCAATGGTGCAAAAGGAGAAAGTCAGAGGCACCTCCGTAGAGTACTGGTAATCTATTGTATTCTTTGTTACAATCATTGTCAAAAGTAGTTGGCACGATTTTAGTATTTTATCTCATAGTGACTACTTCATTTATTTTAAGTATAAAAAATTTCCCCCCCTTCCCCCCACATCAATGTTGGTGTGAAATGATAGCGCATTGACAGGTCAACCACACAAGCACCAAACAATGACTCCCTCCTCAACATTGCGAAGGGGGGTGGGGGGAGTAGTAGAATTTCAGCAGTGCTAAAATTACTTTATCACATTCGTGCCAACACTTTTGTCAATGATTGTAGCTTTGTTCTACTGCTTAACTAGGAGTCGTTTGTGTTTCAATTAAATTGCATAGACTGTGATCAGTACAAGGAGGACGAGCCACATCAGAGCACCCATTGAGATTGAGATATACATTGTATGCACACCTATTTCAAAAATCGCTGTTGCAGCTGAAGCTACAGTCCACACTCTGAAACCTGCAAAGGATGTCGGTTATATGGAATTAATTTGTGACTTATTGCACGTTTTTCAATAAAAATTTGTTTAATTATCTTCCAACAACTTGTTATGGTCATATAACAAAAAAATGTACAATTAAAATATACTATGAATAAATCGATGAGAAGAGAAGAAATACTGACATCCTTTGCAGGCTTCAGAGTGTGGACTGTAGTAACGTGCAAGATATTTTTTTCCTCACTGAGGAGCAAGGCCAGATATTTTTTTTCAGTCAAACAAGGGTGAAGTTATTTTTTTTCTAGATTGCAGGTTTTTTTTGGTCACATGCTGTTTGCATGATACTATTTTCCCCAGAGCTTGTACTGTACAATTTTTTTTCCTTGCTGAGAGGGCTGCATGATATATATTTTTCAAAATCTTTCAATCCCCCTCCCCTCAAAAGTCAAATGGTCCACCCCTAAGATAACATCCTTGGCTTGATGATTGTCCTTCTAAGAAGGCAACACTGAGAGAGTTAAGTGTCTTGCCAAAAAGCACACAATGTAACTGTGTGGACAGGGAATCCAGCACAGACTTGCATACCTAAGTCTCTCTGTGACTGACTATCAACTATCTCTGCAAGTACCAACCTTGATATATTTGTAAAGCTGGTTGCATGCTTGCAAGAGAGCAGAATCACTGCCCTTCATGTTGAGAGAATCTTTGATTTCAGATGAGCTAAACACAAAGAAAACTTTTTGTAAGGATGATTTATAAATTACAATGATGATGATGATGAAGCTCCTGGTATACATACTGTTTATTAAGGAAGGAAGGAAGGAAGGAAAGAAGGAAGGAAGGAAGGAAGGAAGGAAGGAAGGAAGGAAGGAAGGGAGGGAGGGAGGGTGGGAGGGAGGGAGGGAGGAAGGGAGGGAGGGAGGGAGGGAGGGAGGGAGGGAGGGAGGGAGGGAGGGAGGGAGGGAGGGAGGGAGGAAGGGAGGGAGGGAACAAAATGTTAGGAAGGAATAGCCTCAGTAAGAATGATAACAATAGCAGTGATACTTATGATATACACAATTTGAAAGTTTGTTTCATTTAGTAGAATTATGTACCTTTCTTGTGTTGTCTTGGTTAGTAAATTAATACAATAAGATACAAGAAAACAGCTTTGTTGTAAACTATAGAGACAATAGTTAAAGAAACACTAAATACTCCAGTAACACTTACTAGAACAGTACATACAAACATTTGATGATATTTACATAAAAAAAAATAACATGAAAACAGATAATAAAAACAGTAGGAGTGGGAGTTAAAACATATTGTACTAAGTGGTTGTACTTGATGCAAAAATATTGAGGCTTTGCTAAATGTATTCTAAGAACTGTCGTCAAAATCTCTTGGCTTTCGCAACTGTGGTCCTACTCTTGAGTCATACCCCACAGTTTACAATCATAATGTGGTGAAGTATGGGTATACACCAATTTCAAAAGTCCTTATCACAGCCAAAGCTTCAGTCCACACTCTAAAGCCCACAAAGGATGTTGGTAAAAAAGAACATAATCTGTGATTTATTACATTTTTTAAAATAAATATTTGTTTCATCACCTACTACTGCAACGCCTTGCTTTGTTCATATAACACAAACATGTACAACCAAAATATGCTATGAATAAATCAATAACAAGAGAAGAAATACCAACATCCTTTGCATGCTTCAGAGTGTGGAGAGTAGCTTTGATTGCGACAACGATTTTTGAAATAGGTGTATAAAATTCCTCCAAACTGTTTTTATGTGCAATTTTTGTGTGCATGTACATTGTTGGGTTAGATTATTTAAGAAACTTATTTCAAGGATACATTTCAACATTGTCCAGACTGACAGGATCAGCATCAAACGAAGACTGAAATAATCTACTGTAACTCTCTCCTAGCTGACGAAACACTTGACTGGCTTCTGAAATCTGAAAAGACAAAACATATTTACTATTCACACAAGGGTTTAAAAATTTGAATTAGAAACAAAAGTCGTAAAGCATTCTGGTACTGGTAGTAAAATGACACCATCATGAAAATGGCCTATAGTAAAGACATCAAAAAAGCTCATCAACTGCCGACCGATTAGCTCAGTGGATAGAGAGAGAGAGATTACTGTGCAGAAGGTCTGGGTTCAAATTAAACCCCAGCTGGATCATTACTCAGGGTCTTTAAATAATTGGGAAGAAGTTGCTGCCTTTGTTTCTTAAAAATCTACAAATGGTTAGAACTTCAACTCCTCTCGGATAACGACGTAAAATTGAAGGTCCCATCTCTCTCAAATGTGATATCTTCACATTGTGAAAATTAATAACATTGAGGGACGTAACTCCGTGTTCAGACATGGGTTGTATATGGTGGCAGCTTAATGCGCCTTGATATACCTTCAACTCAAACACGTTGAGAAAGTGCATTGAGCAGTTCAGGAAATGCACTATATAAGAACTAGCAATTATTATTATTGTTATTATTATTATTATAGAAAATTATGTTATTTTAAGCTGTTCAAACTTGTTTATTCCTATTATTTGACCAACCTGTGTAGCGAAGTGGCTCAAATTATGCACATCTTGCCCTGTAGTCATGGCAACAGCAGTTGCTATAGCAGGTGGAGGGCATGATTTCATGCTTGCGCAGGCAGCAAAAAGTTGACTGTGTGCTTGCAACATGTCAGCTCTTAGTTTAGCATAGGTTATTTGGAATGACAGTTGATTTGATGGAGTAACAGCTGCCTGAAATTTATTAATATTGAAATAGTAATCAATATAGCACATGAAAACCAACCATTTATTTAACTATTATAATTATCCTTGCACACCAACAACACATCACTAGCAACTCATCATCACTATTTTTGTGATCATCATTTATGACAATGACAATGACAATGATTTATTTAGTACTAATTTTGTACAAACTAATTAACATAAATTATTAAAGAACTTAATTTAGTACACGCTAACTGAAATAACGGTAAGGCTAAACAAGTCAGTTAGCTTAAAGTTTATAACTATTGGTTAAGAATCATTACCACCATCATCGCTATAATCAGCATTCTTTCCATTATCATTAACAATAATCATTATCATCATCACTATAATTAAAGATAATTGTCACCATTATCGCCATGACTATCACTATCATCACCTCCATCATTACTATATTCTTACAATCATCATTACCATAATAAGCACTATCATCATCACTAAAATATCAAGTACCATCATTATCACCATCACTATTAAATAATGAATTTTATCACCCTTAACATCATTACTCTCACTACCGCCACTGGTAAAACAATTAATACAATGATCTATTTCACCTTCAGAGAGACAAGTCCCTTGTAATACTGACTGCTGGCAGTAGCAATACTCTCAGCAAGATCACGGTTGGTGTTGCATGGCTTGTTTAAAATACTTTCAGCTTCACAAAAACATTTCAGGGCACACAACCAGAAGTAGAAGTGCTCAGATGCAACCTAAAAGATTAAGCCAAACATTTATAATGAATTATGCTGTCATTTGCTTCTGCCGTTAATAATTGCGACAAAAAAAAACATCAGACCCAACCTAAAAGATTAAGCCAAACATTTATAATGAATTATACTGTCATTTGAATCTGCCATTAATAATTGCAACAAAAAAAACATTAGATGCAACCTAAAAGATTACCATAAGCCAAACATTTATAATGAATTATACAGTCATTTGAATCTGCCCATTAATAATTGCAACAAAAAAAAAACATCAGACGCAACCTAAAAGATTAAGCTAAACATTTATAATGAATTATACTGTCATCTGCATCTGCCCATTAATAATTGAGATAATTGAGAGATTCCTTCCTTATATTTTAAGAAAAAAGCGATGAAAGTCGTACACTGTATGAATGTCAGATTTGTGTGCTGGATCATTTTACTTGTTTTTTTCGTGCATGCCTAGTCATTTGACCACTGTGTTGATTACAGTAGTAATAAATATCGCTGGATCTTCTTACTCGACCCAGTCCTACTCCTGCAATAGTTTTATTTGTCTGTGATTAGTTGGATAGTAATAAACATTATTTCATGATAATAATATTAGTTACTACAGACCTTTGTTGATAGGCTGTCAAAAAGCTTTGCTGCCAAGGAATGAAAGCCCTGCCTTGTTGCCTGTCTTGCTGTTCTATATATCACCCAGTTCTTACATGGTAAAGTTAGTTTACTGAACTCTTCAAGTATCAATGTTTCTATCTTTGACTGGACATTATTCTTTTCCTCATCAAAGAGACTGGAATGAGCTTGGAAGATAAGTGTTGCCATGGGAACCTGAATAAACAACACCATGATGTGGAAAATAGAAAACAAATTGTGGGATGTGGAATTGATTATTTTGGATTGAAATAAAAGTCTACAAAATGAACCTATCAAATATATAATTATAGGTAAAGAATTCACACCTATTATTATCACCACAGTCCTTATTGATTTTAATATTTGATATTGTTCAATATATTGTCATTCCTTTATTGACAACACTACAACATCACCCATCATAATTATTATCATCACCATTATCATCATCTCCATCATCACCATTATCATTATCACCACCATCAACAGCATAATAACCATTATCGTCATCATCAACAACATTGCCATTGATGATGCCATCATTGCCATTAGCAACATCAACATCATCATTATCAACATCATAAGCATGCATCATCTCTATCAGCATCATCAACATCATCATTTCTTTCATCATCATAAACATCACTAACTTCATACCATTGTCATTATCATCATCATTATTATTGCCATCATCATTTTACCATTGAGATCATCATAATTCATTCATTGCTTACCAGTAGGTTACTGCTTGCTTGTCTCATTTCATTATCTAGCACAATACTACCCTCTTGCTCTATCTCAGACATGAAGAAATCAATCAACTCCCTTCTCAGATGTACTAGGACTGTTGGTACTTGGGTTGCCATGGTGACCAAAGCATGACACATTTCCATGGCAACTGGCTCTAAAAACAAAATGGATACACATAAAGTTTGTTATTGGTATTTTCATAAATTCTCTACTTTCACATATATCAACCATAATGCCTTCTGGTTTTTTTTTTTAGGGGGGGAAGTGGTAGATATTGTTACCTTGAACTATTGGTAATAATGCTACTAGGCAGTCAACTAGGGGGGTGCAGGCCTCAGGGTAGGAATCAACAAGATGATTCATTGATGACAAGCAAATCTAAAAGAAAATTAAGTAAGAAATTAGTTAAATTAAACATCTTTTTCTAAACTACAAAATGTTTCAAGTAAAAAAATAAATATAATATAAATCTTCAAACTTTCATATATTTTTTTTATTTTTCTGAGCTTTTTATCGTTATAAAATATTCTAATCTAATAACAAACAACCTACTTTGAGTGGTTCAACTCGGCCTTCTGTGCAGCATATAACAGCTGTTCCTTCTACTGCTAATGCAGCCTGCTGACATAACTCTGTAGATTTATCACCTACACATGGCACACAAGAAGAGAAATTGAGAGATGGATGAACATTTGAATGTAGTAAAAATGAATTATTAATAATAGAATGAAAGAAGGACAAATTCACTAGATGATGAATGAATGCAGGAATGAATCAATAAATCAATAAAGGAATGAATGAATCAATATAAAAAGAATGAATGGACAAATGAATGAATAAATGAATGAGTACATCAATGAATACATGAATGAATCAACAAAGGGATAAATGTCTGAATAAATGAAATAATATGTGAATCAATCAATCAATAAAGAAATGAGCAAATACATGAATGAACAAATAAATAAATAAATGCATGAGTGGATAGATGGATGGACAGTTAGATGAATAAATTACTTCCCTGACTACTTGATAATAACTATCAGCAATTTTGTAAATAAGCCTGCTACCCTATAAATATTATAATAGTCAAACCTTTTTTAAGCTGGGCTACAGCAATGTCTATCTGTAGTTGACAACTGACGGCAGAAACAAATAGGTTACAAGAACTGCACTCTTGATTACACACTTGAAGAACTGTCAATAAAACATTATCCATTATTAGAATATTAGTTAATATTCCATGATAATATTTTATTATGAAGATATAAATGTTATGATAAATGGATGAATGAATAAATAATGAATGAATGGATGATAAACAATAAATAAATAAATGAAATATAGATGAGTAAATGGATGAATGAATTATGAGTAAATGGATGAACTAATAAAATAAGAATAAATCAATCTATAAAGGAATGATTTTTGTTTTTTTAATTTTTTATCAATTATAACTACTGGTAACAACAGAGAAAACAGAACAGAACACACAAAATTTACCATTAAAGGAATGAATTAGTAAATGGATGAATAACAAAAAATATTTAACTGAATGAATGAATGAATGAATGAATGAATGAATGAATGAATGAAAGAGTAATTAAATAAACAACTGACTGACTTATTGAATGAATAAATGAATGTATGTATAAATACATGTAAATAAATAAATAGAAGGCTCACCTAGTTCCATATTAAATTGATCTACAGCTAATGTTGTTGATAGTGTTACCAATGTCTTTAACCCACCAAGCTTCAAGTCATCATAGTGACACTTAAGTAGGAAATGACATAATTCCTGCAATGTACAATAAAATTTACTTAATTGACTTGTGGTCAAGGCTGAAGATGAGTGATCTTGAAACAGCTCTCAGATGAAGGAGTTTATGTTGGTGTGAAGTTATTCAGAGAAGTGACACCTGAACACCTACAATACAATTAACTGAATTGACTTGCAGGCAAGGCTGAAGATAAGCGATCTTGAAACAGCTCTCAGACGAAGGCATTTATGTTGGTTTGGACTTATTCAGAGAAGTGACACCTGGATAAACAAAATAACCAGCCTCCAAGTGAATGGCCATAAAAAGAGAGGCAGTCCCAATAAAACCTGGGGAGAGGTGATATCAGAAGACCTTAGGGGTGGACCATTTGACTTTTGAGGGGGGGGGGTGATTTCTAGCCCGCTGGCATGTGCACGGAATTTATTTGATAGAAATGCAAAGATTTGAGTGACGATTTTGGCTTGCAGGAAATCACCCCCCCCCCCCCTCCCCCCTCAAAAGTTAAATGGTCCACCCCTTAGGCTGTCTGGCCTCACAAGAATAACAATCATAAATTTGTTGTATTTGTTACCTCAATATGTTTTGCGTCCCACATATGTGGAGCGTCCTTAGCCAACATCTTGAGATCAACAAGTGCCTGGTACTTAATGCTTCTACGAGGATCATCTTTTAAATACAACAGAAGCAGCTCAATCTGAAATAAAAAGATGATATTAATGATATACTTTAAGGTGACTGGCTACTTTTGGAAATAATGTTAAACTTTTCTTTAAACTACATTTTTTTTAATATGAAATTTAATGCCAATTCCAAATATGAAAAGAAAAAATGGGGTGTCCTGAGCTCGTTTTCAAAATTCGAGGGTTTTGTCCTGTTGAATATCAAAACGTGTATGGTTCCTAAATAGAATTTTCTACTTTTTTCAGCGGTTTTTGTGCACGCTTATTATTATTCATGAATTTTATAAATATATTTTTAATTATGTAAACTTCAGTGAAATATCAGGTGATCTAGATCTCACGTGCAAAAAAGTGATATCTTCACATTGTGAAAATAACATGTTATTTCATATGTGAAATAACACATTACTGTTTGTTTAGATTTTTAAGAATTTTTGATGCATATCTTGATAAAACTTTTGCTATTTCATTTATCATGAGTTTATATGATAAACAGAACATTACATGGGCGCATGGAGATACTGATTTTATCTCGCGCTCACTTATGAGATATCAACTGAACACTCAAAGATAATTCACCCTAACCTGCTCTGTTATACTGCTGACACTTTTAGTCGCCAGACATGATAAAGTATGAAGTATAATAACAACAAACTTGCAAGCTGGGTAGGTCTTTAGAAGCTCAAGGCACACACTTCTAGCCTGAAAAATAAATAATTATATTTATTTAGAATCAATACAATAATTATTATGAATGATTGATATTTTAATATTCAAAACAATGATGATAATGGTGGTGATGATGAAAAAGAGAAACATGGCCATCATGATGACATTGATTATGGTAGTTGTGGTGATGATGATGTTGATCTTGATTCATGATGTGAATGATGATTATGATAATATTCTTACTTTAGATGCCATCTGTAGATCATGTAGCATATGGCCAAATATTGGAACAAGTTTAATTTTCATCTCTATTGGTGTAGTCAAACCTAAAAATAACAATTATTTACAAATATAACAATGATAATACATTAAAAAAATTATACACCTAATTAAAAACCTTGTAGCGTTTGAAATGTACATATAAAATTAACTGATAAAGCCTTGTCGATTTCTACCCCAACAAAGCAACAAAACAGAGTAAAAATGACTCTTACAGGTACGAAATCATGTTACGCAACTGATTTTTGAGCCAGAACCCTAAAAGGACCCTAAAAGGTCTGCACAGGAAATGTTTTTACCTTGGGCATTTCAGTCTCAGCTTCTATGATCTACAATCTACGATCTATGATGTACATTTTGTACATGACAACCTTTGTTCAATTATGGTTTTACCTTCAATCATTGATGCAAGTTTGTTTAGTACTCCTGAAGCAAAATCACTGAAATAAAAACAATTTATTAATTACTTAAAGTGCAAGTATCACCAAAAATAAACTTTGCTTGAAATGATTGCTCTCAATGATTTATTTTCAAATCCAAATGTCTTATAACCAAAATTTATTTCGAAGTGCGGAAAAAATCGAAAAATATACATCGTCGAAGCCGCAAGTCAAGAAATTATGCAAATTAGCTGTGACGTAGCAAGAGGAACGCTTTCGCACGACCGGGAGCGGAATCGTTTGTTGTCTGCTCGTTGTACATTGTAGTTTTAATAAAATCACGAAAACCTGCTCAATGCCTATGCGATGTGTTGTCCAAAATTGTAGCTGCACAAGAGCAGATGGTGTTTCTTTGTATAAATTACCGAAAAACACAGTTCTTTCACGTTTATGGATAAAATTAATTTGTCTGATATAGTTGTATACTGATGTTCAAGAAGACTTCACTTCATCGGACTTTGTTGACAATTATATCAAAACATCATTGGGATTCAGTCCAAAGAAAGTGCACTGGTTTTTAGAATTCTTTACTCTAATAGGTAATTCTTTTAATTATTAATTTGGTTATTATGGATCTTTACTATCAACGCACAAGCCGATGTGAACTAAAAACAAAATCTAAAATAGCAGTACTGGCGTATAGCAGTTTTCATCGCTGCTCACACCGGCAAACTAACAAGAAACGCCTATTCTAAACGAGAACGCCACAGGCCTAGGGTTAGCCAAATTTAATCCTTTTTGTTTTAGAAAATTCAGTTTTATCGATTTGTTTTTTTACAACACAATTTTACCAAAATAAATGTACAAAACATAAAATGTCACCTAGTTAACGGACGAAAAATTATGAATTTGTCACGCATCGAACTCAATGGTTTCTCTTCAAGATACGGACTGAATCACACAGTTAACGAAAATGATCTCTTTTCAGCATGAAAAAAACAACAACAAAAAAACAATAAGGTTATTTTCATACAGAAATACAGTGCACTGTTTGTCTTGTGAGACTTCCAAGTGAAGTTAGAAAAGTAAAAGTACAAGAACGTCAAACACGGCCGATAAGCAGCTGGGTTCAGGTTTCACCCGTTTCAAAACAATTGCATTTTAAATACATTATTAAAACTGATCATATAGAATATACACAATACCAGATAGGTCTAACCTTTGTACAACATTTTAAGGTTTTCAAAACAGTCCTGAACGAATGGTATTGTTCGTCTAAAATGTAATTTTGAGCACGTTTTGGTTGAAAAGACTACCGAATTGATTGTAAGTGAAGATTTGTCGAAAAGACTGAAAAACGCATAAAATTAAAACGATAACAACTCCATGACAGCATAGTTACATTTATTACAATTTTCTACTTACAGAAAAGTAATATCCATTGATAGTTTATCCATAAAATTGTTTTTAAAATCCTTTTTTGTTGAAAAAACTGTGTCGATGACAAACTTTCCCTCAAATACGCACGAGTGTTGTGTGACAATCGTTCCTCCTCATACGTCACAGATACGGATCGTCATGACCTTGAAATTGACCTTGGCAAATACGCTCGCTTTTTTGCGCAAAATAACATGGATTTCGATGTTTTTTAAATTTTTAAAATGATATTAGGTACAAAGCAACCACTTTTCGATCTAATGATGATAAAATCAAACCACTTATTTTTGGTGATACTTGCACTTTAATATTGTGAATGGTTGGAACCCAGATGTAAGTGATGTGAAAGTTATAAAGGAGGGAGAGAAAGAAGAGAAAAAAGCAGAATGAAGGATTAACAGAGGGTTTGTTTAGGAAATAAGCAAGTAAATGAGATAAGAATACAAGAACCCATACCTAGATTGAGCACAAAACTGTCCAGTGGCAAAAATGGCTGCTTCCAACTCAACTTGATCATGTGAATCCAATCCTGTCCTAATACTGAAATGGTTGAACAGATGTCAATAAAAACTACTTTCAGGCTGACAATTGGCCAATAGACCTTTTCACTGTTCACGTCAACAACCTCAGCCTCGATAGCATGTAATATATTCTTTAGAATTTCACTAAAGCTTGCCGAAATTTAAGGAATGTACACATTATCAAACAATTGAAGCTAATAGACCTTTTTACCTTCCTTGTTTGTTGTCCCATTTCAGATCATGTGATACTACCCTTGGGAATTGTTTCTTTCACATGTAAATGATATAACACGTTCATCATAAAAGAACAATTCTCAAGGGAATGAAATGTGGTCTGAAATGGGCAATTTACATACGGAGGTAAAGAGGTCTATTGAAAATTCCACGTGCTGTAGTGAAACTGTAAAGAACATATTACATGCCATCGAGGCTGAGGTTGTGGACGTCAACCATGAAAAGGTCCATTAAGCACCCAACATATAAGAATCTGACATAATTTTTAAATAATAGAACCACTTCAGCCTGACATTTAAAATCACTGTATGACAACACAATAAGCAACCATAAGACAAGCAGTAGGAGTTAAGAGACAACTCTGAAGAAAATTTATATAATATTAGGAAAACATTGTTTTTACCTATGGTGTGCATTTTTTCTTTCTGCTATAATAGGTGAAATACTACCAAGAAGTCTAGAAGAAAAATATACAATCTTATACAAGTTTCATAAATACAATGTATATACAATACAATACAATACAATGTAAATACTTGTAAGCATTATCAAAAATATTATCACTAGCATAAATTTACAACACTATTGCTATACAACTATCAATGATACAAACAACAGACCAATCAATGGTCTAACAGGAGAAAGGAGGAAAAACCTTTCAAATGTCCCTGTTTTTCATAGCATTTAATTTACTCCAATTATTTTTGACGTTTCTCCCTTCTCATTATTTTCTTCCAGTGATTTCTCCTATCTCCCAGTTTATTTTAGGTGTTTTGAACCATGTTTCCCTTCTTTCCTGATCCATTCCTCTCTCATCTAAATGGATTATAGTCCTTTTCACAGTTCCACTCAGTGACCACGAATAATAGTTTCAAGTGGAGGTTTGAGTTGATGCGCATGGCAAAACTATAATTTATCATGTGCAGCAACGGAACTGTAAAAAGGACTATTGATTATAATAATAATAATTAATAATAATTAATAATAATTTACTACATTTATTAGGCATGTTGAACTGGATTTGTTTACCTTATAGTCATTGCTCTAGCCACTGGATCATTTGAATGAATTACTGCATAAATCCTCCTCAAGAACTCATCAACATTTAATATCTTGTCCAGATGTTTTTCACTTCTCTGAGCAACTTTTAAGATGCACAGTCTCATGAAGTTATTCCTAAAAACAAGAACAAAGTCATTATAAAAAAAACGGAGAAAATAAAATAATAACGGAACAATGTTCATAATTTGAGTAAATAGATAAATAGAGATAAAAAAACTTCATCACATTTGATGTGAAAAGCCTTAACAAGCTTAGTGGCACATTTGACTAATTATTAAATTATAAGTCAATTCTCTTCTTGGGTGACAAAATTCCTCATAAAGAGTATATATATAGAGATAAATAATTAATTTGAATCTTTTTTTGAAAAGAAACAATATAGATTGTTATATAAAATAATTGAGATACTATGCATGCTCTGATTGGCTGGCTACTGTGTTTGTATCAGAGGACAGAGATATGCTCAGCAAATGTTAAATAAGAAATCTCTACACAAGAAAATACATATTCTGTGATGAAACCACTCTGGGTGCTGTAGAACACTTGACAAGTCAAAGAAAAACACTAGGCTATACCTCATGTTTCTTTACGACTTCTCTCTTGCTCTACAGCACTCAGCGTGTTTATATCACAGTTTACAGACATGCATGCCATTTTCCTTAAATAGAAATATAATGTATAAACAGTATTCATTTTACCCAGTACGGAAGACTTCTGCCAGCTTAAGAGAAGCTGAGTTGATTAAGATTGGAAAGGGATATTTCTCAAAAAGGTTTGGGAATCTAACTATTGCTTCACACTGCTCTCCTGCTTTGCCTGATCTTAAACCTGTAAAATAAAAATAAACAAACAAATAAAAATATGCATTAATGTCACAGCAAATGCCAAAACTCTCTCCTTTCCTTCTCCTGTAAGTAACTTTTAATTCTTCCCCCACCCCTCCCCTACTCAATATGCCAAAAGCCAAAACTACACAAATCTTGTAAAGCAAAGAACAAGTAAAGAAGCAACAAAAGCAAGATCCTTATGGTATAATTTGAAAAAAAAAAAACATATAGAAGATTTTAAAAAATCGATCCATAACAAGAAAACAAAGATAGACATTCGCATGCTAAAGAGACAATATTTGCTTCTTTTTGACGATATGACACAAATATACTAAAGAAATTAGTCACCTTTATCAAGTTCAAGAAGTGCAGCATTTGCATCTTGCCAATTTTCTTGATTATTTGAAGATTTTTCCGAAAAACTTGAAAAAGCTGTAAAAGCCGAAACAGCCGCCATTTTGAAAATGCAAAAGTGTGGGGTCTGGTAATGAATTAGTTCTGACCCAATCACATCTACTAATATAAACAAACCAATCAAAATCGACATTATATGTGTGCTTTCGCGCGTGAATTTACAAAGATTTCGCGGGAAAGATTTCATGCTGCTCCTGGGAATTTAGACCTTTTATTCCTTGAAAAACTTCTTGATTCTTCCCTTTTTGGGTTGTAAAAGCCTAAAATGGCTTTACTTAACTCTATCTACCACAGACAACTGGCTGGCTATTCAGCAAAGAAGTGTAAGTTGTGAAATGTTGCCTTCGTTTCGCCGACACGCATGATCAACAAGTGGCCATTTTGGTTGAAGCTCATGTTTTGTGTCTATTTTTCTAGTTATTCCTACCGATTTCTCTGTGATGTCTTTCTGCTGTCATCGTATGGATGAGCATATCGTACGTGGAAGAGATGATACAGTAAGTTTTGTATTATGATTGTTGTTGAAACTTGTGTAATTTTCGTAGTTTTATGGTCTTTTACGAAACGAGAATTATTTGCAATTCACTGCCATCGTGAACTGTACAACACGACGAAACATAAGATAAGTTTCATATACATTTTGTTTGATTTCTTACAGATGGACGTGCCACCTTTTGCCTCAAGATTCAGTGACAGTAAGACAATTACTTCATGTATAAAAATCTTCTGTATCTGGTCACTGAATCAAAATACTGTGACTAATTTGAAATGGCCATTGTTCTGGACTATAGCCCAATAATATGGAATTTACATAGCCCACTTTCCACTATATGACTTCTTTACAACTTAAAGTTATGATATAATTTATGACAGTCAAATTAAATGAAAAGTTATATTTTAAGAACAATTACAAATTTACAAATAAATTGGCATAATTATTTGTCAAAATTTGTGAAATTCTTCACCAGTTTTAGTAGTAGTCAATAGTATAAAATCATGTCTTTTCATATATATTATTACTCTTGTGTTATAGGTCAACTGGGAGGTCATTTGTTAGCCTGTGCTGATGAAGATGGATCTGTGACATTGTGTGACACAAGAAAACGAGGGCCAAGATCTGTTATCAAAGGTAAAGTTATTGAATGTATATTTCCTGAAGGGAGGGGGGTGGGGGTAATCCATTTGTCCAAGTGTTAAGGGTGATCAGAGCGGTCATTGTTTCAGGGTTGAAATTATTAGGGGTATACTGGGTCAAAAATCATTTGAGTAAAAATGACTCTATATATATTAGGGTGTTACAGGGATTGAGATTGAAATGGACTTTACCTTACCCTATTAACCAATCCAGTTGTTTTAATTAATACTTAGAATGGACAGCTCACAGTAATGCCATATTTGATATTGCTTGGATGAAAGGAGAACCAAAATTGGTAAGCAAAATGAACAAATACATGAAAATGCCACTAAAAGAAGTAGATATTAATAAATAAACCATCAAATGAACATCCAGTGCAGAGTATTAACAAGAGATGTTGTTCATCTGTACTTTCCATTGCAATTAATTTACCTAAAATAAAACATAAATTATTTGAAGAAAAACATGCAAAAAAGGGGCCCCTGACTTAATCAGCAAGTTTATCATACCAACATCACCCTTAAGGTTTAGTTTAGTGCTCTTAAGAAAACCTTTGGAAAAAGTCACGTGATGGGGTAAGGACCTACTCACTGGCTCGGTCCGTACGTCATGACCGCTAGCCAAATATTTTCCTGTATGGCCCTCCCACTCAGTCAATAAGTACTTATTCTTTCTCAAGAAACCCTCCATACTGTAATGATTTCAACATTTGGTTCTTTATTGGGTTTAGGTTGTATATGTATATTCAGGTACAGGATAGATTCTAGTGCATATTATACAACTCTAGTCTTTACAAGTAATCATATTACAATCATGTGTCTGATCTGTGACCTGAGTGACGTGACAGTTTAGTTCATCAGTATATCATGACACATTCTACATACACATCAATACTCTTTAGTTTCTATAAATCAATACATTTTTGTTAATTCAGGTGACAGCATCAGGAGACCAAACAGCAGCATTATGGGATGTGGAGAAAGGGAAAAAGCTGACAGAGTTTCGAGGTCACAGTTGTAGCTTGAAATCTGTTAACATTAAAAAAGATAATACTTGTAAGTGAAGGAACTTAGTTTAACTCTATACAACATTTATCAAAATCATTATTGGTAAACCACACCAGCTGATATGAAGTGTTGCAATGATAGATACCTTTTAACACCTTACAGGACAATTATTCACGTCTCTATCATTGTAAGCTCAATGTTCGTCTCGCCTAAATGCAAATGCTCAGCTACCGTTCAAGATGGTGCAGGGAACTGTGAAGGGGACTATTTGTAAAACCTCAGTAATTTGACCATCAAACACATTCTATTACTTAACATTTTTGTATGTTTTCTTAGTTGTTATTGGTACTGGAGCTCGTGATGGTAATGTCATGATTTGGGATACCAGATGTAATCGTTGTAATGGTTACAACAAGCCAACAAATATCATACGTGACGCTCATGCCATTCAGGTTAAAGGGACCCCACAGCAAACAAAGAAGAGATCAAGAAGGAAGAGTGTTGCACAGAATACTGTAAGTGGGAAAATGATTATGATGATAATGGTGGTGGTGGTGGTGGTGATGACAATGATTATGATGATAGTAGTGGTGGTGATGGGATGATGGTAGTGATTATGATGATGGTGACAATGATAGTGACAATGAATATGAAGATGGTGGTAAGAGTGATGATGATGGTGGTTGTGGTGGTGATGGCAATAATAATTGCAATGGTGATGGTAATTTTATGATGATGAAGGTGATGTTGATATTGTTGATGAGGATTTCAAGTGATGTTCATGATATTAATAATTATGACAATGAAAATTATGAGAAAACTCAACTCATTCTCAATTTTCGACATTCTAGCAATCACAGCAGTCAGTGACAGCAGTCATTTTTCAAGATACAAATAAACTAATATCAGCTGATGCAATGGATGGTAATATCAAAGTCTGGGACCTGCGTAAGACGTATACCACGCTTAAGTGTCAGGCAATGCCTTATCACATGTTTCCATACCCTGGCAATGAGCCTCGTCGGCATGGTGAGTTAGTTTGATTATAGTCAACATGGTTGAAAATGACTTACTGTGTCTATTTTTTACACAGGTAGCCCAAAAGTAAAAGTGTGAACTTTTGCATTTTAATCATTCCTACACATAGTATATGGTTCTGGCTGCAATTTTACCATGAAGGCTCTGATATATATATATCCAGTATTTAGAATTCTTAGTACTTTTAAACTTCCTAAAAGCTCTAAAAAGGAACTCTAAAAGCTTAAACATAAATGATACAACAATATTTCTGCCTTAGGTGAGCGTAGTGTTTACAAGTGTTGGTATTGTGATGCTAATTTGCCAACCATTTTCACAATAGATTTTTTAATTTTCTTTGTTCTATAATAACAAAGGTTGGTTGGCAAAACCAAAACAAACTACGTCACTATACATCAATTTTAACCTATTGTTCTGGATTTCAGCAGATATTTAGTTCAAGTTGTTTTTGTTTCATTTCCAGGGTTTTCATCGTTGGTTCTTGACGCTAATGATTCCAAGTTATACGCCAGCTGTACAAACCACAGAATCTACATGTACGACTGTACAGTATTCAAAGAAAATCCCATTACCTCCTTTACTGGTCACGATAATAAAACATTTTATGTGAAATCAGCTCTAAGCCCTGACGATAACTACCTTATTAGTGGCTCTGGTGACAATAATGCATATATATGGAATGTCAATATGCCGCAGGCCCCACCCATGTTGCTTGTGGGACATGTAGGTGAAGTAACCAGTGTTGACTGGTGTCCAAGTGATAATGGAAAGGTAAGATTGTTGCTATGGTGTTTGCTTCTGCTTGCTAGCTAGAGTCCCTCATTCAAACTTGAGTCCAAGTCAGCGGTTTACTCCTCACCTATTACCACTGTGCTCCAATTTTGAGTCCTTACTTGGGCATGGATTATATTATGAGTTTGTGGTTTGATGTGTTGTTCTCTATAATACTGCAAGGGTTTTTTCTGGGTTATATCCAGTTTTCCTCCCTCTACAAAAATCAATATATGTGAGCAGAGTTATATGTTGTGAATATGTAATGTAATGGTAATGAGTGTGTGGAAGAGCCCCAATGGGGAGTGACGGTTGAAAAATATGTTTTTTTAGTCCATACATCTTCACAAGCAATATCAACTTACAAAATCATGTCAAGATAAGTGAAATCTTTTGAGGTCCTTGCAGAGAAAATGCTTGAATCATTTTTGACTAATATATCTAGTATAGAAATATATTTGTAGTATACTTTTAATATATTTTTACTTTTAATATATTTTTGTGTGCTATTTTGAACATTTCAGTTGGTGACTTGTAGTGATGACAACAATGTTAGAATTTGGTAAGTAAACGTGTATCTTTTCTGTGTATTATTTATTATATTACATTTTATTCACTAAATATTGCTGGTATTTCAGGAGAATGTGTCGCAATGATGGAAGAAACAAGTTGGATTATTGTGGATGGTGTGAAAACACTGTACCTAAGCCAAAATCTCCAGTCAATGGTAGGAATGAAAAATAAAAATAAAAAAATCACTTTTTAATGTCTCAAATGTATTTAGCGTGCAGACACAAATGCTCTATTAATTGGGACTCACACTCACTACCTCAATGTTAAATATTTTAGGACACAACTCGGCTCTCATGAATTATTTCTCCACTTTCTTCGATGTATTTTCTTCTTTGAACTGCATTATTGAAACAGTTTATTATTTATTTTACTTACTGATTTTCCTTCTTTTTCAGTGTACTTTTTCTTTCTCTATTTGTCTTGTTGCTCAGTTGTTTATTTTATATTTCTCTCTTTCAGTCATCCCATTTTCATTCATTCTTTCTTTCCTATTCAATCTTTCTTTTTTTTTCTGAATGTATTTAATTTTTGTCTTTCTTTGCCCCTTTCTTCCTCCCTTGCCTTTTTATCTTTCATTCATCTTTTCATAATTTAATTTTTTCAATTACCTTATTGTTTCAATTATTAATCTCATTTTCCATTTCAACCTGACAATTTTCATCTAACATGTAATTTTTTTACTTCAGATGCCTCCACTTCTGGTTCAATTAATACACCCTCCAAGAATAACGTTCACCCATCCACAACGGCATCTATCATCTTGACGCCTAACTCTAGTGTCATGCGGCTATCATCACCTATGCACATGGCACGATCTCCATTATTGACAACACCTGGTGCAAACAAGTTCTTGTACAACCCTCCATCACAAACTGTTTTTCCTCCAAGTACACCGACGCCATCAAACTCAACCAAAACACAAAGAAAACAACAACTGCTTAGCTCATGGTTAAAGTTGACACCCTCAAAAGAAAACACACCCAATGATAAAACATCTGGATTTAAGAATGGAGTTGATGTAAAGACTTCAAAACAAGAGAATAATTTGAATGCGTCTACTTCAAAAGAAGATCATAACAACAATGGCGAAGTGATAACTTTGAAAGAAAATAGTAATAGTTCAGATAAAAGTTTTTGGGCAAAGAATAAAAAGTCTCTGTTTAGTCACAATATCACACAAGCAGAGGAAAATGTAGATACAAAGGAAAATAATATCTCCAAAGGAAAGAGAAGTCAAGAGTTTGTTCAAAATGGTGATGTTTGCAAAGATGAGTCATCACCTGCAAGAAAACGTCAATGTATCGGTTTATTAGACTCAAGAGACTGTACATCTTCAAAATGCGGGGGGAAAGACGATATAGAAGTATTGAATAGTGAAAAGGAAAATATTGGACCTTGTAATGATGTAAATATAGAATCACATCAAAAAGAGAATAATCAGAGGACAGATAACTGTATAAATTGGTTTATCAATTGGAGAGTTTATATCAAAAACAACAAAATGAATGAAAGGTGCAAGAAGAGAACAGTTAGTGAAGAATTGGACAACGATGAACAAACTAAAGCAAATAATGAGGCGAGTTACAAATATATTATAAATATATAATTAATTGAATAATAACTTAAATGATAAAGTTATTATCAGTAATAATATGACTTGAGTGTGATTAGTGATTTAATTGCCCCAAAAGTCAAGGGAGATTTTGTGGCTAAATGATAGGGAATTTTAAGGTGTGGCAGGCAAAAATAATAATGCCAAATAAATATTAAAATTGCAGTCAAAATTTACTGGAAATCATCAAAAACTGCTGTTTAATTATCTGGAAGTTGCAGGCCCTAAAATTGTTTCCCTATTTTGGCCCTGGTTATGATGATATTTTCATCAATGTCTCATGGACATTTGTATAATCATTTCAGATCCAGGTGGACCCAAGACAGAGCATTCGAAAATACTTTAAACCAGTACTTAGTCCGATCAAGGAACACAAATCACAAGAAAGCCACTGAACACAGAGAAACTATAAATACATGTAAATATATACTATTATTATAGAGAGATATAAAATATTATGCCCATCTCAAGTACTATTGTACATTATAATTCAACAACAAATTTTCCTCTGCTTTCATCGGTCGAGGGGCAATCACGTGATGTGATAGTGCCCGCGGAGGGATGCTATCAGCGCATAGTGCTCGCTGAGCTTTTTGTCCGCTTCGGAAATTTTTTTTGTTGAATAATAAAAACAATAGAGCAGTTAAAATCTCGGGCATAATGCTGTGATAGTTGCCCTTGGAAACTGGATGTTCCTCAAAACTTCATAGTCGCCCTCGAACTGCGTTCTCAGGCAACTATTTGTTTTTGTGAACATCCCGTTTCCCCGGGCAACTATCACAGCATAATGCCCTCAATTCAACTACTCTATTGTTTAAATAGGTAATATAATGAAGTTTGTAACTAAAGTTCGAAACGTCACTAAAGTTAAGTTAACATTTTCACAGTGTTTCAAATTTCATTCTATTACCTATCATGTATATCAAACACCAAAGCATTTTGTATTTTGTGTACAACCTTTTTAAGACACTTTGTTATTCTTGATACAAAAAGTTAGGTAGCTACTAAGTCAGGGAAGCATGGGAATTCTAGGTATCGTATGTGTCAACATAACCAGAAATGTGGAGATTTCATGGCCACAACACAAGCATCATTGACGAATATTCCCAGGGGATTTACTCAGGGGGGTAACATGACGACGGAGCTTCATATTGCAACCCCCAAAAAATACTCAAACCTGAAATTTTACACCCAAAAAATACATGGCATGCAAATTTCGAACCCCAAAAAATACAAGGCTTAAATACCTCAAAACTGATTTATTGAATTATCAGTATATTTCTTTACGGAACTCATGCCTTGCTGAAAAAAATTTCAAACAAACAATTTTCTGATACATGGATCGAAACAAAAATTGAACTCGGAGATGAGGACACCCAAAAAAATATGGGTTTCATTTTAAGACCTAAAAAAATATGTCTCAAGTCTCTGCAAGTCTCTTGACCCCCAAAAAATACCAAGAACAAAAATTGTCAACCGCAAAAAATATGTTGGACCTCCCCGTCATGTTATCCTCCGAGTACATCCCCTAGGTGAATATTGTTCTGATTTATTAGGTCTATCAAAAGACCCAGATCCTACACCTCATTCATGCTCCTTCCTATACATGTTTTACTCTTTACGGGCTCAAGGTCCTTGAAAATGGTGTATTCATATGAACCATTTATATAGACTAAGACTAAAGAGCACAAATAAATCACTGACATTGTCAAAAGAAAAATGTACATACCTAGATACTAAAAGTTGAAGTTATAGTTGAAGTGAAGGAAAGGTGTAGCAGAAAAGGTTGCATCACAACCAACAAATTTTGAATCTTAGTTTCAATATTTTAGTTTGTCTCTCACAAGTCTGTGAATAAATATATTACCAAGGGCAGATGGGACCGTATCTTAGGGAAAAGGACCACAATGCATTAAAGTTGTTTTACATCAATTTTATTGATTTGTTTGTACCATGCCATATTTGTTTACATTAGAAGCTTCAAGCTTCAACATTGACAGCTTTAATGTTTGTACCTTAACTATATCAAATACATACAGTATAGCTTCAATGTTATTACCCTAACACCCTATATCTACACTACTAGTTTGGACCCTAATTGAAACCCCTTAAACAAATATGTTTTCATTAATCATGCTATATGCTTTGAAAAATACCTTCAGGGTGCGACCAAATGAACATGTGACTAGGCCTTGTGACGTCATATTGTTTGCAACGCTAACCCTATACCACCATATAAAATGGTTCTTGGTTCTTGTAATCGTGATTTCGATATCGGAATAGTATTTAGCACCTATCCTTCTTTTAGAAACGATCACAAAAAATTTAATGTCATATGCACTTTAACTAACAGATTGAATGTTATTACCCTAACTCTATCCCCTACATACAGTAAAGCTTTAATGTTATTACCCTAACTCTATCCCCTACATACAGTAAAGCTTTAATGTTATTACCCTAACTCTATCCCCTACATACAGTAAAGCTTTAATGTTATTACCCTAACACCCTATATCTACACTACTAACAGCTTCAATGTTTGGACCCTAATTATATCACCTACCTACACTACTATAAGATTCATGGTATGGAATACTTTCAGTTGAATGATTAATTGCTTCACATCAACCGATTTAATCAAGGTTGAAGATTTCAAGCTGAAACAAAATATAAAATACATTTGTTCATTTTGAAAATAATTTTGTATCTGCTAATTGTCCATCCAAGACAATATTACTTTGATAGATATAACTAACTGCTATCAACTGTCAATGTAAGCCATCATGTTCTTGTCAAGCATGTTTGTTTGGACAATTTAAAGTGTGTATAACCGCCTAACTATTTTATGTGTGATCTTGTTGCAACTCAACATATTGATGCACAAGCACTCAGGGGCGGATCCAGAAATTTGACAAGGGGGGTGAACTTTGATACCCTTTTGGTGGATGACGGCAGACATGAGTGCAAAGATCGTAATGTGCCCGCTTTTCTTTGCTAAAACGGGACTTTACTGCAAAAAAGGGGTTGAAAAGTTAACCAGTTCACCCCCCCCCCCCCCCCCACACACACACACACCACTCCATCTGCTCCTGAGCACTTCTCCCTTCACATACTCACATCCACTGTCAGTCCAGGAGCTTCAAACCCAAAGACTTTAGAGAAGAAATACAGTTCTCCTTCGAGAGAGTCTTTGATGTTTTCTGCTTTACGGAACCCATGTTGTTCACCTTGAGAAAGAGAGAATGAATGGGTATATTAATACTGGTGTATACCTGGTGAATTTTGATTGACTTCAGTAAAAAGATGTTGCACATCACTTTGTATGTTTCTGCCCATGTGTCTTAGTGTGTTATCTTTGTTTTACAATTTTTTGTCTTTCAATATCACTTAGAAGTGTTTGGTACACAGGTTCTTATTCATAGATCCATTATCCATTGTGTTCTACCTTAGTTACTGTTGCTAGGTCCGACAAGCCAAATACGTTTTTCTCAATATACAGCATGAATATACCGGTACATAGATTGCTGAAACTTTATAAGTCTGTCTTGGAATTTATGTATTCTAAGAGTACATTTGGAAAAAACAGTATGCGGCTAATCTTTCTGAAATCTATGATGTTTGGTGGACATTCTATATTCCAGTGGGAATACTGCGCAAATGTTTCATGTTCACTCAAGCAAATTGTGGATCTATGAATCCCTGGAGTTGTACATGTTGAATGGGGCACTTTACTGTTTTACTGATACAAGGTGATCTTTCCATTTATGAGGCTTAGTTTTACAAAGCTATTTGATTTAAGGAATATAGGGTCACATGACCTCTTAGTGGAAGTCACCTTTTATGTAGAAACATACTAATTCCAATGAGTTGGTCTATTAGATTATTTCCTTGTCAATATATTTTTAATTAATTAATTTTAATTAATCATAGACAGAAACAACGACCCAGTCAACTTAAGACTCTTAGAAGCTGCACATATCCACAATAAAAACTCTTAGAAGCTGCACATATCCCCAATAAAAACCTTGAAATAAATTCCCGTGACGAATGCGCTGAATTGTTTTAATTCTATTGTTTTGACATTTTTATTTTACACTTGCATAACTATGCAAATTTCGTACAATCTTTTCCACTCTTCTGATGATGTGGGTGTCCGATAAAGCTTAAGATTTAAATGAAAAACAGTAGTATATGGCCTTAAATCTACGCTTATAATTACACACAATGCTACTGAAGGACAACTTTAATATAGTTTTAATCATTTTGTATCAGTGTTACCTTTATAGAGTTTGTATGCAACAGGAAGACCCTTTTTCTTCACATCAAGGAACATCTTCTCAGACTGGTTGGGAGGACAAACCTGTAAGACAAAGATATAGACTTTATTTAGAACCTCTTATTAGCGGTATGTAAAATATAGGTAATATAATTAAATTTGTAACACTGTAAAAAATGTTGACTTAACTTTACTGACACCTAATTCAAAAAAGGTTGACGGGGCGAACAGCGATTGGTAATTGGCGATTGCACGACCGAAAGGGACTGTGGGTAATACCAATTTCTTCTTATTCCCTTCTAAATTACTCAAATAATGGTCAGCAATGACCTTAGATGGGTGTCTCGAAGGTTTTCGCTGAACAGTGGAGGCATTGTTTGGGTGATTTAGAAACGAATAAGAAGGAAAACGTATTACCCATAGTTCCTTTCAGTCATGCAATTGCCAATCTCCAATCTCCAATCACTGTTCGCCTGACAACCTTTTTTGATTTAGGTATATACTTTATTTAGAACCTCTTATTAGCGGTATATAAAATATAGGTAACTCCGACAAAGGGCTAAAGCTCAAAACATCAGTTAAGTTAACTCAACATTTTTTATGGTGTTACAAATTTCATTATATTACTTATAAAACTCATTCATAATTCATGAGAAATTGACAAAAAAATTCACAACTGTGGAGAAGGTTGTATATCCCATACAGATTTCGTCCTGATTTGCATTTTTTAAATTGAATTTTCTTGGCCAGATTCACTTTTATCTTGACAATTTTAGTAAAATATTAAAGAACTAATGTTGGAGTTTCATAAGTACTATACAATATTTGTGTCTGATCTGTATGAGATATACAGTCGCTCGTCTTTGACTCGCCACTGTATATCCCATACAGACCGGCCACTCATATTATATATAGTACAAATTGTTTAAATCAAACACTGACACAGCCTATACTAGTTAACATGCTAGTTACCATGTGTTATGTTATGTAGATTAGAAGTAAATGTATTTACAGGAAGTTTGGTAAAATTAGTTAACCTGCATGAGCTGTAGTCAAATTGTAAAGAATATATTACACCCTATCAAGGCTGAGTTTATTGACGTATTAAACCATGAAAATGTCTATTGTAATTTACCTGGTCTTCATCACCTTGGAACAAGACCAAGGCACAGTTCAACTGATCAGTGTAATAGATAGGTGACCTTTCTAAGTAGACTTCTCGCTGCTCAGGATAAGGCCCAATAAGATTGTCAACATAACGACTCTCAAATTTATGAGTCTCTTTTGCCAAAAGCTTTAGAAATAAAAGAAAATTTAAGTGACATTTTATTAATCGTTCATATAGTTTTTGTGGTAATATAATTATATGTGAAAATTCTTATAAGAGAACATATATCTATAGATTATGAAATGGCAGAGAAATAGTGGTAATTTAACAAGTAAAGATAAGAAAGAAATTAATATGTCTCTATACACATAAAATGCTCGTTTCTGATTGGTTGATTGTCTGTGAATTTTGTCTTAATACCGTGCAATTAATTAATTGCATGCGTCCTTCCCGGCGTGCTTTGCGGCTTGTGTTTGTTTGTGTTTATTTTTTGCCTTTTTCTTCATCTGAGACTCGCATTTTATGTAGATGTGTTATTAATAAGAAATTCCACCTTAGTTCTCAAAGAACTAATGAAAAATATTGTTTGTATTTGATGAAAGTGGCTTAATACCACGAGTGCGCTGTATTTTTCATTAATTCTTCTTGAACAGTGTAATTTCCTATACTAATTACCTCAACATCAGAAATACCATAAAAGCTAGCACCAGCTTTAAAGACATCACGGAATGTAAGGCAAGAGAGAGTAGCATACCCTCCTGCCGACCCACCATCTATACACAGCTTATTGATATCAACTTCTTTGGTGACATTTGCAAGGTAGAGTGCACCTTGACAGCAATCATCTACATCATGAATGCCCCAACTACAAAGTGACCAAACAAAAATAAACGATAGGTAATATAATGAAATTTGTAACACTGGAAAAAATGTTGACTTAATAACTTTACTGAGGTGTCGAGCTTTAGCCCTTCTTTTACTTCGATGAAGGGCTAAAGCTCGAAACGTCAACATTTTTTATGGATTCACCGATGCAGCCTATACTAGTTTACTCGCTAGCTAGTTTCTACAAACAAAAATAATGTACTAAATCAAAGTAAAACTTTGTGCCAAGGGCTTTGTATATAGATAGAGATTTATCAGTAATGTTGTGGGGTTTTTTTTCAAGTAAAATTACTCTGGAAATAAAGGTTCTAAATTCACCATGCAAGCAGGGATTGAATCCTTCCAATAGGCCATTTCATAATAGCGTCATATATATACTACCAGTACCAAAGTGCTTTGCCTATACTTTCTTTAGTTAAATAATTAATTAAATAATTAGTGTTGATTAATTGTTCTACTATTCTCAAAATTAGATTCAAAAGGTAATGGTTAGTAGTAAAATGATGTCATCATGCAAATGGACATATACAGAAATTAAGTCAGAAAATGTATGGACTTATTTTTGAGTTTTGATTGGCATCAGTGAAATGCAAAGTTCACAACTATAGCCATTGGAAAATCTTAAAGTTTGCAGAATATGTAAAACCTTAGTAATTTAATAAATTGATATAATATGAAATACATGCAAACATAAACTAACTTTAGCCTGAGTTCATTCCTGAATGTTCTTCCATAGCCTGTACTACCCCTGTAATTGACATCAAGTATTGCAAAACCACGTGATGTAAAGTACTGATGCTTTAGGTTTAACACGGAAGAACAAGCTGATGTTGGTCCACCATGTACTTTAACCAGCAGAGGTGGTAGAGTACCTTCGGGTGCCTTGTAATCTTTGTTCTAATAATAAGAAACTAATTAATAATATAAAGCACAAAGCACAAAATAGAAACAAATAGACAAAATCAGCTAACTCATTGTTATTTAGTCACAATCATTCCACTAAAAAAATTGTTGAAATATAATAATAATTATTATTATTATTATTATTATTATTATTATTATTATTATTATTATTATTATTATTATTATTATTATTATTATTATTATTATTATTATTTATAAAGCACAAATACAAATCTGTTCTAAGTGCTATACATTGATTGTTACAAACAACAACAACAGTAATAAAAAGACGTAATTACAAAGAATAAGCTAATTTGAAAAGATGAGTTTTTAGTTCAGTTTTGAAAGAAGCTAGACTTGATATTTTTCTGATAGATATTGGCAGTGAGTTCCAGAGTTCAGGAGCAGCTACAGAGAAGGAGCGATGACCATAAGATTTAAGATTATAGGACTGTACTGATAGAATATTTTGTGATGACGAACAAAGATTACGGTTTGGTTTATACATTGAAATTAGTTCTTGGATATAGGTAGGAGATAAGCCATGAAGAGCTTTGAAGGTAAGTAACAGGATTTTATATTTGATTCTATAGATTCAATTTGTAACCAGTACAGATTAACAAGAAGAGGTGTAATGTGGTCATGTTTATGTGAGAGAGTGATGATTCTTGCAGGACACAACACAATATTGCTTTGATCAGTAAAACTCCAGTTTTACGTTATCTAGTACCGCTGTACTATTTGACAAAATATGCATTTGCATAGGCTAAGCTTCGATTTGTTGTAAAAATATTCACAAATTTCAAGCTATGCACAGGAAAATTCCACAGCTAAACAATAGAAAACACATTTAAAAAAAATGAGAGATAATTCCTGTGCAAATGCGCCTGTAGGAAATCAGCCAATCAGAACGTGCAATACTATATCGTAGCCATTTAATAATGTATTGTATCATTTACCTTTGGTGCATAATAGTATCCATGAGAAACTCCACCATTGGTAGTTGGGTATGTGATTTCTTTTGGAAGACTATAATAACCAGAGTCAATATCAACTGTACTGGACTCTCGCAGGATAGCTATATGCTTGTTCTTCAGATCTATTTTGGAGATGTTGAGGAATTTTGTAGGAGAACCAGTCATAAGGTATAATGACTCTCCATCACAAACAAGGCCAGTGTGGAGGGTAGCTGGTGTAGGGATCTCAACCAAGCTACCATCACATTTCAAGATTGATAGTTTCTGCAGAAATAATAGAACAATTTCATATAACAAATTCTAACATGCTAGTTTCCTACTATGGTGCAAATTAGTTGTGTATTCTCTAAATTTATCTATTAAAGCGTTTTCTCACAATGCATTTTGACATGCTAATGAGCAAAATTACATGCTAATGAGCTTCGCCCTTGTGCATACACAATATGTCACAGATTGTTATATAATAATATATTAAAAAAGAAAAACATTTTAAAATAACCAATATAATATATACAACAGCCAATTCTGATACAATTATTTTTTGTTGATATATTAATGCAAGCAATTAATTGTATGGTCAACTGCGCGAAGCTGGCATAAGCATGTTATTTTGCTTATTACCATCACAGGGATCCCTTATCAATCATTAATTGTAAATCGATGAAATAAAAACTTGTGTTTTGTGATATTTTCGTTGCGCACTTGATTGATTAAAATTACGTGGGATTTGCTGTGTTAATAAAATTCAATGTTGGACTTCCTGTGGCACGTTGCTTGGTGACAAATGGCAAAATTCAAAAAAATTTCTCACATAGCTTTTTTTGGCAAATCTCTCTAGTTTAGTAATATATGTGACAAGGGATGAAACTCTCAAATACTCTAAATATGTGCAGTGCAATGTGGGGGGACCAGAAGTGATTATTTTTTTTCTGCTAAATGTGAACAAGATGATGTCCGATGGACAATATAAACAACTTTGAAGACATCAAACAGTAAGTCGACAAAAGAGAACTTATTTATCATTAAAGTAAAAGTTTTTATTTGTTTGTTTTTGTCTCGTATGTTTCCATTTGATAAATTGTAGGCTTTATGAAAACTTCCAACTGTGTGAAAGGCAAATACATCTCATTTTAATAGTGATTAAAAGATTTTCGCTAAATTCAACACACCACTGGAGCAAAGTCACCTTTCCGAAATAGTTGTGAAGACATTTGATAATGTTTCACGATCTAAAGTCAGAGAAGAAACGGGATCTTTACCTGACTTCCGGTACCTCCATGTTGCACTGCAGTTCGTAAAATTGATATTTGCAACAAAAAAAATGTTTTCATGAAATGTATTTTATAAAAAGTTAAATTTTTAAGAGGGAAAAACATTAAAATGTTTTTCCCTTTTTCAACATGTATGTGTCGTTTTATATCCACTAGAAGCAATTTTTCCAATTGAAATAAGCGCTTTTATAGAAATTCCTAATGGGAGTTTCATCCCTTGTCACATATAATTATCACAAGGGGTAGCGTCACCAAGCAACCGCGGCTACAGGAAGCCCAACAGATATCATGAGCAGTAGCCGATACAGGAAGCCCAAGCGACGAACAATTGCGTACATGCGCCCACGTTTTTCATCTATTTTATTCATAATTATTGTTTTATTAGGGGTCCCTGTGTTACCATGTTAAAATACATTATGTGAAATCGATTTAATAGATGAATTAATTAGAGAATACATTTAACTAATTTGCACTATAGTAGGAAGAATGGGAACATGGACAATATGATGATTTGGATAATGACTATAGGGTGAGCAGTTATGATTTTTATTGTGGTAATGATTATGATCATACTTTCTTTTGGAATCTAAACACAAACCATTGCCTTTACAGTGGGGACACTCCAACCAGGACCACTTAGACAAAACCAACCAATCAAAAAAACATTTACAGTGCGACTACTCGAACCAAGGCCACCCAAACAAATTTTTCACAAATCATCCAATCACGTCCAAATAAACAAGTAAAATAGAATTACGGGAAATTTATGATTCAGAAAATTTTACTGTCGAAATACAATATCAAAGTGTCAACAAAAAACACCAGAATTATCTTGTATAGGGATTGAATAATTTGTGAAAATTTTGTTTGGGTGGCCTATGTTTGAGTAGTCGCACTGTAAACCAGACAGAGATTGAACTGATAACAGCATAAGCCAATCAAATTATAGTGTTCTCATGCTCATAACATTCTTGAACTGAAAGCTGCAATATGATTGGTTGATTATCAATTCATCTAAAGTGGTCCCGGTTGGAGTGTCCGCACTGTAAGCTTTAATCATTCCCTTGAAAAACTCACACATCTTATATAACATAAAAAAGTCTTTCTCAAGATTGCACTCACCCAGACGATCACAAATTCAGCACCGTACCTAACAATATTGATAAACATTTATAGAGTACCGAAGTGATGACGTCACAATTTTGTATTTTTATCTTTTCTTTTCGTATTCAGACTGCTTTCATCATAGAATGCTAGTCAAAATATAGGCTGCCTGAAAATTTGGGATCATTTGAGTGTGAAATGGCTGAGATATGACTTTTTGAATGTAAAATTTTCTCCATACAAAGTCTCTTATTTTTGCCCTGGTTCCAACCGGTTAGAACCAGGCCAAAAATAAGAGACTTTGTATGGAGAAAATTTTACATTCAAAAAATCATATCTCAGCCGTTTCACACTCAAATGATCCCAAATTTTCGGGAAGCCTATTTTTTGACTAGCATTCTATGATGAAAATTATTTGAATAGGAAAAGCCAAAGTGTGACGTCACTTCGGTACTCTATTGTGAACAATTATTAAGATTTTTCTTTTCCTTACATCTGCATATCTGACCACAATGTCTTTTGTTCCTGGAATACAGACAAAGTCATTAGAACCAAATGCCCATTGTGGATTTCCAAACTCCTTGTCTAAAGGACACAGGTTGGTTTCTGTGTCATTGTCCTCCATTCGATAGAGATTCCACCAGTTGGTCTTGTCATGCACGTACAAGAGCTTATCGTCAGGGGACCACTGAGGTAGCATGACACTTATTCCAGTACCACCACTGATCTTATGGATAGAGAAATGAATAGGATGAGAAATTGAAAAATAAATGGGATAAGAAAATGTTAGCATGGCGCTTATTCCAGTACCACCACTGATCTGATGGATAGAGAAATGAATAGGATGAGAAATGGAAAAATAAATGGGATAAGAAAATGTTAGCATGACGCTTACTCCAGTATCACCACTTTTCTGATGGATAAAGCAATGAATAGGATGAGAAATGGAAAAATAAATGGGATAAGATAATGGTAGCATGACACTTATTCCAGTACCACCACTGATCTGATGGATAGAGCAATGAATAGGATGAGAAATGGAAAAATAAATGGGATAAGAAAATGGTAGCATGACGCTTACTCCAGTACCACCACTGATCTGATGGATAGAGAAATGAATAGGATGAGAAATGGAAAAATAAATGGGATAAGAAAACGGAAAATAAGAGGATTTAAAAGAAAACAGAATGAGAATTAGTAAATGGGATAAAAAAATGTGAATATGAATGAAATGTGAAAGATAGGAATGTGAATGGGCTATAGAATTTGGAAATAAATGGAATACAATAAATAGAAAAATGGGAAGTGGGAATTAAATTGGTTTCCAAAAACTACTGGTAGTTGTGAAATGCGTTTTTTACTACTGCTAATCAAAACTAATTAGTTGGTAATTTTTTATGTTATTGAGTGACAGTACCAAAATATATATTTCACATCAAGCTGTTTGAATGGTTGATTTGCCAGAACATGTAAAGCCAGAGTAACCAATATTTATATCACATTTGCCACTCACATTTCCGTATAATAACACTTAAATGTATTTGCAATATATATATATTCTCACCTTCTTTTTTGACCCTTCAACAATGGCGTCACCAGCATCAGTCAATTTACCAATCCAAAGCTCTGTGTCATCCCAAGGCTGATACATTATACAAATATAAATTATAATAAATAAAAAACATTTGAAGAAATTATACCATATTATTATTGCGAAGACCTATTTCCTTATGAAGTTCCTTCAGTTCCCCAGCGCTGTTAAAAACTGATCTTATATATTTTATTGTGTCACTATTTATTTAGTCTTTCTTAATTCTAAACATATAAATCATCCAACTCTGTGACTCACTGTAAATGTTATGTATTGAAGTGCAAAAAATAAACAGATTATTATTGCAATAAAGCTGTGAAAATGTCAAGGTCTAAACCTTTGACTTTCTTAAGACAATTAAACAATTAACTTTCTACTTTAATATCTCATATCCATGTTGAAAACTGTTTACAATTAATTATTTTGTACCACATTTTATATTATTTATAAGAATTATACAAAATTGAAAAAATATTTATGATGATACTCATACGTAGCCATACTAACAATTTAAAAAGATAAAGCAGCACACTGCTACTATTCTTGGCTTTCATCTCCGGAGACGATTCTTTTCCAGCCATGGAATTAAGTCTTAAAATATGTGATTTTCTGATAGACAGCTGATAAATAGATATCTTTGCAAAGTTTCAGGATGATAGTTTATTGTTTGACCGAGATAAAGAGATTGAGTGTGTGTCATGTTTACAGTGAAATGTATGGTGGCCAATTTTCCAGGTTTGCTAAAAGCCCACAGTTTTCAAGAATATTGACCAAAATGTTATTAATTTGCCTAGATATTCACTTATTTACCATGTTGGTTTATATCAAACAATCGAAATGGCAAAATTGGCCAAAATAATGCTCAGATTTTGTTCCTTCAAACTGACGTGAAAATTAAGTGTTGCCTTACTTAAATTACTTCACCGATACCTCTTGAATTAAAGGCAGTAAACCGATAAAATGTGGTACAGAGAATCACTCATGAGGACTGTAAACGATATCGAAAGCACAACTTCATGGAGCCCATAGTTTAAAAGTTAGTATTTCGATGATGTCATGTGAAAGCCAAGAATACACAGCCTATAATAGCAACTTTTTAATGGCTGCTATCAACTTACCATATTAGGATGATCCCATTGCATCCATGCAATCATGCCATTGCAGGAAACCCTTGGAGATGAGTAGAAGTTGTTTCCAGATACCTGGTAAAAAAATAGATGAGTTGATTATTTATAGACCGAATTGAAATATGGCGTACTCTTATTGTTCTTGATTGTCTAGCCTCATGTTCACGTTGGAAAACAATAGAGTTTTCATATGTATGCGAGGCTGGGCAGTCAAGAAGAATTGTTTTTCAAATTGGCTGCCATATTTCGATTTGGTGGATACATTGGTCATAATTACAGTGTGAACACTCCAACCAGGGACTACTTAGACAAAACCATCCAATCAAAAAACATTTAAACCAGACAGAGATTAAACTGATAACAGCATAAGCCAATCAAATTATAGTGTTCTCACGCTCATAACATTCTTAAACTGAAAGCTGCAATATGATTGGTTGATTATCAATTCATCTAAAGTGGTCCTGGTTGGAGTGTCCACACTGTAAGTAAAGTACATGGTATAAATCCCAAACTTACCAAAACATGTTGTTTCTGTGTTTGCAAATCAATGGATACTAAAGTATTCAAAGCTTCATTAGCACCACTGGCCAAGACTTCATGATCTTCTTTAACACAAACTAAAACCTTTCCATCAAGTGCCACTTCGGCATCTGCATATCTCCATTTCTTTCCGTCGGGGGTAATTGGCTCAGGAACAGCACCAACTTTTGCATCTTGACGATAAATTCTTTGATCTTTGAAGTTTGAGAAATACACTGTCTTGTTGTAAACAATGAACGCACCTCCACCATACTCGTGGACCAGTGTCCTGACGTAGAAACTGTCAGGTGTAATCACTTCAAAATGTTTTTGCTTGTTTTTGAGCTTGCAGATTACTGTTCGTCCGCCTTCCTCTGGCCGTGCTTCAGACCAGTAAACATATCCTTGAAGAATAATCAAAAAATGAAGTTAAATTATTAGTATAGGAAATTACACCTTTCGAGAAGAATTAATGAAAAATACTGTGCATAATTGATGAAAGTGGCTTTAAGGTTCAACTGGCTACTTTTGAATGCCTTTGAACGTTCGATTCAAGCCCACAATGTGCGCACGCACAAAATCCGCTGAATAAAATACAAAATTTTATTTAGGAACCATACACGTTTTGAACTTCAACAGGGCAAAACCCTAGAATTTTGCGCGGGACTCTATACTTTCATTATGCTTAGTTGAAAGAACCTAATAAAATCTATGTTATATCAAAGTTTTTCAAAAAGTTAATTTTTCTAACGTACAAAAAAATCGATTTTCATGGGAGTTATGAAAGCACTGAAAGGACAAAATATGACAGAACAAGGTATTTCTTTGTATTTTATTCAAAACCATCCATTTTGTATTTTAGAATGATTCATTACCCAGCATTTGTACTTGATATAGTGTGAAAAAAAAATTTCTGATGAGTTGTGATTTTTTTCATATCGCTTCCATTTTCGCAAGTTTTTTTTCAAAATCTCGCTCGTAGGCATCCATTAAATGCTGATTATCTCGAAAACAAGCTTGGGACACCCCATTTTTCTTTTCATATTTGGAATCAGCATTAAATTTCACATTAAAAAATCATAGTTTAAAGAAGAGTTTAACATTATTTCCAAAAGTAGCCAGTCACCTTAAATACCACAAGTGCGTAGTACAAGTGGTATAGGCCTTTTGCATGATTTGATCACATGACATAAATTCCCAAAAAATTAGCTCTCCTAAAAAATCATTGGTATATTCAGAATGAGCACATTAAAGTAAGCACTGTTGCTGAGTTTTATCATTTAATAATAATAATAATAATAAACTTTATTATACACAGATTTCAAAAAGTTGTCACTTATTTACATTGAAGCTGTGTAAAAATAATTACAATAAAATATAAATATATAAGGAAAAAAATATATACTTAAATTCACTATAAAATGCATATAAAATATAAAAAATTTCTTAATGTATTTGGAAATATTCAGATTTTTTTTTTAAACTCGAAACTTTACAAAGAATGTGTGGCTGGGACGCATGGCTTGCGTCCCAATCATACATTCTTTGTTAAGTTTTGAGTTTTGAAAAAAAAATTATGAATGTTAAAGCAAATGTTTAAGCCATTTGCCTGGGCCTTAATAACAAACAAAATTAAGCTTAATTAATTAATTGTATTATGACCTTTTTTACTTTAAATTTAAGTAGTTTAAATCAGTCAAGCATATTGACCCACAAGCAGCAGCTAAGAAACAACAAAAGACTAAATGTACAAAGGTTTCCAGTTTGCATGCAGAGAAGGGCGATCCAGTACGCATGCAGAGAAGGGCGATCCAGTACGCATGCAGAGAAGGGCAATCCAGTACGCATGCAGAGAAGGGCGATCCAGTATGCATGCAGAGAAGGGCGATCCAGTATGCATGCAGAGAAGGGTGATCCAGTACGTATGCAGAGAAAGGTGATCCAGTATGCATGCAGAGAAGGGCAATCCAGTACGCATGCAGGGAAGGGCGATCCAGTATGCATGCAGAGAAGGGCGATCCAGTATGCATGCAGAGAAGGGCGATCCAGTATGCATGCAGAGAAGGGCGATCCAGTACACATGCAGGGAAGGCCGAAAAGGTCTCCAAAAAGAGAAAATTATAATAGAGCACACCACAATTATATTGTAAGTAATTTACTCTGATTGGATAAAATCCAATGAACTATTTCCTCGTAGTTTAGACATGTGAGGAGGGAAGTAACCACAATAAGACGTCTAAGGCTAACATGTGTCTAGGTGTGGCTATATATACATAATTCAAAAATCATTGTCTCAATCTAAGCTAACAGTCCACACTCTATTAAAGCATTTTCTTAATGTAATTGGAAATATTTAGATTTTTTTCAAAAACTCGAAACTTTACAAAGAATGTGTGGCTGGGACGCATGGCTTGCATCCCGTCATGCGTTCTTTGTTAAGTTTTGAGTTTTGAAAAAAATCATAATCATTTCCAATTACATCAAGAAATGCTAAAACTCAGCAACAGTACTAACTTTTAAGGAGCTCTTTCAATATGCCAATGTTTTTTTTAGCAGAGCGAATTTTTGGGAATTTATGTCACGTGACCAGATCCTGCAAAAAGCCTATGTTGCCTCTTTCATCAAATACAAGCAGTATTTTTTATTAGTTGTTTGAGAACTAAGGTGGAATTTCCTATTAATAACACATCTCCATAAAATGTGAGTCTCAGATGAAAAACACACAAGCCACAAAGCATGCAAGGAAGGACGCATGCAATTAATTAATTGTACAAATTTAATTAATTGCACGAATTAAGAGAAAATTCAGTCAATCAACCAATCAGAAACAAGCAATTTTCCATATTTTGTAAACTGATTTGACGATATGTATAAAAATTAATAAGTCGATAAGAGAAGAATTATATCATCATCATTTGCATGCTTAAATCGAATGTTGACTGTTAACTTTGATTGAGACAAGCGAATTTTGAATTATATGTATATTTAATCACACCTAGACACATGTTAGCCTTCGTTGCAGACGACTCTTATTGTGGTCACTTCCCTCACCACATGTACATGTCTAAACCACAAGGAAATAGTTCATAGGATTTTATCCAATCAGAGTGAATTATGTACCATATAATAATGGTGTACATTAAAGCTTTTGTTGTTTCTTAATATAAGCTGCTTGTGGGTCAATATGCTTGACTGATTTTCACTACTTAAATTCAACTCAGTAAAAGGTAGAGTACAAATATTAAAACCATGAAACAAGTATAGTACTAATTAGTACTAAATAGTGCTAATAAACAATAGAAAACAATAGAATTAGCGTAATTAATATCACTATATTTAGTACTATTTATGTTGCACGTTTTTAATGTTTGTAGCCTACTATATACAATTAATTAATTAATAAAGCTTAATTTTGTTTGTTAAGGCCCATGCAGGCAAACGGCTTCAACATTTGCTTCAACAGTCGTTCGATTTTTATGAACACTGTATACGTAGAATGGTGGTCAATGGTTGTTGAACAATGTTGAACGTAGGTGCATGCATGGATAAACGGTATCAACATCAATAGACCGATCCAAGGTTATTGCCGCCATCTTGTAGGGGGTGCAGAACTACTGGGGCGAGCAGTAAATGTATGTGATTTTGGACTACTTTGAACGTACATATTTTTCTTCCAATTCATTGGATTTTCAAAGTTAAAATTGTATATCAAAGGTTTTGCATTTGTTTATAACATATCCAAAAAATAGCGCTGGGAAACGAGCTACAGGCTCTGTAATCAATATTTTAGATTTACATACAAACACTGTGTTTCAGCGATATAGAATTACACAGTAAATATAGGGAGATTTGAAATCACCGTTTACATACGTTTCACATAATTTAACAACCTTAGTTTGATCTCAGGTATAGCCATGCATAGTATCTTTGATATGAAATGTTTATATTGAACATTCGGCAATTTCCAGTGGAGTTATATAAGTTCAAAGTTACATACATTTACTGCTCGCCCCAGTAGTTCTGCACCCCCTACAAGATGGCGGCAATAACCTTGGATCGGTCTATTCATCATCGATTCGACATGTTTCAACAATGTTGAAAGTGTGGGCAAACGGCTTCAACATATGCCAATCTACAAAATCAAACGAATGTTGAAGCAAATGTTTTTTTGTAAAGACCAGGGCACATCTTTTATACATGCAAACGTGGTCACTGTCCACACATAAAAAACAAGCAAACGTCTTTATTCCTGAATTTTATCATTCCCCTACCTTTATCGAAAGGATCTACCCTTACTTCTTTTAAAGATACGGCTTTTTCGATGACTAAATCGCTTGAAATAGGGCTAACCCAGGAGCCATACTCGCCAACTTGCAACGCCATGATCAGAGCTATACCTGCAGAGAAACTGAATGGAGAAACTTGAACTATATATACCAGGCGAGTCAGCTGACATGTGATCAGCTGACACCATGCACGTAAATAATGTCTGACCAGACCGCAAAAGTTAGTTTTCACCCAAATCAAAACCTCTGGGAATAAAAACTTTGGTTCTAAACATTTTTTTTAAAGTTTCAAGTTTGTTTATTTTACGTAAGATAAAAAATCGCGTAGCTTTTGGGGGATTCCTGTGGTGCCTAGGAGATTAGCGTTACATATCGTGACCCTTGTTAAACAGTTAAGGTAGTACCGGATACTTGGATTTCTTCAATGAATTTTTTCATAAATCCTGTCATTTATAGATCATTGTTAGGCAAGTCAAAAAACGTGAAAAAAAATTGGGGTCACCGTATTGGTTATAGAGTTATAAGATATAGTAAAAGTAGGTTTTTGCAATAATTTGCGGTGATTTGCTCAAAAGTACCTATTCAAAGCAGTCAAGAGAATGCGAACGTATTCTACTAGGAAAAGCATAATATTATATCAAACGATAGATCTAAGGCTTATCTAACATTTCCTGTCATAAAAATCATTGAATCATTTCCAAATATGGGTATAAGTGAGCCATAGAAGCACAATTATACGCCAATTACGCACACTACATGTGTATAGAGTTGTACCATTTGTAAAATTTCAGAAAATCCAATCAATGAATATTTTATTTTTTATTCTAAATCGTAAGAGCAGTAAATGCAGTCTTGAATAAAAAGAAAAAAAATGGGGGTCCCCGTACTAATAGGCGAGTTATAAGCGACCGAATCCATTTTTTTGTTTAAAAAAAACACGGCAACGGTCCGCGCGGGACTGGGTTCTAGTACTTTAAACATCTGCTTGAAACTTGTCAAATTATCCTTGTCATCTCCAGAAACCCTAAAACCTATTTTGTATTAGTTTTACGACTAAAGACGTTAAAATCATATTTTATCTATTCATTTTTACAAAGTTGTAATTTTGTTGTTTTGAGACAAAACAGCGACCTTGTCAGGTAGTGAAAATCTGAGCATGTTTCGAAAAATGTCCCATTTTACCTCCAAAGTAGCATGTAATGACATAATACTTTCTTAAGTTATAGATATGGATTCAAATTAAAATATTATTTAGATAAATTTTCAAAAAAACGCAAATAAATGATGAAAAACGAGATGCGCGAAATGGATGCGCAGTAGCAAGTATCCGGTACTACCTTAACTGTTTACAAAGGTCACGATATCCATGATGTAGCGCTAATCTCCCACAGGAACCCCAAAAAAGCTACGCGATTTTTTATCTTATGTAAAAGCAACCAAAAGCCGGGCTCCCTGTGCGATAGGTTTAATATAGCCGATTTGGTCTATCTCCATGTTTAAAATTTAAACAAACGTATAAAGCAAGTTAGTTTACTGCCGTTTTGAAGGTTGATCTTTTTTATTAAACATCAATGAAGAACTTTAATATGTCCAAAACATGTAGTATTTGTTGGGGAATGTTGTGTTACTATTTAATGTATGTTAATTTATTTAAGGTAATTTTAGACGCTGGTTCAGACGGGACCTGGCGCGCATCACGTGCCTTCAGTAGAGTGCTTCGTTTAATAGAACCGAACTTACTTTAAAGTAAAATTTCAGATAATAGAAATGTCTTTCAGTTATCTAGCCGGCATAGAACTTGGAGGAACAACTTGCGTTGCAGCTATCGCGAAAAGTTGTGACCCAACTTCGATTGTTCATCGTACGGAAGTCCCTACCACAACACGAGAAGTGTCATTGCCTGCTTTGAGTAGATTTCTTAAAGAAAAGCTTAAAGAGTTAAATATCGAGAAATATCAAGCATTGGGGATTACATCGTTTGGGCCTGTTGATTTGGACCAAGATTCGAAGACCTATGGTTTTATAACTAGCACTCCCAAGGAAAAATGGAGATATGTCGATGTAGTGCAGTTCTTCAAAAGTGAATTTGACGACCAGACTCCAATTGTATTTGAAACAGACGTCAATGCCCCGGCGATGGTTGAAGCTTCTAATGAAATAAAGAAGGTAGGCTGCAAAGGAGCCCCAACAGTTGTTTACATTACAGTTGGCACTGGAGTAGGTGTTGGGATCAGCATTAATGGCAACCCAGTACATGGGCTGCTGCACCCAGAAGGAGGTCACATGTTAGTACCAAAAATGCCTGGCGATGCGTACTTGGGATGCTGTAAGTTTGAACATTACTGCTGTGTTGAAGGGCTTGTCAATTCGCAAGCAATCTCTGAACGAGCAGGTGTAGATCAGCTACACCTTCACACAATTGAAGACAGCAATGCAGTCTGGGATACAGTAGGGTACTACCTTGGTGCTTTGTGTCTGAACATAACATATCTACTTTCACCTCATTTCATTGTTCTTGGCGGTGGGATTATGAAGCGTGCCTTGCTCTATGATAAAACAAGGCATTGGTTTCGACAGCTAATGAAGGGCTACCTTGATGTTGATAAGTTTAAGACTCAAGAAGGACTAGCTGATTACATTAGACCATCTGTGTATGGCAATGATGCAGGAATAATAGGAGCATTAGAACTGGCTAAAAAAGCAATACAACATCAATAACAAAACAAATGCCAATGGCAATTTAGAAATGGCAAATTGAAATATAATAATATATGTAATATTATAAGGCATTGGTCATTAAGTACTGGGGGGAAGGGCCGGTAAAATTTCTAAAACATCATTACAAAAAATTCTTGTCCCTCCCAAATCCAAGCCCAAAAAAGTGTGGCCGTCTCCAAATCCAAGCCCGAAAACTGACCCTCCCCTTGAATGTCAGCCCAAACATTTTAAGCCCTCCCCAAACCAAAGCCCAAAAAATCTAAGCCCCCACCCTCCCAACCAAAGCCCAAAAAATCCAAGCCCCCCCCCCTCCCACCTAAACTCCCCCCCCCCCCCCCCAATTAATTACTGACTGCTCCCTGATATATATAATTTGGTATAAATTAATCGATTTTCAGTCTTTTTAAATCTGTCAATCAGTTTTGAGGTAAACTAGTAAAGTCATTGGTTACTTGTAGGTAAGCTTTAATTGCCTTCAAGCTGATTGACAAATCTGAACAAAAATCAAATTGAAGTCCACAATAATGTTTACTGGTCACAATTAAAGCAACAATTTTGGCTACAAGTCGCATATACTAATAAAATAGATATTATAAACTCATTTTTTACCCATGACCATTTCATGTTTTCATCAATTCATCCACATATGTATTACTTGTATATACAAATATGTTCTTGCTTTACTTAATAATTAAATCAACACTTATTTTTATATTCAAATAATTAAGTGTTGCTTTGATTCACAATAGCTTATATAAATAACTCAACAAAATATTTCTGATGTTGTTTTGGATCATAGGATATCTTCCATCATGGTATAGTAACAAGAGAAATGAGTAAAACACTCAACATGTCTGACTGTTGCACAACTTGAGGTTTTTTGAAAATCTCTTGATTCCTTTGAATCACAAAATTCTCACAATTTGGGATTTTGTTTTTTTCTGTGATAATGTTAATTAAACTAGCAAAATATTGGAATTCATATTTTGTAGTGCATACCATGCATTTTTTATCTTATATTTTTCTCCTTCGTCTCTCCTCCCCATTCCTCATCCTGCCTTTCATAAATAATGTTACTGCAGCATATACATGCATAAAATAGGTAAATTGAACTGAAACTTATACTTCTGTCAGGTGACTCTTTTATTTCTTCAGATTAGAAACGCTTTGATTTGAGCTCTTTGATTTGTTGCTGTTTCTCTTTCTCTTTTCTCCAGGTTTTGACTTCTGTGATGAAGAAAACAATTGATGATGATGATCAATAGCAATGATGATGATCATGAGAGTATAATGATGACTAAAATAATTAAATGAGTAATTATTTGTTATGTTTTAATTTTACAGACAATAATTTATCGTCAATCCCACTTTTATAATAACATGATGACAATCATTGATAGGAGTGATTTATCACTAAGGGACTGCTCATTATTTATGGGGAGGGGGGGGCAGTAAATGGGAAAAGGGACCACCCCCCCCCCCCCCAAAAAAACCCATCCCCCCAACCAACACACACATTCATACATCCTTCAATACAAACAATACAAAAAAAGGTTTGAAAAAAATTATAGTCCACCTTTATATTATCAATAAAAGAAATCATCATTTGGCTCATGAGTACATCTCACAGTTCGTCCAGAACATGTGCGTTTTTTGATTCAAAATGAAAGCTCTTCAATAACATTTTGAGTCCACAAATTGAGAAAACGTTTGTGACCCCCATCAGTTTATCTTGAAAATCTAACAACCCCCCCCCCCCCGCCAAAAAAAAGGTCCTCAAACTTTTTTGCCCCCCCCCCTACTATTCCCCCCCCATAAATAATGAACAGTCCCTAATGACGTAAAAACTGAATAATAAATTCAATTTTTTTAATATTATTTTCTTTTAGTTGAAACAGATAATTTTGACAACTATCAACTTATATTTACCAGAGCCTTTTTGATTTTTCTTGTGTTAGTTTCTGCATCTTTTGTGGGGTTGGCTTTTTTCCTTTTCGTGGTCTTTATTTTTTCAGTACTTGAACCTTTTGAATCTGTGGCACCTATGATATATTCAACGCATTTTCAGAAAATGTAAACAAAAACAAAGTGAATGAGAGTAGCCAAAAAAGAATAAAAATAAGTACACCTTTTGCTGTTCATCAACAGAAAATGGGCATTCATTTGTGCCAATAGTTGTATCAATAACGTGTATTATACTTTCATCAACACCACAAGTAACATCATTAGCGCGCATCAACTTTCAATAACAATATTTGAATATTCGTGAACATTCATCAGTATTAACGGACAATCAATAGCGCAATTGTACATTCATATGCGTGGAATGTATTTTCTTGTGCGCGCAATTGAAATTCAATAGCACGAATTGACAAACAGTAGCGTTTATTGACAGTCATTTGCCCAAAAGTGAAAATTCATTAGTGCTATTAGCATAGCTATTGACAATCTATAACGCGTTTGGACAATCATGAACATCAATGTAACATTCTTTAGTGTGGATTGACAAACATTTGCATGATTCAAATAATCAATAAGAGAAAAGAATCGATCATTAGCGTTAGTCTTTTTTTATTCCTTTAAAGAGGTATCTCAAAAAAATATTTAATTGACAGAAAACTGTATACAGAACAAGAGACAATTTATGTAATTTATATAAATTCTTTGTGCGAAAAAAGAATAAACAATACTCGAGAGGATAAAAAAGAAAAAGTTCAACTCACTCACTCGATCGCTCCAGAAACAGAAAATTTTGTACAGAATGCCACCAAGAAATCGTACTCTTCTCGAGCAACGCGAAAGAATAATCAGAGCATTTGAAGCTGTCAAAGAGGAAGAAATGTGACTATCGTTCTCGCTATTTCTCCCACCAATGGCCTTGTTTTTCACTCTTCCATTATCGGAGGGATGAACGCTCAAAGGTTTAACGACTTCCTTGTCCAAACAAGACTCAATCTTGACCCTGATGAAAATGTCATTTTCATATATGACGGTGCACCAGCCCACCATAGTCCAGCCAATCCTGGCGCAAACACAAAGCTAAAAATATTGCCAACCTACAGCCATTCCTTAACATCGTGGAACAGGCAATAAGCTCCTTAAAAGCAGCAATTAAAGCAGATATCAGCTGTCAAACCAAGGAATTGCTCTAGGCCATTACCGTACACAGCTACTGTTGCAAGCATTGCAACGTAACATTGGAACGATCACTGTAGCTAAATGTGGTCAATGGTTTCGTTTCATGCAGACATATTTACCACGTTGCAATATAACAGAGAACAAATTCAAGGATAACTTTATTTCTTTGTATTGATTATCGTAATTGAATATTTTTTTGAGATACCTCTTTAAAGGAATAAAAAAAGACTAACGCTAATGATCGATTCTTTTCTCTTATTGATTATTTGAATCATGCAAATGTTTGTCAATCCACACTAAAGAATGTTACATTGATGTTCATGATTGTCCAAACGCGTTATAGATTGTCAATGGCTATGCTAATATCACTAATGAATGTTCAATTTTGGTTGAATGATTGTCAATAAATGCTACTGTTTGTCAATTCGTGCTATTGAATTTCAATTGCGCGCACAAGAAAATACATTCCACGCATATGAATGTACAACTGCGCTATTGATTGTCCGTTAATACTGATGAATGTCCATGAATATTCAAATATTGTTATTGAAAGTTGATGCGCGCTAATGATGTTATTTGTGGTGTTGATGAAAGTATAATACACGTTATTGATACAACTATTGGCACAAATGAATGCCCATTTTCTGTTAATGAACAGCAAAAGGTGTAAACACTTCATCAAGAAAAAAGTTTAAACAACTGACATTTAACTTATAAAATAATAAAAATCCATGAAGTAACGAGTAATTTTGAAAAACGCTTGATTTAAAAATTATAAAAAGATTAGCTTAGCTTAGCAATACATACTTTTCTCAGCCTGCTTTTCTTCAATACCAGAAAACAAAGACACTTCTTCCATAATGCCAAAGAGGTTTTCAAAAGGCTCCCAGCTTTCTCGATAGTCTAGGAAATGCTCGTCTGCATTATAATTTGAAAAGTTTTCATCCAATCCGTAGGTTTGGTCATATGGTACATCATGAGCATTTGGAAAGGGGTCGGTTACAGTTGGCTCGTAGAAGCTAGAACTAAAATAAAGTATTATTTGTTAGTTCTGAGAAGTGTTCATATTGGTTACGTTAAATATTTTCCGATTTAGTAAAATTAATAGGTACAACGACAAAAAGGCTAACCTTTCGATATTTTCTTCGCATAAATATGACTCCCACATTTCGTCAATCAGGCATTTCCAGTCGCTGTCCACATTGGGCATGGTCCACTTTGTTGCTCACCAAGATGAGCAATAAAAGTACTATGTTCTTATAAGCAAATTGAAATGTTTATCAATATATTTTCACGCACAAATGGTGAAGAAAAGTTGAAAAGAAAAGTTGAAAGCGACTGTTTTGGTATTGTAGTCTGCGTGACGAATGTTCAAATCAGGCGCGCGACGCGCCAAACTTTCCCGCCAAGCACAGAGTAACGAGAGTAACGCAACTAAACTTCTGTACGAATTTGAATCATCTTATTCATTCCAGGTTTATAGGCTCATTTCCAGGCCTTTCCAGGCTCATTTCATAATCAACATTTGAAATTTTACAAGTCTTTTGTTATTCCTATCACTATGGTTTATCCTGTAAGGAAATACCATATAGCTTTTGATCAGTTGTACTTCCAGACCATCCTATGTGTGAATTATAAAACTATTTTCTATAAAATTTCAGAAGGCTAAAATTAAACCCATATTAAACAAACTCTGAGAGCAAAATAAACCGAAACCGAACATGCAAACTATTTGAAAGATTTGGCGAAAGCCATTTTAAAGTTTACTGATTGACAGGTCACTCTCAATGTTTATTGGACAAAACTCACTAAAAAACTAGCCAATCAGATTCAAGGTCAGTTGAAGGCTATCAAAACACTAGTCTTTTTGATACCTTTTTCGTTTCTTCTCCTTTACTTTTTCTGAATTTTTCTTGTCCTTTTTTTGTTTCAAATGTCCTTTCAAGGTTACAGTTATAATGAGCATAATCGGTGAGTTCGAAATAGGTGACCACAGTTGCTCTGAAACATCAACTTTGCACATGGACAACCCTCAAAGTTTTTCGTTGGGTTTGACCGATTTTGAACAATACTGTGCGCAAACGGATTTAGCCACAAACCATCCCAAAAACACACCTGTTACTCAAAACAATGATGTACACAGAAGCGGAAAGTCTGATTTACTTGGAGCTGAAGAACTGTAAGTTTTTAACTTGTATTTTATTTGCAAAAAGAAGGGTAAAGTTGCAAATGACGGCAACGAGTAGCCAGCCATCTGTAGCCATCAACTTTTCTTGTTCATTTCAGTTCCGAAAACTTGGAGTTAACTCCCACTTCGTCTTGGCTTGACTCAACCGAGGGAGATGTCACCGATGAATTTGAAAGTACTTTAAGACTAAGTCCAAGGCTGTATTCAAGTGTTAAAGAAGAGAGTGTTAACATTCATGAAGAAAGAAGCAACGAAAACGACAAGTTTCAAACAATTAAAGGTATGAGCTGTGCTTATGTACATTTCATATACATTTCATTACATTTTTTTGAACTTTACAAATTCAGGACAATTTATACCCAACCAACAAAGACCTGATAATTTGTATTCCTTTTACTTATAGTTTTTATTGGTTTTCTTTGTTTTTGTTTAGTTCGTTAATTTATTGCCAATGTCTGTTAAAAAAACGCACTTTGGGTCACTTTTAAAGTTTTGTTTACATCTTTTTGTGAAATTTCATATATTTTAATACTCATTATAATTTATCTTTGCCGTACTTGCAGGTACAAGCTCTAGTAACACAACTGAGCCTTTGTCATATTCATATCAAATGAGCAACTCATGGACACCAACAACTTCATTGGCAAATGATCAAGAGCAAGAAGCTGTATGCTTGTACGATAAAATAAAAACATCTCCTTTTAAAGTTGTTGGCGCTCCTCAACAAACAATGTAAGTAAAAGTATACCCAAACTTTCACCATAAAGCCCTAATGTAAAGTATAATTTTATCAATTTTAAAAACACAAAAAGAAAAATTAAAAGTATCAAAATTCATTTAATGCTGCTTCCCTATGTTGTTTGCAAAGGATTCTGGGTTGTATTTATTTTATCCAGTTTAGCTCACATTTTTTGCAAATTCAAATCAAAATTATTTCCAAAATATATATTTTTTTCGATTTTGAATGATTGATAAATATATCAGTAAGTATTTTATATTTTTCAAAAGGGTTAGCACAAGCATAATTGAAAGCGGACAACAAATTCCAACTTCATGGATGGCCGCAACTGAAGCCTCAACACAAGCACTAGCAGAAGTTATGGCAATCCCTCAGTCATATTCCAATGCTCAACCACATCCATTTCGCGTGGAGATGGGCAATAACGGACAACAGTACATGATAGTCGATAGTAAATACTTAACTCAATGTACTGAAGGTATGAATTCATGATTACGGAGGTCAAAAAACAATTCATATTTTATTTATATTTTTTTAACCACTTTATTGATTTATTTATTTGTTCATAATGATGTACTTGTTCTATTTGTGCGCTAATTCGCGCATTTTTTCGTTGATTTATCTTGCATTTACTTTTGTTTTCCATCACAGGCGCAGTTCCTTTGCAAATGAATGACAACAACACCTACTTTCTAGCTGGAATGCCAATGCAGCATTTTGGCGATTATCCAATGACATCTCAATGTAGCGATAGCCAATCACCATCGACTTGTAGCAGCCTTTCAAGCCAACAAGAATCAAGAGCTAAATCGCCATTTGAGGTTTTCGGAGGTTTCACTGAGGAAGAAAGGACTGTGGACGAGTCTGTTCTCGAAGAACAGGTAAAATTATAAATGAAATTCGACTTTTTTGTTTACAAGAAGTTTTTTTTTTACGATATCTCGAAAACCTTTCAAGTGCAAGCGCAGTTTTTATGCGCTTTTTTGATTGGATAAGAGCGATAAGTTCAGTTTCAATCACGATATATAATAGGATGAAAATTCGGAGTGTTATTTTGCACACAATTTTCGATCATTACTTTGTGGGATAACTTTTTGTCCAACAAAGTCATTTACAAGCGACGTTTTTTGTTATAGAAACGAAAAGAACTAATGCAGATGCGAAGACGCGAGAAAAATAAAGACTGCAGCCGGGCATTCCGTCGAAAGTTAAGAGACAAGGAACACACTTTGAGGGGTGGCCGAATGGAAAAGCAGGGCCTGTTACAAGAGCTCAACAAGAAAAATGAAAAGCTCTTTCGCATGTTATCAAAAGCAGCATTACAAGGGTGCGAGAAAGCGAAAAACATCGCCTCTGTTGGCATGCAATCTTGGAATAAGGAAAACAGGGCACATAACTACAAAGTTAATCATTGCAACATGTGAAAAATATGTTTGTTTTTTTCTGTTAATAGAAAATTATGTTTTGTAAATGCCATACAATAATTGGGTTTGGAAAAGTAGGGTAACGGTAAAAATCTCTTGCACAACGCAAGCATCATAAAGTAGTGTACAAATCAAATATGGCAGAAGCCCCTATATATTAATTGGTATCCCTGACAAGTTTGTAGTTGTTGAATAAAAGTTTGTTTCGAAAAACCTGTATATCTGAATCCCTAAGTGTTTGTTTGTAGAAAGAGAAACGCTGGGTGCTTACCATTTGTACAAAAAAAACCCCGATAATTTCGGTTGGACAACAAATGGAAGTCAATTTTTCAGTATTTCCAACCGAAAAAAGTGGTCAACCTTTCAAGCTTTCCTTGCCATTCCGGTTGGTACGAACCAACTGGAAATGCTCGAACCATTTGATGAATTTCTAAAAAAAACACACGATAATTTCGGTAACAGTCAATTTGATTGCTCATACACCGATCTCTTCTGCGCATGCGTTTATTTTTTCGGTTTGAACTGATCCATTTGGAATGTCCTTTCTCGATTTCAATAAACCGGTTTCTTCGTACAAATGGTAAGCACCCACTATATCCATGAATTACAATCAAATTGCTACTGTGCTAATGGTTTTTATTTGGCGACTACTCAAAGACAAGTAAAATTATAATGAAGTATTTTCTATTTTTGTATTTATTTCCTGGTTGAGTGATACTGACTAAATAGTCACTGAATAGAAACTATTTGCTAGCAACTATTGTGTTTATTTCAAGATTTTATCCAAAACAAAGGTTATCCAAAACAAACCCAGATCTGTTAAAACTGAAAGGAACTATGGGGATATAACTAAACACAAAAGATCAAGGTTTTTTATTACAAATGTTTTTTTTTTCATCTTGATTTTTTGTGCTTAATTTATATCAGTTTTTTTGTCAAAACATCACTGGAAACTATTCCTTTTTTCAATAAGTTTATTTTACATGAACTTCATTTACAAATTATAGCCTGTAATACAAAGTGATTAATTTGGTTGTAAAAATACATAATCCTGCGACAAGAAAAAGAACAAAGAGATAAAAAGTGTTTGAGTCAGTTTCAAGAATTGTGCACCAATTAAACAAAGTACTTTTTTGCTGAGGACTAGAAATAAAATAGTAGAATGAAGGATATTTGTGGTTATGAATAATATATACATAAAACAAATAAAAAAAAAACAAGATAAAAATTACTGCAGTTCAAAAGCCAACCACCAATAATTAGTCACATATCCTTCTGTAGCCTGAGAAAACAGACATTATTTCATTAGGATGAATGTTTTCTCAGGCTGCTACTTCAATCAATCAAAACTTTACAAGTGTATCTAAATGGTAGGCTCCTCTGCAGGCTACTCCTTTTTCTCCTTTGGGATTCCTTTGTTATTTCTGAGAGAAGGAAGATTGGGGGCGAGAGTGAGTGAGGAGCGGAATCCCGATGAAAAGACACATAAGAGATGCCTGCGGATGAGGCTATCTAAATGGTTGCCTATGAATCCCTAGAGTATATTTGCTTTTGTTTAAGTGCCACTTTGGTGGTTGGCGTTTCTATGCAAGAGTTTGTAGATAATAGAAAAGTAAAATTTAAGTTTACAATTAAAGTTACCATTTAAAAAGTAAGTACTCTGCGAACAGAGCCACCTTTCTCCCTCGCCGAAAAGCAAGAGAAAAATGGCTCTGCCGACTCCCGATAATTACCCTGTTGAGCATGCGTGAGGGTGACGTAATATGATGTAGGTCAAATGTCAACGGAAATTCACAAATGCTGGTGACGTAAGCTTGAAAAACCAGTTTTTAACCAGTTTACTTGATAACCCATAATTTTTACATCCAGAAGTTTGGATGTAATTATCAGGAGTCGGCAGAGCCATTTTTCTCTGGCTTTTCAGCAGGGGAGAAAGGTGGCTCTGTTCGCAGAGTAAAAAGTAAGTAATATGAATTTTTTTAAATGTAAACAAGATCTAGAATTTCGATTTTTATCATATCACTTACAGTACAAGGTTTTAGTTAATCAGCAAAAAGAACATTTGTGTGACAAATTTAGCATATTTATTCACATCAGTATTTCACAAGACAGGGAAGACATGAAAAGAACAAACAGTGACACAAAACATATACAATACATATGAGAAAACATTAAGGGAAACCCCAAAACACATAACTAACAGATCTTGAATGTATAAACATTTAGAAAGGAACAACAACACACATCTATGTTGATGCTCTCATGTTTCACTACTCTGTAAACACCATCACTAATTGTAGCTCTCATGCCTCCATACTTACTGAATTTGAACATTAAACAAATAATAACATTGTTTACAGACATTTGGAAAAGGGGACAGGATACTAAAGAGCAATTTCTTTTTCAAACTACAAAACCACCTCAATCTTTCACTATTATTAATCTCTTTTTCCACTTTCATTTTCGCTTTCTGCATATCTCAAAAAGGTTGTACACAAAAACAAACACAAAAACAAACATCCAACTCTTTTCCAATCCTACTCTCCAATCTCAGTACTCTCTCCCCATCATAAAATCTCACTATAAATTGCCTGCATCTGATTTAATGATCACAACACACCTACATGAACATACATAGAAAAATGGACAAAGAAGAAAACATTACACACACAAAACAACACAATTACATACATTTAACATCAATCTTTACTGGACAGTCTAATCTTGCTCTCCCATCTCCATACTCTCTCCATTTTCGTCTTTTATTATAACTTGTCGTGTATCCCCTCTCTCTGAATGACTCACTTCATCATTTTTTCTCTCTCCCTCCATGTCGACATCATTGTCTTCTCTGTCATTTTCCGATTCTTTTTCTCTCTTCACTGATTCTTCATTACCCTTACCCTCACCATCATTAACCTCCTCATTTGAAGGTTTTATTACTTCGGCTATAGCCTCAATTTCATCGTCTAATACTGCTCTACGTTCTGCCATAGCTCCTACAACAACAAAATGAAGATAAGAAACAAGACTTCAGACTTCAAGACTTCTTTGTGTTGTATAAATCAAAAATGTCAAGTATGATGAGGATGAATTGCATTGAGTAAATAGAATTCATCTAGTAACAATCAACTTTAAAAAAGTCATATTAAGGACGTTTGTGGGCAAATAAGTTAACAAGTTTCATTAGGAAGCAAACATGGGGGTTGCCTTTTTCTTGTCAAAAATTGCTTGGGAACAATACAAACAATTCAAGTGAAAAAGTTATTTCTAAATCTTTGTGCTTTACTTACTTTTGTTTGTTCTTGATGATTCTTCAAGCAGTTTTGTACTCTTTTCTGTATGTTTACCAGGGAGATAATGAATATGTGGTTTTGATTTTGTCTTGATAAAGTTACACAGTCTTTTACCATTGATGTCCCATTCCTCTTGCTGAAATCAAATAAACAGATCAGCAAAATGTATTGTAAATGGCAACTATTGAGTCAAATCAAAATCAAATCAAATTTTATTGCTCGTTAAATTAACATTAAATATAACATTTTATAGTAAAAAAATACAATAAATTAATTATAATGTATATATAAATAGTTTTTTTTTATAATTGTATATATATAGTAAACTAGTATAGGCTGCGTCAGTGTTTGATATAAACGATAGGTAATAAAAGGAAATTTGTAACACTGTAAAAACTGTTGAGTGCAGACTTAACTTTACTGACTTTTCAAGCTTTAGCCCTTCGTCGGAGTAAAAAAGGGCTAAAGCTCAAAACATCAGTAAAGTTAAGGACGGGGCCTACTATTGCCACTGCGCAGGCTACTGCGCATCTACATAGTTTCCATTTTAACGCACTATCTTACCTCAAAAGATGACAAAATACAAATATAAAACCATCTAACGATGGTAGACGCGACGGTAGCGGTTTTTATAAAAACAGTCCCACAATGCACTTATGATGACGAATTTCTTTACTTAGTAGGGAGGGGACCGGAAAGAAATTGTCTTATGATGATCTTCGGCGGCAAAGTTTACCACGCGATAACTTTTTAAAACGGCCGGTAACCCCAATTTTTTTATAACTGCAATTATTAAGAACATGTTAAACAATGGTTTTGATGTAAAATTTCGAAAAAGCAACTGATTTTTTAATGGAAAATAGACAAAAATTCGAATTTTCTGAACCTCGTAAAATACAAGTCGCGATGCTAAAAAAATCATATTTCACTACTAACTTTTGAAAATACGTTACAAAATATATATTCCTATTAGAAAATTACTTGTTAATTGTTTACCGCTATCAAAGAGATGTTTCAAGGAAAATCCTTTGAAAAAAAAAATTATTTGTCGATGCCGGTAAAATCGTGACGTCAGCCATATTTAAGACTCATTATTTATCTTAACTGCCCGGTGACCCCACCTTTTTTAGCCAGATTTGAAGAACCCTCTAAAGGGTTAAAACAACTCACATAGTTATTTGAAGAATACATTACTTTTTAATTAGTAGGCCCCGTCCTTAACTCAACATTTTTTACAGTGTTACAAATTTCATTATATTACCTATCGTTTATATATATTGTAATATAACTTTCTCACAAAGAAGCTAATTGTATGCAACTGCCTGACAAGACTCGCTCTGACTCATGGTGCTTTTGTTTTATAAAGTCAAAGTGAGGCTTGCCGCACATTAGCATATGATTAGCTGCTTTGTGATAAAGCTTGTTATTGTGTTAAAATACAGAATTTCATCTTTCTCTACGAAATTTACAATGTATAGTCATGCCATGCAGCCATGCTGGTTTTCGTGTGCAAGTTTTGAGTTATAATTATAAGACTCAATATTACAATATATATTACAGAAATTGAATCAACATTTTTTATTTAATTATTACATTTTTATTAATTATTACACTTTTATTAATTTATTTTTTTAAGAATAAATCGATGATATTTCGACTATGATGCTTTGACTTCTCTTTTATATAAGACAACGGATAGACTTGAATGTGAATTTGGATGAATGTCATTCAGAAATGTCGGTAATTTCCAAAGGAAATAAATTGATATTATTTCAAAATATACTACTTACTAATGCTGTTATCTCCATTTTCCATTCTAGTTTTTTCAGTTCTTCCTGTTTTGCTCGTCTTGAGGTGAAGAGTTCTTTCTTTTGGTTTAAGACTTCTTCTTTTTCCTTTGTTTCTGCTTCATCTAGTTTTTTGTTTATTTCTTCTCTTCTTACATCCTTGATGTTGTAAATAAGCATAAACAAAAAGTCAACTATTGTTCTAAGTCAATTAATATTCTATCATCAACAACTATTATTTTATCATCTATTGTTCTTGCCTGATTAGCCTCAAGTTCATGTGCGAGAGGATAGTCAGTCCAGAACAATAGTTATTTAAATTATATATATATATATATATATATATATATATATATATATATATATATATATATATATATATATTTTATTTCAAATTATATATATATAATTTGAAATAAAAAATATATAATATATATAATAATATTCCTGCTGAGTGTTATACCACCCTCCTCTCCAGCAAAAAAAAAGGTGGTGGGGGGGGGGGGGACCAGCCAGTTTAAACGCCGACCAACCATCCATGAAACAGCAGGTTGTACTGGGTTACATGTAACCAGTAGAAGACACCAATCTGCCCTGACTATATACACTTAATTCAAAAAAGGTTGACGGGGCGAACGGCGATTGGCGATTGGCGATGGTTAATATGAATTCCTTCTTATTCGTTTCTAAATTACCCAAACAATGCCTCCACCATTCAGGGAAACCTTCGAGACATCCATCTAAGGTCATCGCTTAACGATGTTTGGGTAATTTAGAATAGAATAAGGAGAAATTCGTATTATCTACAGTCCCGCAATCGCCAATCACCAATCGCTAATCGCCGTTCGCCTGTCAACCTTTTTTGAATTAGGTGTATGTACATGTATGTATTTATAGTTGGTGGAGCATTGCATCAGTAATGCAAATTATCATAATATTTACAACTGTGTACTCTCATGCTCTTTAATTTTATCACAGGAGGCCATATTGGTTGAAATAATAAGTTTTGAATCCCTTGGGTCCCTTGTCCTTGCTTTAAAGTGGTTCAAACCATTCCAAACAAAGGCTTTCACTCTCATGGGAATAAACATGGCCACCATGTGATAAAAGCCCATTAGAGAATATTTTGTATATAACTGTGAAAAGTTCAGTGCCATGTACGTGCCTTGCAACGACCATAATGTTTAGTAGAACTTGACCGCGTTCGTGCCGTGAGCTTTTCACAGCCATACGAAATCTGTTCTATTATATGTGTGTGTTTACCTTATCTGTTTTACAGGAGTTATCTTGTTTGAATTTTTGTAATGTTCCTAAAAGCATACCAAACATTCTTCTGTTCCTGAAACATCAGATAACATAAAAGGATGATGAGCACAACTATCCTATTCAAAGATGAAAATGAATTATTGACATTTGTCATATGACTGTATTGCCCGCTCGTGCGCCCTTAAAAAAAACTTGTAGACAAATCATGTGATGGGGGCTGTACGTGTTTTGTTGAGTGGGTTGTAAAAAGACGCTGGCCTGCTCAAAAAGGAGTATGGACCTGCTTGCAAAAAAAATTAAAATGAAAGGGTCATATGATGCTTATTGACTGAGTTAGGTCGGGCCAGACAGGGAAATATTCGGCTCTTGGTCATTTGTATGGACCTTGCTGCACTTGTTCCGTATGGCATAACCTCAAGCCAAATATTTTACCGCCCGGCCCTCCCACTCAGTCAATAAGTACTTTTAAATACTTTTTTTTTAAATATTAAAATATTTACAAAAAAACTGCACATACCTTGATTTTGTTTTCTCATCTGATTTGACAACATCTTCACGTTTGAGTCGCAAAGGAGTAGGGGTAGTAGCAACTACAGAGGACTGGATAGCTGGCTATAATACAAAATGTAAATATTCACAAAATGACAATATTTTACCTCGAGGTATCACCATCAAGGTGTCATGGATAGTGTTTTCACTGTAAAGGTATTATTTGTATATTTGTCTTCAACATTGTCATCATAATTTTCAGTCTTACAACCAATGTCAACATCTTAATCATTGACAACATTATCTTTATCATCATCATTATCATAGGATTCATTATTCCTAAATCACAATCATTATCACCATCTTCATCATTACAACCAATGTCAACATCTTAATCATTGACAACATTACCTTTATCATCATCATCATATGAGTCATTATTCCTAATACAATCATCATAATTATCTTGTGAGCATCATCAAACTCTTTTTCATCATCATTATCATCATCATCATTGGCATCATTATTTGTTCTCAACATCATCATTAACTTGAGAACATCTTTGTCCTTCATCATTATTCATCCTTCTCACCATCTTGTGATCATCATTGTACTCTTTTCACCATCACTATCATCATCAGCATAACCATTATTTGTCCTCCTCCTCCTCATCTAGTGAGCATTATCGCCATATTTATCACATCACTATCATCATCATCATTATTGGTCCTCCTTATCATCTTGTGATCAACATTTATCTCTTTTCACCTTCACTATCATCATTAGCAGAACCATTATTTCTCCTCCTCCTCCTCCTCATCTTGTGAGCATCATCACCCTCTTAATCACAATCACTATCATCATCAATGACATCATTACCTTGGGCGCATCATCATCCTCTTCATCGCCATCACTATCCAGTTGTCGAGAAGGGCGATCTTCATCTTGTGATTTCCTCGTAACAACCACTCTGCTCCAAAGCCTGTTATATAGAATACATATCCTTTTGTATCAAATATGAAGTCTCACTTTAGAAATTGGTCAATAAATAGAGGATATTACACAGTGGCATGAAGATATGAATTTTATTTTCAAGTGTGGAAACAATATTTTACAAGCGTGTATAGAGAGCAAGTAAAATGTTGTTTTTAATACGAAAAAATAAAATTAATGTCTTCAAGCAAACTTGTAATGTTCTTTTTATTACATGGACAAATGGTACTTAACTTTTTCATATCTTCACTATTGAAAATATGGAAAATACAAGTGTTTTAGTTTCCTGTTAAACACTATTATCCATATTTAATACAATCATGTTAATTACTGTCACACAAGAGGACTGAGGTTTTGGTCACATATTGATCATCAATCAAGAAAGAACTTGTAATTATGCCAAGGGTGGTAAGCAAGCAGAGTAGATAGCACCTATAAGCCTATATGAAACTTGACTCTGACAACGCTGTATATTAAAGCTCCAAAATAAACTCATGCTTTCACATGTAATAAAATTAAACCATTTTTATACCAAATATATACAACATACTGCTATATAACCAATTTGTTCATCTCAATACATCAGGGTAGTTCTCTTTCAATGTACTTTACGATGAAAACCATGAGGATCTAAGTATGTCTGTTTTTGAAAGCAAGTAACATACCTTCCTTGGGCTCCTCTTGTATCTTGTCTTTTTGCACCTGGACCAAAGCCACGACCACCGACACTTCTCTCCGCGAAGTCCCTCTTCAGACTCACCCGTCTAGCCGCCATCGGTCTACAAAGATTATACACATAATCAAACTACTGATCAAAAGTATAAACCATAAGGAAGTTGGAGCAGACATGTTTTAGAAGTTTAGACTTTTGATTACCCAAAACGTTTATTAGGGTAAAAATATGAAACTTTCATCCACTAGAAAGACAGTGGGACGTATTGACACAAGTGGATAAACCAAAGCGCTTGATAATGGCCCTTTGGTTCAACGAATAAACTAGAGAAAAAAACGAACTAACTGCAAGGTATTTTATAGCAGCTTGAGACAACGTGGACAAAAAATCACTTTTTATGCATCTACATATGTCATAAAATATACTAATAACAAGACTAACACCTACCTAAACTCCGAAGGATCCTTTCCAGTAAGTTTCTTGATATTTTCGTCGACATTTCGCAGCCCTTCTCGAGCAATTTCTACTTCTCTCTGCAGTTCAGCTACAGTCGCCATCTTTTGCGTCTCTTTCTGGGTCTGATCACGTGGCAGAGGCACATTTTGAGCCGACGTTTATTGGAACCAGCGGACTACCATTTTCACTATTTGCGTTCTAAAAAACAATTTCTGAGTTTTTTAGTAAGCAAATCAAAAATCCTTTAGTGCTAAATCAACAATGATTAAGGTAATGTATCTTGAAAATATTATTTCGCAAAAGAATGTTTATTCTGTTTATTGTCAATTTTGATATACACGCTAGTTATTGGGATGTCTGAGGAGCTTCTTCCACTCATCACTAATACTGTGAATTCTTCCCTCTTTCTTGGTCATTTCCCTACGGAATGGAAAACCGCTCTAGTAGTTCCAAGACTCAAAAAACCTAAGCAAGGCACATCTTTACTAAATCTGAGACCTGTAAGCAATCTAAAGTACCTTTCTAAACTAACTGAGACAATTGTAACCAAGTAACTGATCACATCTCGCAATCAGGCCTATACCCTATTCTTCAATCGGCCTATCGCATAGGGCATAGTACAGAAACAGCATTATTGAAGATACAAAATGATATATTGTCTGCCATGGACAGTCAACGAGTAACACTTTTGGTTCTACTGGATCTTAGTGCAGCATTTGACATTATCGATCACCAAGTGCTGCTGCATCGTCTCCAAGTAACATATGGTGTTACAGGTACTGTCCTCAAATGGTTTAGATCATACTTAACGGACAGGAAACAACGTGTCTGTATAAACGGGAACACCTCACAGGACTTTGAATTAAACCAAGGGGTGCCACAAGGCTCATGTCTAGGACCTATGCTCTTTACGTTGTATGCAAGTAAGCTATTTGAAGTCGTAAAATCTCATCTTCCTGACATACACGCATATGCGGATGACACCCAGGTATATCTATCATTCAAGCCAGACTTAGGAGCGGCTGAAGTAAATGCTATTACTGCATTGCAAGATTGTATCAGTGACATAAAGACATGGATGATAAAGGACAAATTACAATTGAACGATACTAAGACAGAGTTTTTGATTATTGGTACGCCCGCGCAGTTGAATAAAGTTAGTTTAACAGAAATACAGATAGGCTCTGTAAAAGTGTCCGCTGTAGACTCAGCTAGGAATTTGGGGGCCTGGTTTGACTCAAATATAAGTATGACCACCCACATAAATAAAATTTGTCAGTCGGTGTATTACCAACTAAAATGTACATAACATTAGGAGAATCAGAAACTATTTATCATATGAAAACAGGAAGACGATTGTTCAAGCTATGATAATATCGCGCGTAGACTACTGTAATAGCCTATTGTATGGTGTTCCTGCTGTTCATTTAACTAAGTTACAGCGTCTGCAGAATACAGCAGCTCGCCTCGTCTGTAATGTACCGAAATATGACCATATTACTCCTGCACTTATAAGGCTTCACTGGCTCCCAGTAAAATTTTGCTTTGAATTTAAAATTGCTATGATTGTGTATAAATGTATATATAGTACTGCACCAAAGTATCTAAAAGATTTGATAAGAATTAGGGAAACCTCTAGATATAGTTTACGATCAAATAAGGGTATATTACTTATAGATAATAGTGCAAAAGCAAAGAAGACTTTAGGTGACAGGGCTTTTGTCAACGTAGCCCCCAGGGTATGGAATAGACTGCCTCTTGATATAAGACTGACTAATTCCTATAGTAATTTTAAGAGCATGCTAAAAACTCATTTTTTAAAATTAGCTTTTTATGATTAGAACTTTTTTTTTTTGTTAAATTGACATTATTATTAATTTTATTCAATTATATTTTATTAGTTAGGTATTTTTAGTATATTGTAAATAGATTAAAAACCATTGTAAATATATATATTTATTATATGGCTACGATAGTACGCACGCTCTGATTGGATGATTTCCGGTCTGATATTTTTCCATATCTGACCGTTACCATGACAACGGTCCAATTTTCGTATTTTTTTCAGACCGGGAAATTAAAAAAAACTTGTAAAATACTGCAATTAATATTTTGTTGAAGTTTTGCCTTTTCATACCTGTAAAGTGTTTTTTAGCCAGTTTAGTGTGTGTTTAATGTATTTTTATTCATTCAACAATGAGAGATTCGGCGATAAAATATTTGCGATTTCTTACATCGCTAAGAAAAAAAGCCATATAATAAACGCTTTATTAACCTCGCTTGTTCAGTCTGTCCGGAAAAATATCAGACCTCTGTCTGATATTTTCCCATACAGACCTCACGCTCGGTTAATAATCCTTTAATATTTTTTTCTATATAATTTATTGATATTGTATTTTATATGTAATGCGCAGTCGATCATATATTAGCATGTTAGACTGCGCAATATTAAGTAATAAATATTATTATTATTATTATACGCTTGCCCTTTTCTATTTTTCAGATTTCAAATCAATTTTTCCAGCCGAAAGTGCATCATGAAGCTACAAAACTCTTTAAACGGTCATATTACATGTGGTTAAACTTTGTTTTTAACAGGTGAATGTGCATAAATAGATAAAAAATAAAAACAACTTTTAATATTTTCTATTTTTTTATAGATATTATTCAGTTTTCAAAAAGACTACATCTAAATTAAGCTATTTTTTTTTTCAGAGTTGATACCAGTAGAATAGAAGAGTTTGGGCCTGATAGGTGAGCTTACAGTGAAGATGCCCAATGCATGGTATACCGCACGCATTTCAATAATAGTAAAGCTTGAAGTAAATTTGTATCTTTGCTATTGTGACCAAGTCCATAATTTGAATAACAGAATATTTCACAGTTATACTGTATCATTAATAAGGATTGTATACCAAGAAACACTTAGGAACTCTATACACTGTATTAAAAATTCCATACACTGTAGTTGAATGTATTACACATAGATTCTGAGGGTTAACAAATAAACATATTAAAATCAATCAGTGTTCTTTTTTTTGTTTCCTGTCAGAGTTGCTGCAGAATGGGTCCTAAGGAATGGAGGTGGAGTCAAGTTCCTACAGCAAAATAAATGGATTTGGAATTACAATGCATTGGGCATGGGACCCATTGAGAAATTCAAGCTACAGAAGATTGAAGGAAAGGGGACTTGTTTCACTACTGGTGGCCTTGAACACTTGGGTTAGTAGCGGTTGTTTGAATTCAATTCAAAAAGGGTTGCCTTGAGGCAATAGTTGCATTCTCTGCACAATTCTAAATGGTAGCCCTGCCTTTGCGTCCAACCAGAAGAAAGGTGAGCTTGCAGTGATAGAGGTACTTATTGCCCAAGGTTGTAAAGAAGGTCTCTATCATTGAAAGTTCACTATTTGATTCCATGCAATGCTAAGACACAGCTTCTTTTTAAAGTGATGGAGAGAACTGTTAAAAATTTGAACAGTGGGGGGGGGGGGGGGGGGGGGATACTTCCCTATATTTGCTATACAGTTATGTGCCGCCCTGGGGTAGGGCACCATTTTTTTACAATTTGTCTGGGGTAGAGCATCATTTTGACATTATTTTTGTCTGGGATAGGGTTATGGTTTAGTTGTTTTAGCTGTTAGGCTACATTTTCTGCCAGCACAAAAAAGGATTTAAATTCAATTAAACAATTTACATTTTTTGCATGTCAACAATTAAATGTAATATATCTGAGGTTTAGTCTGGAGTAGGGTATGTGAAAACAAAATTCTAGGTCTGGGATAGGGTCAGGGTTTTGAGGACCCTGGGGCATTAGTGTCTTCTTATATATAACTGGGCAGGTTTAATTAGTTGAGAATGTAAGATGGTTATATTTACTAGTATAATAAACAAATCAAACATGTTAAAACCATATAGTATTAAGGCCTCCCCCACCCCCCACCTCCCCCCCAACCCAAGAACAATCACTGTACATTAGGATTGTTTTTGCTTTGAACTATAGCATAGTTGAAGTTCCATCTTGGAATATTCTGTCACCTTGGACAACCTTTTTAAAAACTGTGCATACAGACATAGCCACTAATCACACTGTTGTAGACTGTGTAGCACCAACTATTGCAGTAATGCACAGATCAGATAAATCCTCTTTTGTTCACAGTTCCTGATGTCACTGGTTAAGGGAGACTTTATTTTTTTTTATTTGTTGTTTGTGTCCAGCTAGAAAGATTGAGATATTAAAAAAGTGATTTATTTTTTTATCTAGTGGGCCTCAAACATCTTGACTTCCTCAGTGTGCATGGTTGTAAGTATGTGACTGATGTTACTAAGATACTGCAAGTAAAGGAGACATTGCTGGAACTTGATATAGCATACTGTCCTGCAATTACTGATATAACACCACTTGGCCAGCTCAAGTAAGTAAAATAGAGCTTTAACGATAACCTAGCCTCAATCAATCAATCATTTTTTATTGTACTTCTGAATTTACATAGCAATTTTACAAAAATATTAAATTAATATGGAATTAAGGGTACAGGCCATCTGTAAATAACCATAAGAGCTAGACTAAGACAGCTGGCCACACTTATAAGTACACAAAGAACATAGGTTCTATGTACAATTACTCCTTTGGGCCTGAGGGGGAGGGGGTGTGTGTGACAGACTCCTTTACCTCCTTTGGCCCAGGGAGAGACTTGGGGGTAAAAGTATTGGGTATGCAAATTAATCTCTTAGGGGTAAAAATGAGTGATTTAGTACCGTATCTAGAATTTCAACAATCCTAATATCTTTCAAAACCTTTCCCTTGTAATAATTTCATTGACCATGGGAGGAGTCTGAGAACAACAAATAGAAAAAAGATGAGGATTTGCCTTCACCCCATTTCCCTCTCCCCATTCCACTTCCTTAAACAGGAAGCATAGTATAAAAGGCAGGGATAGTATTGTATGAAAGAGTTTTATACTTCTGCAATAAATAATATATATAAATAAACATTTATTCCACCAATATATAAGTTACAAACATTTTAATTCTAAATATACAGTCAAATTATGTCATTAACTTTGTCCATGTAAAGTAGAGATTAACAACAAGTGACATAATTGTTTTTATTTGTTTTCAGCTGTCATTAGTGTAATTTTTAACTGTATGAGTAAGAGTGAAAATGGAAAAAAAATTATGAAATCTATTTTCACAATTAAAGCTAGTATCAAGCATTTAGTGCACTCTTATGTGTTGTCATGTGACATTTATTAGTCGGGCTACAAGGCCCGACTCTAGTTTTACCTTTTAGTCTATCTATCTGTCACGTCGCGTATAGTCCCCCATGATGCTTTGGGAATGAACACAGGAAGCCCAAAGTAGAATTGTTTAGCCTCCTGTGTTGATTTTATGACTAGCCCGACTTCACGCTCATACACCCTATGCAAAAAGGCAATTCCTTCCCTAATCAGTATTAGAAGACGCCATTGCTTTTAGTAGAAAGAGCACATTGAAATTAGTGATATTCAAAAATTTCAATGTAGTAACATAAACTGATCAAAAGTTACAGCTTTTTGAATTTACAAAGATTTGACTTAAAATTTGCACTTGGGCCTTTAGAGCCTCGCTTTCGCGTTTTTGGTATATTTCAAATGCTGATAACTCTGGAGTGATTCAATATGTGTAAACACAACTTTACAAAATTACTAATTTGGACATACTCTTTCTTGTAAGGGAAAAATACTATTGAAATATTTTATTGTTTATGGTGTTTCGTGTTGCTCTTTCCCAGTCCCTTGCTCTTTTTGCATAGGGCGTATAGAGTGTCTAGTCTTAGCTGTAATGTCATTTTGGCTGCACAATGTTAATGCCATTGACTATATTATATATTCATTTTATTATTTAGAAACCTGAAAAAGTTGAATTTGTCTGGAACAACAAGAATAAAGAACAGAGAAGATGCTATCCAAGAACTCCAGAAAACTCTACCAGAATGTGAAATAGCATCAGAATAACAAACAAACATCTGAGCTATACAACAATTTTATTCACAAACAAACAAGAAAAAACATTTTAAATAATTAAAAAGAAAAACACAAGTTTAACTTGGAACATTTCAAGGTATCAAAATCTCAAGAGAAATGAGAAAAAGAGAATATTTTGATGTTTATATATTAATGTTCTGTCATAGTCCCATTTCATTTGCTGTGTTAACAAGCATTTAGGTGACATTGTTTACTAGTTTATAAGTTAGAAACAATAATAAACCAACTTAATAAACCTTAAAACAATAATAAATCAACTTATAATTTTGAAATTAATTGTTTCATCAAGAAATAGGCGACTTGAAATAAAGCCTGGTTCACACAAGCATCATAAACAAGAAAACAAAAGATTTATTATCCCCTGGGGAATTAGAAAACAAATACCAACGTGTTTCCTTTTCTAATTTCTTTTGTTTTGCTTACGATTATGACTCGGTGTGAACCAGGCCTAAGAGGAAACATGGCCCTATCTCTCAAATAGTTGGAAAGAGCAATGGAATGGCAAGCCTGTGCTTGTGATTCAATTAAGGGAGATGGGGTCACATGACCTCTTAGTGCGAGTCACCCAATAAGTTTTACATTCAAGTTTTTAAGAACATTATGCCAAACATAGTACAGGCAGATTGACTCTTTTCACAAAACATTAAATAACAAAGAATATTCTGAGCTTTGGGAGCCAATTTGAAGAAACATGGGATTTGGCAGAACTCCTCAAGTGCTCTATATGCACTGAAAGCAAGTTTTCTATTTCTTTTATGAAAAATAGAAATTGACAAATTTGATCACCATGCTAATGCAGGTACTGTGTGCTCTCAAAAAGCACGCACACCTCGACCAATCAGAATGCTTGGTTTTCTAATAGTCATACACCGAATCGAAATATGGCGTCCAATTTTAATAACTATTGTTCTTGACTGACTAGCCTTGTGTTTATGTTGAAACACAATGGTGTTTTCACATGTATGAGAGGCTAGTCAGTCAAGAACAATAGTTATTAAAATTAAATGCCATATTTCGATTCGGTGTATTTTATAATAGTCTGTGCACTATTATTAAAGATTGTTTAACTTGGTTAAAAACATTGTTAAACAATCTTTAATTATTGCTTGTTGTTTAATATTTACCATAACTAATGTCAAGTATCGCATCTATATAGTATATCGTAATGCCCTGGTTTATACAATAATGTTATTTGAGGTTTCTGTCCGTCTTCTGGGAAGTCATGATGATTGACATCTGTCGTTCCAGTTCTATCTACGTATTCTACTCTTATGCATACTCCAAGAGCATCTGTAAGTGCTATTATATGAATATGATCACTTTCCTTAGCCATTGGCTCCACTTCCTAGAATTGAAAAGTATCATTAAATCATAGTTGATTTGAACCCATCATAGATCATCATCTAAAAACCATCATCGTTCAAATCTGCTACAGTCGAACTACAATCATTGTCAAAAGTAGTTGGCACGATTTTAGTATTTTATCTCATAGTGACTACTTCATTTATTTTAAGTATAAACAGACACAGACACTGAACCAAAAAAAGAGATATTAGGTCTTAAATTGGAGATGGGAGATTACACTCAACATATTAAATTAATTGGCTAAGAAGGGCTTGTCTCACCTCCTGCCCGTGCATTAGGGGATTAACAAGAATACATAAGGGGAATGTAAAAACTATCTAATTTTACATATACTAGATAGAAAGAGTAGCAGAATTTGTTTTACAAGATTCCTTTACCTGATTACAAAATTCTTTTACAGTTCTACCACCCTCAATAAAATTTTCAAAAAACTCTGCTTTCTTTTGTAGTTGTGCCGATGTTAGTAGTCTAAGATAGACCACCAAGTAGTTAGATATCCCTTCATCACGGAATGTCTGAAGAAAAAATACATTATAAAACATTAAATCTGGGCATATTAATACCTATTTGACCATGCCACTTCTGAAACCGGGGCCACCCAAACAAATTTCAAAATGAATAGTTTTTTGAGATCAAACAAAAGAATTGTAGAGGGTTCTCACATGCAGGCTAAGATGTTTCTTATTCAATCTTAATCTATTCCATTCACATATAAAGAAAATTATTAGCATATTAAGCAAAAAAGGCAAGCCTTTGTAGAGATTCTACTGTTCAAATTCTCTATTGTGATTGGATAATTATGTTTTGGTGGCTCCGGTTTCAGTAGTCGCACTGTAAAAGAGATTGCATGCCTGAGAGAACAGCACAACCAGAAGGAACTGTGGGCCTTAGCCTCCTCCGCAGGCATCTCTTCTTTCTTTCATTTTTGGGCTTTTGGGCTTCCTGTGGCTTCCTGTGTTAGGAAGAAAGAGGGGGACTGAGGAGAGGGGAAGGGAGAGAGAAGAAGTCTCGCCTTTCCTTTTTTCTCGCCTAACTAGCACGTAGTCCCTCTCTAGTAGCAGCAAAGGAAACCCAAATCCAAATTAGATCACAGAGACGCCTGAGGAGGAGGCTATGTGGGCCTTTGATATTGAATATTTATTCCTCTTTTATGGCAGAGAACAGATTTACTACTACTACTCAATGTCAGTTTCATTAAGTGAAGAGGAGCTAACTGCACTTTGCAATCCATATTAGATAAATTTTAAACCTACTTTGAGAATCTCCTCAGCTGAATGTTCTTTTCCTACGATTTCTAGTGTTTCCATGAACTGAAAAAATAAAGACAACAATAAGTCATAACAACTTCCTTATCATGACAGCATTTTGTAAGTAATATAGAATGTACAATATGAGTGTCTGATCTGTATTCGATATACAACAGTGATTCGAAGATCGCACGCGAATATTGTATAGTACTTATGAAAGTCCAATATTAGTTTTTTCATATTTTAATAATACTTTTGTCAAGATAAAAGTAAATCTGGATGAGAAAATTCAAGTTGAAACTTATGCAAATCGGGAGGAAATCTGTATGAGATTTACAAAACACGGACGTGATTCCTTCTGTGAAATTTTCATGAATTATTCATGAATTTCATAATTAAACTTTAAAAACTCAATAATTCATTAGCATTTTACAATAGAAATCTGTGATGAGTACCTTTATACAAAATCGTTTTGATATGCATAAGTAAATTTCCTCTAAGCAAAATATGATAGAACTGACCTCTAGATATTTTAAGTCATGTAAAACATTTGTGACAATGTTAAATAAAGTGCATTCGGCTAGTGATTGTATCTTGTATCACACTCAAGCATGTTATCAGTATCGCTTAAAAACAAAGTTTCTGTGATAACTGTATTAAACTTAAACCTATTGAATTGAATTTCAGACCTAAAGTAATATTCAGGTTTCTTAAAATTTTAAGCATGGTCATGTTGACTTCCGGTAGTCACGTGAAAGTAGAAATATTCAAAATCTTGACTTGGTCACGTGACCTGTTTTGTTGATTATTTCTACTTTCTGCTCTAACAAAGATTGATTTCCAACCATTCCAGACAGGATCGTGTTAAGACCATTTTACTGAACAATTCCACATCAAAGGTTTTTCGATTCACAAAAAAAACGCCACCCCATTTTGATATTCCTGTTTTCTCACCTTGAGGTCATGTGACCACCGGAAGTCATCATGACCATACTTAAAATTTCAAGAAACCTAAATATCGCTTGATGTCCAAAACTCAATTTGACAGGTTTAAGTTATTATAGAAAATATATTTTTCAACAATCCGTAAAATACCATGCCTTACCATGCTTGAGCAGGCACTCACGTTGATGCAGTAACTGCGATATTTTCATGGTCATATCAAAACAACACTAGGGGCCTATAAAGGAGGTGTTTGTTTTTGCTTTGTTGCTAATTTAAAATATATGTTTATTTATTTAACTTTGTCCAAGACAGGAGCCCAGAACAGCATAACCTTTTGCTAGAGTTGAAATGTCAGTGCCACTTTTTGTCTCTTTTTCTAAATTGCTTGTTTTATATGTCAATGTCAGCATTTTTCGACATTTCAATGTTGTATGTTGTCTTTAAGAAATAAGCACATTGCCTCTTTTTAATGTTGCGTGTCGCCAGGACCCCTTAATAGGCACCACTTTATACATAGCTTTCTATTACTAACAGGTTCCCATTTAAATCTGTACTTTCCCATTTAAATCTGTACTTATGCAAATTGTGTTGATGTGTGCTAAACACACAGAGTATATTATTTCTGAAGTGAACTTCTCTAATGAGTTGATCTGTGTGTTTAGCACACATCAACAAAATTTGCATAAGTACAGATTTAAATGGGAAAGTACAGATTTAAATGGGAACCTGTTTACTATCAACACCTACCACATCATAGAAATCCTCTATTGTTAGAGCAGGGAAGCCAAGAGCTACTAACTCCTCTTTACTTTTAGCTGCAACTTCTTTAAACCTACAAGAACAAATCAATTATTAAAACAGATCATACCCTGTGTAGACTAAGCATCCTGTGCATCATCAAAATGTCATAAGTGGTTCAATGTTTTACTTTTGTGCATTTTACAATCTTTTTGTTTGAGATTTTATTTGATATTACTTTAAAATGAATTAGTTTTTTAAGACATTTATTCACATGATAAAACTCTGCTGCTTATCTTTTTAAATAGAACTTGAAAAACTCATTACAGCCAAACCTACAGAAGCGTTCCTATCGAGATTGTAAGGCTTGATTTATTCTTCCAAGCTTGATTTTAAATTTGTTTTTAAATTTGCATAAATGAATCGAATCTTGTAAGTTTCAAATTGCAGACTTCAACCATCAACCAATAATGGTCCCAAAATCATGATCTTTGGTCAATAACTGATAATGCTATTGTAATAGAATACTTTAGTAAGTATTTATAACAATATTTCTGTAAGCAGACTAGGTTTTATAGCAAGTTTCCTTGTCCAAAAAAACATTGAATGTAATGTTTTGATTTGAGGTGGTTTTTGAACCTTGCAAGAATCAATTCATTTATGCAAATTTCAAAACAAATTCAAAATCAAGTTTGGAAGAATAAATCGAGCCTTCCAACCTCGATAGGAACGCTTCTGTAGGTTTGGCTGTAATAATTCATGAGAAATTGACAAAAGAAATCGTAACCATGACAAGTGTTTTAAATCCTGATAAAGATTCACCCTAATTTACATAAACTTTAACCTGAATTTTCCCTAATAAACTTTCATAAATCCTTGATTTTTAAAAAAAAAAAATAAATAAATATAGGTTGGAGTTTTTTAAGCCATTTAATAAACTCGCAGATCTTATTTTATAAGGTCTAAAACCACTTGGCTTCACTGCATGGTTTAAATCCTGATAAAACACTTCTGCTCGTTTACTAAACTATACATATTAACTAGCCCAAAGTTGTAGTTAACAAAATCGTTTAAACCTTTCATATTCTATTTTGTCATCCATTAACTTCTCAAAATATCCATAACCAAATGCTCTGAAGAAACAGTTGCCATCACCCCTTGTCTTGCGTATATGGGAATATCTCTGTGATAAGTTCTACACCAAAATAAATAATAATGAATAAGAAATATTGAAATGACTATGATGATAATGATGAAGATAGTTGTGACAATAGGCCTTTTGCAACAATAGGTCATGTGACCCTACCCCTTTTAAATTGAACAGCTGTGTCAAAATAAACATCAGAAATGAAAAGAGCACCTCCATATTAGTAAGAAGCCAAAGTTTTAGCTCATAATGTTGAGCATAGGAGAAATAGCATTAAATATAAAATTCAATATTTTATAAGGATTTGTATGGAAAATGTCCACTGGCTTGCAATCCAGAGCAGGTTTTCCATACAAATCATAATAAATTATTGAATTTTTAATTTAATGCCATTTCCCTTTTGTTACATTTTATGAGCTGATATTTTGCCTCCTTACTGATGTTGAGGTGCTCTTTTCATTTCTGATGTTCATTTTGACACAGCTGTTTGATTTAAAAGGGTAGGGTCATGTGACTTATTGTTGAAAAAGGCCTATTGGATCATAGTTATTATAGTATCATTTAAGAATGTTAAGTGTGTTCACTCGCTTATGAAAACTGGGATACGTTGGGAAGCATTTGAGAGTGGATCAGTCCAAACATGAGACAAAGTCAAGTGTTTGGAACTGCTCAAGAATTCTCCCAAATGTATTCTCAGTTTTCATGTGACGTCATCAAAATGCTGTAATCTAAACTATAAATCGCAGAAGTCTGGTCTTTTAATATTTTGTAGATTTGTTTGAAATATATTATTCCTGAAAGTTTGTTTTTGTTTTGTTCTCAAGATATTGAAATCGAAATTCACATCACACAACATTGTCACACATTTTCTAGAGCCGTAAAAAGATGTAAATTAGCCACAAATGTCACCTTTTTTGGCTGGTACATAAACAAAATTGTTTGTTGATTAAACTTTTCACCTTTAAAGCGTTTTGGTTAAATTGTAATTTCGATGCCTGAACTTGTGTCCGCCATGTACAGCTTTATGGCGGCTCCATACATTCTTACCAAAAAAAATAGCATATGAAATTGTTCATATCTTGATTTTTTTGCAAAATTACATAGTTTTACCTTTATTGTGTTTTCATCTCTGAAACGGCCTAAAATATTTTTGATGACGTCAACGAAAACCGAGAATAGAGGTTTTCATAAGCCTTTGAAAATGAAGATGATGGTTACAATAATGATAATCTAATGAGAATAATGGGAATAGTAATGACAACAGTAACGCCAAGCTCACACTAGCAACATAAGCATAAGCAACATACACAGACTCAGTGATGCATTTCTTGAATAGGTGTGAGAAAAGACAAGTGCTGCTAATAAACAAAGCCCAACTGAGTCTGCATATGTTGTTTATGCTTGCATATGTTGATTATGCTTATGTTTATGTCGCTAGTGTGAACTAGGCTTACTGTGTGACTCACCATACCGTAGTCACTTATAAAAACTTTTGATGAATTTTTTACATTATTTTGACATTTTTTCATCTCAATCAGACCAATCAGCTACAAGTTTATATCGAGAGGCGGAGTTTATATCAAGAGGCGGAGACTTTAAAAACTTTGATGTCTGTAATTGGTCCGATTGAGATGAAAAAATGTCAAAATAATGTCAAAAATTCATCAAAAGTTTATGTAAGTGACTACGGTACGACGAGTCGCACAGTAATATTTCAAGAACTTTCATTACAATATAATCAGGTTAATTAGTGTTAATAAGTGGGAAACGTGAAAACATTTTACATGACAATGTTCTAGATACAATATAGAGTACCTTTATTTTTGATTGGTATATATGGTCATCATTAGAGTACTCATTAAGTAGATTCAAAATATCTTGCTTGTCACCTATTAAGCCCTGTGCATCTGCAATCTATAAAGATGATGTAAAGAGTGACATAGCAACAATCTTTCACTCATTTATTCCTTCCCACTCATTCATTTATTCCATTACTCATCCTTCCATTTATTAACTCTTTTATTCACTCACTCACTCTTTCATGTATTCAGTCAATCATTCATTCATAGACTATCCTTCATTCATTCATCCATTAATTCATTAATTCATTAATTCATAGACTATCCTTCCTTCATTCATCCATTCATAGACTATCTTTCATTCATTCTCATCCATTAATTCATTCATTCATAGATTATCTTTCATTCATTCATTTATTCATTAACTCAAACATTCATTCAATCAATCACTCCCTCTGTTATTCATTTTTATAAAATAATTTAGATAGTACGCGCGCTCTGATTGGTCAAAAACCATGTTGGATGAGGCTATCTAAACATGTGCGCACGTATTGATGGCGCGCGTATTGAGAATTGCTATTCTTATCAGGAGTTTAAAATGCCGATTTAGCCTCAAAAAATATTTTATAAAAGCAATAGAAGACGATTTTCGGTGTTATATAGCCTGATCTAAACACTCGAGAGCTGGAAAAGCACTCGCCTAACGGCTCGTGCTTTTCCTACGCTCTCTCGTGTTCTCCCAACATCACGCGTGTTTAGATCAGGCTATATAACACGGAAAATCGTCTTCTATTTCTTAAATTCATTCACTTATGAGTTTATTCATTCATAGACTATCCTTTACTCATTCATCCATTCTTTTATTAACTCATCCATTCAATCACTCACTCGTGAGTTTATCAATTCAATCAATCATTCATTAATTCACTTCTTAATTCATTCATTAATTCTATTACACATCCAACTAAATCTAACAAACACGTACCTCTTTTTGAATACTGTCTACTTGTGCCATGATTGCCTCGTCATAGTTCACTAAAAATATTATCATTTTCATTCAGTTCATATCAATGTTTTTCAATATTCAATCTGCTTGGGATAATGAACTTAATGATAACAATCTATCCACATTCTTCTTTTTCTCTTCTCTTTTACTCTAGATAGGCTAGATATCATTTAATTTATCTTTTCTTCTTTGTAATTTATTATTGCAAGGATCGAATTATCAGACTTTAAATTATTAGAAAATAATCAGAATAATATAAAGTACAATAAAATATTTTAACCCAAAAGATATTTCACTAAAAGCTTTATCATCTTTGAGTTAATTCTGTTTCTTTTTAACGACGTAGGAAAACTTATTATGTTGAAAGAAATGCATAGAAACTGTCACAGAAAGACTCAACCATAGATGCATTGTTGTTGTCGAAAAAGGTCAATATAAAATGCCCTGTTATACAAATAGTTAGCTAGACCAAATACTGTTTGTATTAAAGTAGATATTCAATTCAAGAGATTGATATTTTTAACAGGAATATAAGAGAAATGGCTGAAAATGTGTACCTTCTGAAGGAACACGGCCCGGCTCGTCCGCCATCTTGATTTTTCTCGCCTAACGTACCGGAAATAGATATATCTAATCAAAGCCAGCAATGCATCCTGGGCTTTTAACGTCAAGAAATAATCAAAAACTAGGAGCGCGAATTGCGAAGTCGGGCTCGTCATAGAGCGGTTTTCGTATGACTGTGAAACGGACGTGCAGTGCCGTCACTGCGTCACTGCCGTGGTTTCTATAAAAACGTTCGAATTTTCTGCCGTATCCGTGCCGTGCGGTGACCGTGCCTTTTTCACAGTCATACGAAAACCGCTCTAAAATCACAGGAGGCTAAACAATTCTAAGTTGGGCTTCCTGTGTTCGTTCCCAAAGCATCATGGGGGACTATACGCGACACGACAGATAGATAGATAGATTGACTAAAACGTAAACCTAGAGTCGGGCCCTCTAGCCCGACTAATAAACTATTTCCCAAAATTTTACTGCCGCTGAGAATGAGTTTTTAATTAACCAGTTTTAAGTTGACGTAAGAGGACACAAAAAACTCAATTTATTCCTATTTCAAAAGTATGATTATTTTTGTTTTTCTTGTTTTTAAAGGTCCAAAATCATGGAATCGCATCAAAACAATCTTGAATATCTCAAAAATTCATATAAATTCAAATTTATCTTATATATTTGGCTATTTAGTCAATACTACTGAACTAGAGCATCAAATAAAAAGAAAATAATTTATCTTCACAGGCAGCATGACAATGATGATATGGAATTTCATGGATAATACAAACAGTGTTTTTATTATATCCATGGGAATCTATATAGCGCACTTTCAATGTTGGAGCTTTTTTCTAAATTACGCACTTCATGCATTAACATATTTTGAACAATTATTCGAATATTCAAATTGATTATTCGATTATTAAAACTGAATATTCCAATTTTCACACAAGCAAACGCAAACGCAATTTTTGTCTTGAATTTATTTAGGCCAATTTATATATATCTAGTTTTTATATATCCTATTTTCTGTATTTTACATAGCATATTTTTAATACGGTATTAATTGTCACTGAAAAACCCCTATGGGGAGTTAGTTGTCAATAAAGTATTGTATTGTATTGCACTATGACATAGATTTCCTTTTCTAAATACATATTTTATACTATAAAAATAAAGATTCGACTTTTCATTTTGTATAATTCATTTTCAATGAAATTTACAGCACTGTTACCCTGGATACCAGAGGTTTGAGGATTTTTTTACGATTTAAAGTAGTTTCGAGGACTATTTTGAATGTATTTTGTTTGTTAAATCCCCTCTGGAACCAGGGTACAGCACTGTTGATGTGTTCGGGTATATCCAATTACACCTGATCTATCTGTATCTCTCTCCTACTCACACGTTCATTCTCACTCTAAAATGATAACGAAGAGAATATTTATTCACAAAGACAAGATTGATATCGGTTTCAAGGCATTTATTTTCGTGTTTCTCTGTTAAAGTAATACATCGTTATTTTAGAAAATAAATACTGAGTCGATTACAGCGATTAAAATGTTCTAGTTCTATTCTTGGTTGATAAGCAACAGCATACAATGTGTAAGTTCAGGTTGAGTTTTACAAGATGCAAAATTGATAAAGACTGAGTCGATTACAGCGATTAAAATGTTCTAGTTCTATTCTTGGTTGATAAGCAACAGCATCACAATGTTTAAGTTCAGGTTGAGTTTCTTCAACTTATTGTTTCTCTACTTTCAAGTAGAAAATCACTCTCTAGCACAGTTATCGTATATTCATTCTAGGAGATAGTAGATTATTGTTCAGCGTACTGTTAGTTTCTAAAGTATTGCCTGAAGGCAGACACTTAATGTGTTCTTCCTTGAACGAGAAAACGTGTCCACATTCTTGGCTGTCGACTTGCGTGGTTCCTTTGTAATCATCCTTGATTTCTTTATATACTGGTACAGACGTCGGCGAGTATGCCCAGTCGATTCTTCTCTCATAGTTGTTCTTGTAATGAACTTCGAAAAACCCTCCTCCAGCGGCTAACAACTCGGGAACCTTTCGTCCAAGACCTGGAGTGAATTTTGAGAACACTGGACTGGCCCTGGGAGAAGGGCAACGATGTGGATTTTCGAAACTGCGACCAAATTTCTCGCTCTCATTCGGTGGGATCGTTAAGTTCGAACTAGAGGCCTTCCTCGTGAAAACCCTCCTCAATCGTTTCATGATTGTCATGATGGTATAATAGTTGAACGATAGTTCGATGTTCTCTTATATACTTTTTTTCTTATTTAATTTCTATGGTAACTGATTAGCATGGTCCTTAAGGGGTGTGAGAAATATTTAATAAGGCCTACCAAGCCTTAATTACAAGTGGCAGGAACTTGCCACACCCAAACACCTGCGCTTGGCCAATCAGAAGATACATATATGAACATATGCTCAAATAAATATATAAGGAAATACACACAAAGGTTTTTAATGAATCAAGAAATAATTCATTAAATAGAAAACTCTGAGTCTAAAATAGATAAATAATTATCACATTAAAAAATAGCTCAGTGGAGTGAAAAATGAGATCGCACGGATGAGGTCACGTGAGAACACTGTACATGTCAACCCCGAACAGCCCAGCTAAGTATTATTCTGTATCGTATATATAAAATACTAATTAGGATAATTGGTATTAAACGAGATTAAAGCCTTCCCAACTTTAATTAGAAGTGTCCGCGGCTTGCCACACCCAAGCATGCACGTACCAGTGACGCTAATCAGAAGATTAGTCCTCTCCAGTAAGTCCTCTCCGTTAAGCCCTCTCCGGTAAGTCCTCTCTGCCACACCCAAGCATGCACGTTCCAGTGACGTACGCTTGGCGCTAATCACAAGATTAGCCTGCGCTGCCGGCGGTCTGCCTAATTAGGGAGTTTATTTGTTGGTTCTCGAATTTTGATTTGTTTTAAATGTAATAGAGAAATATTAATAATAGATGCACTAGTGTATGACTCGTAACTCAATTCATTATTTATTTTTTTCATTTATTTTTTGTTTCATTTGTTTCATTTTTTTCATTTTACGCTAAGTCCTCTCCGTTAAGTCCTCTCCGGTAAGTCCTCTCCGGTAAGCCCTCTCCGGTAAGTCCTGTCCGGTAAGTCCTCTCCGGTAAGTCCTCTCCGGTAAGCCCTCTCCGGTAAGTCCTGTCTGGTTAGTCCTCTCCGGCAAGTCCTGTCCGGTAAGTCCTGTCCGGTAAGTCCTCTCCGGTTAGCCTGATTTTCAGAGCGGGCCTTGGTCCTACGCTATCACTTTCTCCCCAAACTCCGAGTTTGGGGAACACAGCGGTCAAACGACTACGCATGCGCGAAAAAACAAGTAAAATGATCCAGCACCAACCTCGTTCCCAGGCTTAATTTTCGCACGGACTCTATAAAAAACGATAGATGGACGAATCTCATCGCTTTTTTCTCAAAATATAAACAAAAATACAAAAGTATAGACTCATGGTAGCTTTAAAATATAACAAAGGTTATGTAAACGAAACTTCAAGCTTATATATTCAGGGAATTTCTTATAAATCGACTTCAAACACTTTTGCAATCCAAAATTTAGCGCTGTGAAAATTTTGCCACGCATGCGTAGTCGTTTGACCGCTGTGTTAGTTTGGGGAGAAAGTGATAGCGTAGGACCCAGGCCCGCTCTGAAAATCAGGCTACTCTCCGGTAAGCCCTCTCCGGTAAGGTTATCCTCTCCGGTAAGGTTATCCTCTCCGGTAAGGTTACCCTCTCCGGTAAGTCCTCTCCGGGAAGCCTATACCAAACTAGGCTAGGCTAGGCTAGGCTATTGTTCTAGGCTAGGCTAGCCTATTGTTCTAGGCTAGCCCTCGTTGACTCCTCGTTTGCTCCTCGTTTGCTCATCGTTTGCTCATCGTTTGCTCCTCGTTGACTCCTCGTTGACTCCTCGTTGACTCCTCGTTGACTCCTCGTTGACTCCTCGCTGACTCCTCGTTGAGTCCTCGTTGACTCATCGTTTACTCACCTGTGTCCACCTCATCAACCTCATCCACCTCGCGAAAAAAGGCTAAATCGGTGCGCACACTACTACTCTCCGGATTCAGAAAGTTTTAACTTTTATAAAACGAGCGAGCTCCTCTATCTTTTTGCCCCCAATCCCCGCTCGTCCGTGTAGTCTATATTTATCATGGCAACAAAGAATCTTTCAGGTGCCTACATCATCAGGTAGCCATGCATACAGGTAGCCATGGATGCTCAATTGCAAAGTTATTATAGAAAAGGCTACACAGTGCGATTAGCGTAGGAGAAAACCCAAACCGCTGTCCACTGCCTGCGATCATATGTACAACACAAATTCTAGTTCCCAAGGCCTTCTCTTCGCTCTCTTTCAAAATGGCGGCGCTCCAAAGGAAAACCCTGGTAAAGGCTGGTCTATCACTCACTTTGATTGGCTGACATGTATTTTATTTATTCACGGCATATTAAAGGAAAACAGTGTATAAATCGTGTACATCCACGCATTATATATTTTGAACAAAATATTTACTATTAGTGATACTGTTCTGCATCTCTTTTAGAATTCGATTGCTATGGCAAACAAACAAACACACAAACAAACAAACAAACAATAAAGCAAAACAACTATATTCGCTTTTAAAGCAAAAAAAAATCAAGACTTGACAACAAAATATTATTTAATAACCTTAAATACGCTGTAACAATATTTTAAAGAAAGCTACTTTAATGAAAACCTAAAGTAATCTATACATCGAATAATATAGTTAACTAACCTGATTGCATTCAGGCTCCTTTCTTAATAAAATAAAAGTTAACAGTCGTAACGAAAGAGCACGCATCCATTTACTGAATTGAGTAAAACTATTTTCTTATTGTAAAATTTTGGAGACATTTTTATTGAGCTGAGCTAAAAAATGAATGTCTCTGTCTGCTTTCTTTTCCTCACTGACCAGGAAGACACCTTTCTTGCTTGGATGTTTTCTAGTACTTCTTCTGTTGTAAACTGGGAAGGTTTTCGGTGAGTATGCCCATTCGACTCTCCTATCGTAGTTATTCCTATAACGGATCTCAAAAAGCCCTCCTCCAGCGGCTACCAATTCGGGGACCTTTCGTCCAAGACCAGGAGTGAATTCTGAGAAAACTGGCCTAGCTTTGTTTGCCGAAGAGCATCGATGAGGATTTTCAAAACTACGTCCACTCAGCTCAATCGACATTTCTTCAACAGTTTCCTCTCCTGGTTGGTGGCCAAATTTCTTGGAAAGAAATCTTCGTAAACGCTCCATTGGGCATCAGGATGGTTACCAATTCATATTCTCATCAGTAAAAAATCATATTTTATATCTTATTTATTGTTTTGTTTCCAAGGAAATTGCACAAATAACAGAGACCCACCTATAATTGTCTTTTAAAAATAGGCTAGAGACCCACCCATAATTGTCTTTTAGATATGGACGGCTCGTTTGATTTCTGTTGCTTTGTTTTCGGACATGAACTATCTAAAAAACAAGTATAGGTGGGTCTCTGTTAATTGTGCAACACCGCATCACAATATCTTTCACCGAACACTACGAACACCAAAGCCTTAAAATTCACCGTGCATCGCAGCTTTCGAAAAGCAAACACCGCACACAGCACTTACATCACTTACACACAGAGTTTTTTCACCGCAACACCGCAAGAAAAATATTCATCAACACCGCAATGCCCTATGTCCCCCTCTTAAAGCTATCATATAATATTAAATTGAGTATAAATATTGGACAAAGCAGAAAATCTTATTTGTCCATGATGATTTGTGAACGGAGTTCATGTCAGGAAATAAAGGCAGCAGATATCAAACGAGCCGCCCATATCTAAAAAAATAGGTGGGTCTTTGTTATTTATACAATTTCCTTGGAAACAAAACAATAAAATAGGTATAAAATATGTTTTTTAACTGATGAGAGGGTTAATTGGTAACCATCCTAATGCCCAATGGAGCGTTTACGAAGATTTCTTTCCAAGGCATTTGCTCGCCATCAACCAGAAGAAGTGACTGATGAAGAAATGTCGATTGAGAGTGGACGTAGTTTTGAAAATCCTCATCGATGCACTTTGGAAAACAAAGCTAGCCCAGTTTTCTCAGAATTCACTCCCGGTCTTGGACGAAAGGTCCCCGAATTGGTAGCCGCTGGAGGAGGGCTTTTTGAGATTCGTTATAGGAATAGCTACGATACGAGAGTCGAATGGGCATACTCACCGAAAACCTTCCCAGTTTACAACAGAAGAAGAACTAGACAACTTCCAAGCAAGAAAGGCATCTTCCTGGTCAGTGAGGAGGAGAAAGCAGACAGAGACATGCATTTTTCATTTGACAGTAAAGACGTTAAAGGGTTAGCTCAGCTCGATAAAACTGTCTCCAAAAAATAGAATAAGAAGATAATTTTATTCAAATCAGTACATGGATGCGTGCTCTAACGTTTCCACCGTTAACCTCTCTTTTACTAAGTGCTGAATGCAATCACTTAAGTCAACTCCATTATTGGACGTATAGATTACTTCATCCTCGGGAACCCAGGGGTATTCTTCTGTCGCTCGTTTCTCGCTTCCACAACATATACCCCTGGGAACGTAGTCTGTTGGAGCTTGTTCCGGAAGTCAAAATTCAAACTTATTTAACGACTTTCTTTGAATGGTTATCTTGATTTTCATTGGTCGACCTAATAAGGTCGACCAATCAGGAAAGAGCTGAATTTTGACTTCCGGAACAAGCTCCAACAGACTACGTTCCCAGGGGTATATGTTGTGGAAGCGAGAAACGAGCGACAGAAGAATACCCCTGGGTTCCCGAGGATGAGATTACTTTAGGTTTTCATTAAAGTAGTCTTCTTAAAAATAATATACAGCGTATTAAAAGGTAATACAATAATATTGTTGTTGTCAAGTGTTGATTTTGTTTTTGCTTTAAAAGTAAATGGAATCGTTTTTTTTGCTTTGTTTGTTTGTTTGCCATAGCAATCGAATTTTAAAGAGATGCAGAACAGTATCACTAGTAGTAAATAACCAATACGAATCCAACCTTTATCCTCAGTTATTCACCAAACTGAATGAAAATCCATAGTTAAAATTTGAAAATTAAAAAAAAAAATATCTTACAGCAAGTTGTACAAATTATTCAAAAATATATAATGCGTCTATATACACGATTTTCCTTTAATTTGCCGTGAATAAATCAGACACATGTCAGCCAATCAAAATGCGTGATAGACCAACCTTTACGAGGGTCTTCCCATCGAGTGTCTTCTACACGAGCTATTACAACCATGCTCAGAGCAGAGATTATAGTGGATGCTCGGCCAACATCGTGAGACAATTCGTGTTGTCGGCAATCATTCCATTCCGCTATTATCCCTGTGAAAGCATTTTTCGTACTCGACTTACAAAAGATATTTGCCCATTTTATAACTTGAATGGCTGTGCCCATCGAGTAAAAGCAAGAAAGAGGACAAGGCTGATATAAAACAGAAACTCTGCTAGGGGAGACATATTTTAACAAAAACTTATATGCACAATATATGAAGTGTACCATTGTCGTTAGCATTATGCGTAGCCCATAATGGGTTAGGTTAGGTTAGCTTGTTTCCTAAGAATTGGAGTTGATTTCATTCAGTATAATAAAATATGTTGTGGCTGTATTAGGACTTCATTAGGGTTTATGTGCATGGGGTCAATATTATTATAGTCAAACCAGCTGATGCATTCCTATCAATGTTTGAAGATCCAATATATTTCTGCAAATTTTGAATTTACATTTGTTTTGAACTTAAACAAGCTTCTGTGTGGTTCAAAAAAATCCATAGAAAGTAATGTTTTGATTTGAGGCCGTTTTTGAAAATTTCAAAATTCAATTAATTTTAAATCTATGCAAATTTCGAAACAGATGCGAAAACAAATGTTTGTAAGCCGTGTTTAAATTCATAATTGTGTTGTTTCATCAGCTTAATTTTAATAGCAATATACATATACATGACATAACAATTGTTTTTGAAAGAATCAAAGAAAAAATACTGTTTCAGTAATAGTCAGTACTGTACATGTATAATTTTAAACTTGTGAAAAAAAAAAATAAAATAAATCCAAATAAATTTTGAAACCTTTCAAATAAGAACCAGTCTAATTTCTTAGGCTAAAGTGGTTCTTTCTTAACAGGTGCTTAAAAAAGCAAATTTTAGCCTAATCCACTGGTTCTCATATGCGGGGTTTTACTGTATTTGTTAACTATAACTAATGATTATCATGGTTATGTTACATGTAGATGTTTCTTCATTGGTGTGAAAGTGTAAGCAAGTTGAACTAAATAGCTCATTTGAAATTCAAGATTGATAGAATGCTTTCGTAAAACCGACTTTTAATATGCAAACTAGACGCCCGTTTGGCGTGTACTCGCTGCAAGACGAAGAGAAGTGGTGGTCTCGTAATCCGCCAGCCGATTGTTTTGTGTCCTAGGGCAAGATTCTAGTGCCCCGTTTTCTCTCAAAATCAAAATTAAAAGGGCAAACTAAACTACTAATTCAATGTTTAAAATATGGTTTTGATTTTTTAATTGAGACTTTTGATCTTTCGTTTTTCAATTTTCGTTTTTGGAAATTGAAACGATTTATTCACGTGGTATTGCTTTATGTTTTGCATAAACGTTCATTATTTTACATTATGTTCTCTCTTTTTTTTTACATTGGAGAAACTAAACGCCGAATAAAAGACAGATTTAATGAACACAGAAGACAAACTTAACATAAAATCTCCCCCCACCACCGTAACCAAACATTTTCTTAACAGCGCTAACTACACTGCCTCTAACATTCTTCTTTCCTCGTGACGCTATACGCAAAGCCAAAGAAGCGCACTATATAACTAACCTTGCTAATACTCTTGAACCTAACGGTCTCAATAAACGTGACGAAACATTTTAATCTATATATTTTTTACTTTCATGTGTTTGTTTAACGCAATCATATCGTCATTTCGGCATATCACTATAATAGCATATCCATGTAAAACTCTCCACACCTGATGAAGGGAGGTATGGCCTCCCGAAATATTGTAATACAATAAAAACCCTTCTATGGTGTACTGGATTCCTCTCATCTATACTATATATTTGTCTAAGCCTCAGTTATTTGTTTTTATTATATAGATTGATTCTAACGCGCGCTCTGATTGGCCAAACAAGCGTGGTTTATGAGAGTATAAACCACGGTCGTAAGTTTTCGAAATCAAACAGACTTTTTTGAACGATTTTTGAACAATTTTTACTCGAAATTTATATAATAAAATAAATAATTAAGGTTCAGCCTTGGTTTATACTCTGATAACCGCACGCTTGGCATTTGAACACACTTAAAAATGTCCAGAAGCACTCGCTTTCAGCTCGTGATTCTTGACATTTTCTCGTGTGTTCAAATTGCCAAGCGTGCGGTTATCAGAGTATAAACCACGGCTGAACCTTAATTATTTGTTAATCAACGATCTCCTCCGAGACCACTGAACTAGTCCAAACAAAAACCATACAGAATTCATGCATGTGTCCCAAGGGTGAACGGCATATATTTTGTTTATGAAAAGATTTCACTCTCGCCAATTGGCCTTTACCTAAACGAGCAGGGGACTGGGTACTAGGTTTCTAAATTAATCTAATTACAAAATTAAGCATATCATAGGAAAGAGCACATAATTGAAATATACAAGGTTTCAAAGTTTGGGCACATTAGGTTAAATAGCGACAAAATGAGAGCATTTTAAATGACCAAAGAATTACAAAGAAATGTATGGTTTGGACCGACAGTGTCCATCCAATCCATACATTTCTTTGTAAATTTTCAAGGTTTTCAAAGACTGCCTCTAACCCAGTATTCAACCAAATTTAACCAAACTTTGGAACCTTGTATATCTTGATGTGCTCTTTCCAATGATATGATTAATTTTGTAATAAGATTAATTTAGAAAACTAGTACCCAGTCCTCTGCTCGTTTAGGTAAAGGCCAATTTCATTGACGGCCAAACGTTCCAAGCGCCATGTTTAGTTGCGTGACACCTCGCACGACTATATCAACTCTCCCAAATCTCCCTGAAACGGCCTAAAACACCACCTAAAACTCCATAGATTGCATAAAAACCTAAACAAAAATCCACACAAACGTCCATTGGTTTAAAAAATGGTTTAATTGACATAATTTTTGAGGAAATGTTCACTTTCTGAACTTAGTTTCTGAACGAACGAACGCGAGTGTAGTTTTTACCCAGCCCACTAATAAACTGACTTAACTGAACAACACGTAGAAAAACCTCGGACAAAAAATAGTTTTATTTCCAGTTTGAATTTATACAATTGATGAAGATCATTTTCGAATTCATCTATGATCGATGACCTTTGAAAAAGAAAGTTTTTTACATGTAATACTCTGACAAGTGAGCTTACAAATTCTGACAGTTTACAACAAAAACATGATAAGATCACTATGAATGATAGGACGAAGAAATTGACGAAATATACAAATGGACTTATAATTCCTTCTTTTATGGTCCAATACAGAATTAATATAATAAAAATAATTACTATGTTTACCATAAGAAGTCCTATTTTTGGTAAGATATTGTAGTTCAAGCCTAGTTTTCTTTCGAGCACTGTTTGGTCGCCTAGCAGCTTTCTCAATCCGGCAGACATTGTTGATTCCTTCGAGGTTATCGTGTCAAAACTGTGCTTGGATTCTTAATTCATCTTTTGTGCTCTCCCATCCATTTAAGTGATTATATTTCGTATTTGTCATGTTGTTTGGCAGTCGAGTCACATTTTCAGTACGTTAGTCAGTATTAAAGCTTATTTGATTCCCATAATTTCCAATAGTATTCCTATAGATTCCTTTGATCCCCGGGCTTTGATCAGATGGCGAAACGACCCGTTCCGAAATATACGCTCGAAACCATCTTTTAGTGTGGGTCTATCGTCAACGGCGTGTGTATTTGTATGAAGATCGAGCGTAGGAAATACTTCTCTTGCTTTTCTAGCCATGTTTTGAGCAACGTAGCTTAGTAAGTCGAGGGTACCACAGGTAGCCGTTGTCCCATGTACATATCGGTAAACCATATTAATACATTACGTTATGCTATCACAGCGCACGTGCTTGCCGATTTGTGATTGGTTAAAAATTCGACATTGACGAAAAAGAACCACGAAACGGACTGCATTTTATACCTCGCTTGCTGACGCAGCGAGTAATAAGCATATTAGGTTTGTTGGGTGTGTTTTCACAAGGACATTAATTTTTAGACTAGTTTAACTTGGAAAGTCCGGAAATACAGTGAAAACAGCATTGGAAAAGTTAAGCTAGCTTAAAATGTACAGTGTTTTCACTTGCAAAACTCTGCTAAAAACTACGAAAAACACCGGAAATCGTGTAAATTTTAAACTACCTAGCAAGATGGTTTAACTTGGCCAAGTAAACAAATCGGCATATCACAGCGTTCTTCTTGACAGATATATGTCAAGCTATTTATTTAATCGCTCTATTCATAAAACAGCCCATACTAAAACTTGCTTGAAATAAAGAAATTTATGATCTTCAAGAGAGATTTATCTTTTCTCCAACTTATGATAACTTAGTCTCACATTTATAGATGTCAAAGTTTGAAATTTCTGGACTATCACTTTGTTGAAATGACTGTTGGTAATTCGAGCAATGTCTTACTGTTACACTCGGCTACTCCAGTGAAAACAGTTGTAAATTTAAACTAGTGTAATGTTGGTCCGGAAACAAACACCTTGAGGAATGTTACGCGAGTAAAAGGGCCTAGTGAAAACACAGCCGTTATATTGGTAAATTATCTTCCCTGTTTTCTCGCTCTCTTATTGGACGTTTCGGGTCACGTGTCAGGAGCTAAAACCAATTGTTATATAGCTAAACATTTTGACTATATAACGAGCATTCTCATTGGTTGATAGATGCTCACGTGATACTAGTTAAATCTAACTGTATCCTAGCCTCCTATGCAGCCGCTCCTTTGTGTCGTCACGCAATAAAAGGAGCGGCTGCATAGGAGGCTAACTGTATCCCGACCGGGATACAAGTACCCAGCGCATTGAATAAAAATTCAAATTTTCTTAATTGACTTGTCTAAAATGATTAGCTATATAACAAAACGCTTAATGACTGGTCCCGAGGGAAACAGTTAGTTTTGTTTCCTGAGAATCTCAATGTTTCCCGAGGCTGTATAGTGATTGTATGAAAATGCTTCATTGAGCTGCTTGAGTGAATTGATAGATTTCCTCCAAAGCAAGTTTATCAATGATTGACAGTGGCTTGTGGCCCAAGGAAAAAATGAACGCAATTTGTTTTGAAATTTGTATAATTTTTTTTTTTTTGGACAACGGAAACTTGCTAAACCTAGTCTGCTTACAGAAATATTGTTATAAATACTTAATAAAGTATTCTATTACAATAGGCAAAATTATAGCAATTTTTATAGAAAACCTTTTTAATTGATATTACTTTGAATGCCTGCAAAACATACTCTGTAATTAACTATTACTTTTAGTGTAAGTAATCAATGTGCAATTAACTATATACCAACCTCTCTGGTTGGTTTTGTCTATTATAAATATAACTAGACGCTCCAGGAGCGTGAAGTCGGGCTAGTCATAAAATCAAAACAGGAGGCTAAACAATTCTACGTTGGGCTTCCTGTGTTTGTTCCCAAAGCATCATGGGGCCTATACGCGACATGACAGATAGATAGATATACACCTAATTCAAAAAAGGTTGATGGGGCGAACGGCGATTGGTGATTGGCGATTGCGAGACTGTGGATAATACGAATTTCTTATTCTTTTCTAAATTACCCAAACATCGTTAAGCGATGACCTTAGATGGATGTCTCGAAGTTTTCCCTGATCGGTGGAGGCATTGTTTGGGTAATTTAGAAACGAATAAGAAGGAATTCACATTAACCATCACCAATCGCCAATCGCCGTTCGCCCCGTCAACCTTTTTTGAATTAGGTGTATAGATACATAGATTGACTAAAAGGTAAACCTAGAGTCGGGCCCTCTAGCCCGACTAACAAGGATGTTATCTCGAGAGCCACAAGAAGAAGTAATTGCATATGTTTGCGGTCAGTTAAAACTGAGACCGCAAAGAAAAGTTTTTATTATAATGGCTCACTAGTTTTTAATAAATTTTTAGAATATAAGAAATAATTTATACTTTTTATACATATAAATATTCATAGGGTCGTTCCAGAAAATAACCATACCCTACGACGGTTGGCATTTTGGAATTCCTGGGGGGAGGGGGGGGGGGGGGGGGGAGGAGGGGGGTCTTTCATTTCGGAATTCCTGGGAGGAGGGGGGTCCTTGATTTCGGAATTCCAAGGGAGAGGGGGGGGGGGGGGGTTGCTTCGAGAATTTATGGAAAACGCAACAAACGAGCTGTTTAGTCAAACTTTGACCGTACGTAGATTCAAACGCTTTATCACGAATAATTCTTTCTCAAATGGTCTACAAACTATCAAAGACATTTAAAACTATATTTGAATGCATAAATACATACATTATAAACTGATTTAGCTTCTTTTGAAGGCCTTTTAAACCAGTTTAAATCATCGATTCGACCAAGAGCCGTTTTTCCCCGAGACTGCATTATATGTGGTCAGCGGTTCCTTAACAAAATTAAAGATGGCGTCGTAGAGCTAGCGAAGTGCGTGTTTGTTTCTCATCGGTCTTCTTTGTTCGCACATTGCTTGTAAATTGAGGTAAAAGAGCAAGATTAAAGATAAGTTATTGCAAGAACAGTGATTTTTATTTGATTTCTAAAGCATCACATAAACAGATGAAGAGATAAGTTCGTAAAAAACGATCGGTCTAGTTTTCCTTGCATGGTTAAAACAGTGTATATTTCATTCCCTAGAAGACAATTAAGAGAATATTTATTTTTATGAAATTCCTGGGGGGAGGGGGGTAACCGATTTCGGAATTTCCTGGGGGGAGAGGGGTATGTTGTGGAGTATGGTTATTTTCTGGAACTACCCATAGCATTTTTAAATTTTCAATACTTTTTTAATATTTATCTAGTTTATATCCGTATTTTATAGATATAGTATATAATAGTTATTTAGTTTTGTATATATTGTTATTATTTTAGGGCTCCTGTTAATAACAGAATACCTAGTATTCTGAATGGATCACCCTGTTTAAATAAAGGTTTATCTATCTATTTAATAAAGATGATGACGATGATCTATAATTTTACATACCTCCAACTGTATAAACATCTGATTTGCTTAAATGTTTTGAAAACACTTCAAAAAATGCATCAATATCTTCATGAGTGTGGCCAACAGTAGGAAGTTTAAACGGATCTAAGTACACAGAAAAATATAATTTTCAATTTCATTCATCAATTTTAGTAGTAATTAGGATGCATGTACAATCAAAAATTGAATGATTTACAGATGCATAACAAAATAGAGTGGAGTTTTGTAATTCTTGGAATAAGATTCATTCTTTCTCATCTATATCATTTCTGATCACCTAACAGCTATAATGATAATTTCTGAATATGCAGGTAAAGAGTAGTGATCTCATAAAATTAAATACCCATGGTCACTTTATAGATTATTTTGATTTGAGTGTTATCATTCATTCAGTCAGTTGCATTACAGTAAGTGACCATGGGTATTTAAAGTGCATACGACATGAAATTTTTTGTGGTCGTTTTTAGAAGAAGGATAGGTGCTAAATACGATTCCGATATCCAAATCACGATTAAAAGAACCAAGAACCATTTTATATGATGGTATAGGGTTAGCGTTGCAAACAAAATGACGTCACAAGACCTAGTCAACAGTCATTTTTCTAGGCATATAGCACAATTTCAAAACGAAAATAGCGCTTACAAAGTTTTCATTAATCATGCTATATGCTTTGAAAAATGCCTTCAGTGCGCGACCAAATGAACATGTAACTAGGCCTTGTGACGTCATTTTGTTTGCAACGTTTGTCCTATACCACCATATAAAATAGTTCTTGGTTCTTTCAATCGTGATTTCGATATCCGAATCGTATTTAGCACCTATCCTTCTTCTAGAAACGACCACAAAAAATTTCATGTCATATGCACTTTAAGTCCCACTAGTGAGCTTCCAGATGACTAGAAACCTCATTTAAGTTCCATAAATCCATCTTGATAAATTATAAGGGTGAGGCAAAGTGTTTCTTGAAACCTCCTTTGACAATATTTCAACAAAGTGCCTATTTAATAACTTTGATATATTTAATTAATTCAACACTTTATACAAACCTTTTCAAAAATCTTGGTTTCAATGAGCAATGCCAGAAAACCAAACACAAACTGGTTCTTGTTCTCTCTCCAACAGTTATCTAGCTGCAGATAGAATATTGGTTGAAGCTTGTACTCCTCAGTCCACTTCCAAAGCACGTCAATCAGTAAATTGATGGTCATGTTTGAATCATGAGGCCATTGATAGTAATCAAATGAACCATAGACTTCTTTTCCATGTGGAGCTTGGCCACTGTGAATAATAGTCCCCCCAAGGTGTGTACTCACAATGATCAAAACAGACACGGCTTTACTCAATCTTCTCACTCTTGGTATCTTTGTAGTGTACTGATCCATGCCATCATCTATGATGTTATATATTTATTAGTTATATATTTTTCCAGAAATTTCATTGATTTCTATCTGTGCAAGTAATAAACCCGTCTCTTTTGCCTGGAAGAAGAAACAAATATTATATAAGTTCCAGTTATATTGTGGTTTTGACAGTTGACACTATATTGATGTACCAAAGTGGTATGCCAACATGGTGGCTCCATATATTCTTACCAAAAAATAGCATATAAATCATATATATATACTTAGCAGAAAAAAGCTAGATTTTACTTGACAGTATGCAGAAATGCATAGTTTCGCTACTGGGAATCGAACCCAGGTCACAATGGTGAAAGGCCAACGCTCTCACCGCTAGGCCACTCATGCCACCATCTAAAATAATGATTTGGCAATTCGGTTATGCAATTATAATATTTATATGGATCTACTTACCATACTAATTCAAGGTGTTTCCTAAGCTCTGTATCTTAAGCATTCCGCTGGATGGTATTTCCCATCTCTTCTTAAAGTTTCTTGAACTTTGTGCATTCAGTACACTTTATGAAACGATTTTCCTAAAGAATGTCAATGAATTACACTATCAGAAAAACTAACAAGATTGTATTGCTGGTTTTCATTTATGTCATCAAAAGTATATCAGTCTGTTTCAGAGACTTTAGTAAAATAACACTTTGGTATGTTACTCTGCAAAAAGTTGAATCAAATCAATTTTTTGCTGCCAAAATAGCAATGATTTATCATAGCCGCTTTAGCCTTTCGTTGGAGTACTCCCACGAAGAGCTAAAGCTTGAAACGTCAGTAAAGTTAAGTTACTCCGACAAAGCGCTAAAGCTCGAAAAGTTATATCAACATTTTTTATTACCTATCGTTTAGATCAAATAAAGACGTAGTCTATACTAGTTTACTCGCTAGTATCCATCTATATTTCCGCAAAGTTCATGATAATATCAAACAAAATGGAAGCAACAAGTTGTTATAATCAAACAACCAAAATATGTCATGAATAATGCAGGCTTCAGAGTCTGGACTGTAGTTTAAATTATGATAATGATTTTTAATTACATATATATTGAAGGAGGATATATATATATTACAGTTGTTTTCACAATACTTTACTGCTACATGTTATGAAGTTTACTGAAGGATACTTGGGAACGTATTTCCAAAGTTTGCAATGTACTTCTCATCAAACTTCACACCATGTAGCACTAAAGTAATGTAAAAATGACTATAATCGCTGCCAGAGACAAAAAACTAGTTTACTTGGTAGCCTCCATTTATAATATATCAATTATAACTTCATAAGGAGCTGTATCACTTGTTCAATGTGAGCAAGCTGGGGACTGTGACAATGTATGGATGGACAGCACAGAGAAAGAACAAGAAATGTATAAATCTCAAGGTACAGTTTATATTTAAAAATATATTTCTATTACAAGAGCTATGAGACAATCATCTTGCAAATTAGCAATCCACTTTTAATGACTTTAACAATTTTGTTTTACCTTAGTTACCAATAGTGTTCAGAAAATTAACATTTTCTTTTACAGTAATATTGGTATTGTGAATTGCTTTGGTTTTAGACTTGAATTTTAATGATTTAGTCTCTTGCAACCAAGCAGCTACATGAAGAGTTTCCAGAGAATCCCAGTTACAGAGGCCGTTTTGCATAGATCTACATTGGACTGAAAGATGAAGAGGCCTTGTGGCTGGGCGTGCAATGCACAACAACACAGGTGGATTCCGTCACAACCTAACATACAAAGATGAGGTAGTGTTTCATTACAATATATTATGCACAGTGTATTTTACTTGATTATGTACAGAATTTGATAATATCATGCCTATTTACGTATGTCAATATTGTTGACTTCTGATATGTGTTTAATTCCACCTAAGTATGTTAGTTCAGTGACGTTTTAGTTTGTTCTTTCAAAGAACTTGCTTCTTTACGGGCCAGCTCATGTAAGCATTTGCTCGTCTAATGAAGTCCCTACAAGGGAATATTTTACACTTGTCTAATCCAAAATAAAATTTCACTTTAACTTGTATAATAAATTTTAGAAACAACTTCCTTTCTTCAGGTTTAAACTTGATAGATGCCCTGTGTTATAAATAATGATAAATCTTTATTGATTAGAATAAAATGCATATATAAATAGAGGATATTACATGGGCGCGCGGAGATACGGATTTTATCTTTGAGTGTTGAATTGATATATCACAAGTGAGCGCAGCGAATGAGTGAGATATCATTTGAACACTAAAAGATAAAATCCATATCTCAAAGCGCCCATGTAATGTTCTGGGTTTTTTTATATAGACTCATGACAAATGAAATGGAAAAACTTTTATCAAGATATACATCAAAAATTCTTTAAAATCAAGAAAATGCATGTATCAAAGGTAATGTGTTATATCACATGTGAAAGATATCACTTTTCGCGTGGGAGATCACCTGATATTTCACTGAAGTTTATATAATAAAAGAATAAAATACATGGCATCAATACATATGTTTTTTTTATCCAACATTGTAGAACAAATGACTAGGCAGTACTTTGACATTGTTTGTATTTATTGTTTGTAGGTAGCTATATGTCGCACACAATTGTTAGAATTTGGTAGTAATCCTCCTCAGCCAACAGAATCATGGAGAGACATGTGCTCTAGTCTGTTGAATAGAAGTGTAAGTCAAAACTACGTAAACATTGACCTTACTTAGACCTTATGCACGAAAGCTGATTGTTTACATCAGAAAGATGGGATTTTTCTTGTGAAACAGCCTCTATGGCCTGGAAGATCAAGTCCAGATCAATATGCTTTGGATGTTTTTAATACTTACAATGAACGCTCACAATTAGAGTATTAGACATGAGATACATTTTTTAGATTTCAGTATGTGATTTTGCCATCCTGCTCACTTGCATAAGGTCTATTGTTTTCTTTTTTTGATGAAATGTAACCTGATTTCTATTGTGCATCTACCCAAAGACAATTAACTACGTCCTCTTTCCTTCTGTTACAGAAAAGAAACCTTAGTGAAGTGTTTTCCAGATGAAGGTTGGAGCCATTTCGTAGACGTGAATGACAAGTGAGAAGAGGGAGAATTAAAAGATCAGAAGATGAAGGCAGCAGATATTGTAAAAAAGGGGAAGCCAGTATTGAAACAGTGGCAGCTAAAACCACTGTGCAGTTTAGCTAATAATGTCAGACAGGACATTCCTATTAGAAAAGGTAGGACATTTTTTTTAAAGTACTTTGAGATACTGGCATGCAGTTTACAAGCAGATGTTTTAAATTGCTTTTATAAAATAATGCTAACTTTTTTCTCTTGAATGTCTTTGTCCTCTGATATATCAGCAGCAGCATGGAGTCCTGTTATTTATTAATTATAGAGCAGCCTCTAAATCCAGTATTATAATACATTGTTATAGCTGACAAAACCTCAAAGTGGCTTATTAAGTGGAACTAGACGCTCTATGAGCGTGAAATCGGGCTAGTTGAGGATTATGCAATTTAGTCTATTAGCCCAGTAGGAGTGGTGGGACCCAGTTTTTGACAGCTAGAGATTACTGGAGCTATAACACTGATGCCCCTTGGATATACTCTGAAGATATAATAATCTTAATGAATACTCCAATTTCGAGATCTCTTTTACTCAGTGTTAGCCTCAATTGTGTGTAAAATATGCAGAAATTTAGATAAAACTCGTGAGATTTCGATATATTTTTATTGTCTTCTATGCTCACAAATCTCTTTCATTTGCACGGACTGTTACTGAACAAAAGAATATATTACATGGTTTTGAGGCTAACACTGAGTAAAAGAGATCTCGACACTGGAGTATTAATCTTAATTGTCTGTTCAAGACAAATTTGTAAAATGTAGATGAAAAATATTACAGAAACACCGTATTTCATGACTTTAACGCACTGATCCTTTTGAAATACACTAAAAGAGCATTATAAAGCAAAATAAATATTTGAACTTCTAAACACAAAATACGTATATTTGGTTAGTGGAAGAATATTTTTCTTGTGGATAAAGAAAGTAGCTTTTATTTTTTTCGTTATAAAAATCAAAAATAGCTTTATATTCGAGCCATGCTTCAAGTGTGGGGGAGGGGGGCAAGTTGTTGTTTTGTTAGCGCTTGGTCGCTCTCGATTGTCAGAGCATAGGGAGAAGGCACATTTCGAACGTTTAGCAGAACTTTTTATGGGGAAAACTTTGATCGATTCGTTTGAAATTTTGGTATTTTGTTCTTTTATATCTACTTTGTACTGTATCAAAAGCTGAGTTTTGTAGTCACAGGAAAAGAGTGGATTTTCGGGTGATATTTAGAGGTGATTGGTGTCCGCTGGGTCGAGAGCTGTGTAATTGTGTAATTTTATTGACACGCCGATGACCGTTGAAATTCGCCATCCTCAAAACCTCCTTAAATGGCCACCAAAACCCAAGAAAACCACACAGAAACGTTCATAAACTCATAATCTTTTATTATGGAAAAGAAAAATATTACTGACTAAAGAAGAGATTTCAAACGGGACCATATTTGAACGTTATCCATATTGAACTTCGAAAGAGCCGTTAAATACCACAGGAAGCCCAAAACCACAAATTGATAGTGTGGGAAGCCTGTGATTAATCTGCTCAGTTCTGGGAATTCGAGGATCGAGTTGGCTCGAGTATAACTGACTGTCTGATATTGACATGTTTTAGAAAATCTCTTTCCGTAAAAACGTTAGAAAAAAACAGCTAGCAATTGTATAATGACTTGAGCAAACAATATACCCAAATCCAGCCCTGATTTGGAAGAGTAAATCGATGTGAAGTACGAGAAATCCAAATGAGTTCAGGTTCAAATCCAAGATGGCGATTTGCTTGGGCTTCCTGTGGTATTTGCGCATGCTCATGACGTAAGGTGGTCAAAACGCGACATGATACATAGATAGATAGATACATAGATACATAGATACATAGATTGACGAAACTGTAGAACTAAAGTCGGGCCGCCTATGGCTAGCCCGACTAACAAGTTCAATTATTCAGACCAGCATGCTGTAAGAGTGCCAGTCTTTAGTACAGTTAGATCTCTATTCATTTATTTAAAGTATTTATTTTTGGTTGTTTTTTTGTTTTGTAAAGGTGGCTGAAAGGGAAATGAGCATGGAGGAGCTGAAGGCAGCGGCGAGAGACAAAGTTGATAAGGCCAGTGCAAGAAGCAGTAACTGCTTTTTTCAAGATGAGCAACTGGGAGACAGCAGTTGAAGCATTTGGGGAAGAGGTTGCTGCCAACAAAGTTTTAAGATTTGCAGTAGGTGAATATTGTTTTTATTATTATAGTTGTTGTAATATTTGGAAACTTGAAATTCGGGTACTCAAAACCAACTAATTCAATTCTACCCTACCTACCCTACAAGGCTTTAAGGATACGGTCCACGTTCGCGGGGTGCTCTCAGGTTTAGCGCGTCATTTTACAATAAAGATAGACAAAGTATATATCATTTTAAAGCTTATATAACAGAGAATAAGACTGTGTATGTTTTTTTTACAAAGACAAATAAATGTAAAAAATGTAAAGAATGCCTCAATTAAAACCTCAAATCGGGCGCTTTCATTAAAAAAAGTCCAAAAGTCCAAAAGTTGTTACTACTTCACCGCCATTTCTGCATTATGTCCATCAGCACATACATGCATGTGTTCAAAACCGTGTCCTGCTTTTTCGATAAAATGCTTCGTTCGGGAATAAATTGCTTTCAAAGTCGACCAATTGTTAAAACTTCAATTTAAATGACATAATGGGCCATAACACTAAAACTAAACAATTTATCAAAGAACCTGGACACGGTTTTGAAGACCATTATGTGTTGATTGACGTATTGCAGAAATGACGGCAAAGCAGTATGAACTTTTTGACTTATACTTTTTTAAACAACTGGCATTGAAAGCGATTAATTTTGAGGTTTATCGTAGAGCTTAGGTTACAGAAAATTGTTGTTTATAATAAAACATACACAGTTTTATTTTCTGTTATATAAGCTTTAAAATGATATATAATTTGTCTATCATTATAGTAAAATGACGCAATAACACATTTTTAACTGAGAGCATGTGAAAGCACCCCGCGAACGTGGACCGTATCCTTAAGATGATTGGGGATTTCTCTCTAAATATACATGTATGTCAATGTGTCATAAAGTTTGTCACAATTATCCATTTGATCTTCCATTAGGGAAAACAGTTTGAACAGTGCCATGAATTCCAAATGTTCTTGGTAAAACTCAAGAAAAAGAAAGATAGCGGATAGGTGCCAGACAGTTCTGGTGATCTGATAACGGGGGCAAATGGGTCGACAGGGTTCGTCATGTTTGTTGGCAGCCTGCTAGATATGACACAGCAAGGCATGACAAAAATACCCTATTTTGTATAAATGTTAAGAATGATTATAAGGAATGAATTAGACAGAAAAAAATGGAACAGTTAGAGGAGGGCAAATGGAAAATTATCATAAAGGAGCAAGGATGGCACAGTTGGTTAGTTCGCGGCATTCTGTGCATCCTTGTTTCAACTCAAGTTTATCAGTCTATATATCCCTGTCACGGGTTACCAACATTAAATAAAGTTACTAAACTTTACTTTACTTTAAAGTAACTTTTTTTTAGAACATTAAGCCAGTTTTAATAGTTGTAAATTGTGCTTAAACTTTGTTTGTTTCTTTATGTAAATATTCTTGGAAAAATACTCTATTTTCATTTCTTACAATTCCTTGTTTAATTTTTTTTTGACAAATTTTTTGTGCTTTTGTGGAAGAATGACAAAAGGCTCATAAAAGTAAGAATTGAAAGAAAGAAGATATGAAAAGCTTAGAAGGCTTGTTGCAGTGAAACAGAGAAGAGAATGTGAATAGAGTGTTGGAAGTAATAATTTAGGTCCAAACTTCACATAAACAAAATATATTTATGACTATCAACATAAATATTAATTGATTCAGATAATCAAATAATCCATTTCTCCTCCACAGATGGCTGACGATATCATCAAAGTCATCTCAAAAGTGAACTTTACAATGCTAACTTCATTCAATGTTGTCCTGCTCACATCTATTGATGATGTTAAAGAAGTCAAAAAATGGTGGAGGTGACTTTTTACTCAAACAGTGCCTTTTTACTTGAAGGACAAAATGATGAATGAAAAGAAAAGTAATTATCTCTTTTCACTTTTGTAATTTAAATTATGAAGAGGTTCTTAATGAATGTAAAATTCCCTTTATTATTACATTCAAACTATGAATGTTTCAATATTTTACATAAACTATTCCTTCAGCCAATCCAAGATGCCAAGATAGAATGATCCTGTCAAGTTGACATGTTACCGAAAATTCACCATATGCTCTTAGCCAATCAGATTCATGGTAGTATGTAAAATGTATAATAATCATTATTAAACATTACAAGTATTCACTATCTAGAATCTGATTGGTTAAGGGCATAAACATTATTATCACAATCAGACAGCATACAGATTGGCAAAAAATAATTGGCTAGCCTATTATTTTCTCTAATCTTTAGGTTGCCCCTGCAATGCATTATTCATGAAAATATTAATTTATTGTCCACTTTCGTTGTTTATAGCTAAAAAACTTGATTTCAAAGTGAAATAACTTTTGTTGGTTAATTTTCTCCAAAGCAATGTATGATAAAACAGTTATTGATTTCGGATTGTGTGATATCCAAATAACCAAGGTCTCGGCAAGTATAATCAACATCATCCTCTGGCCTCCGCAGATTACACTTACTTCAGCCTTGATGTATTATTATTATTATTCAGCAAAGAAATTGATGAAGATTGTCTTTTATAGATCCAGTTCTGAAGCCATCGCTTGAGACGTTTGTCATTGGCCATTTGTCAGTGTCAAAAGCTCTGACTGAAAGACACTTGTTCGGGTCAAATGATAATGTTATAACTGTCGAAAGAACCAAGACTTCGATCCCAGAAAGTGCTTTCTTATGGTTGGTGTCCTCCCTCTCAATGGAGGGTGATACTGTTTTAGACGTTAACTCAGAGTCTGGCAAGGTATTGGTGTGCTCCCTCAATGAAGGGAGTAATGCAGTGTGGCTTAGCACAGCACCAAAAGACTGCCACGATATGTTGATTAGTTATATTTCAACTTCCATAGACCTAATACATGAAGACACAGTAGAAGATGAAGAAAATGAAGTGGAGGAAGAATCATAAATTACATAATTTTTATGCTACAATTATTTTGTTATTTTTTGCTTTTTCAAATGAAAGATGGGATGATAGTTGTAATATAAAGTGATTTTACTTGGCCCATGGAATAAGGTTACATAATCAAAACCAAAGAAAACAAAGGGATAAGTGTGTATAGCTATGTCTTACATATTTTTTCATGGGTCCAATACATTCATTTTTTTAAAATATCATGTTTTATGGGTGCAGAGTTTCTGCACCACTGATGGTTTTCAAGGGTGCAGAATTTCTTCACCACTGATGATGGTCAAGGGTGCACAATTCCTGCACCACTGATGGTCAAAACAAAAAAGTGGCATTTGATTGTCCACAGGCACATTTAGAACTGCCCGAGGACTACGACCCCGATAAGGCAGATTCTGTAGATAGTGACGTATTTTGGCGTAAGATAGAAATGACCATGATCCTTCGCGGATTTCCTAATCGTGTGGTGCCGGAATTCACTATTCGCCCAAATCTTTTGTCGTGGGCGCCATTTATTGGTAAAAACACACGGAAAAGTGAACGTCTCATTAATACGGAACACAGAAAAGTGAAGAAAGTAGACGGAGAATGGGAAGCAGACTGTAGAGACATTACTGAGGAACGGCTCCTAGAAATTCTAAATAATTCAACTGTAAAGGAAGTGAAATCATTATCAAAATGCATTGGTTGCACACCTGCTGGTTCCAAGCTTGATATGATACTTTGTATCCGTGATGCCATTTCGAAAGATGATGCGAGTTTCAAAAAGGCGTTCAGCAAATATTGGGGCTGCTCTGGTGGATGGGTTTCTGCAACATACCTACATAGTATTATTTACGCATTAAAATTTGTGTTAAGGGCAGAAAGTCCTCGTGACTATATTGATCTTTTAGAGTCCAGCCAAATATTGTCATATGTGATAAGACAAATATGCTTGTCACCCATGGAAACAAGAAAAGGAAGGGAATGTTTCAGCCATTCAATGGAATGGTTGCTGAGCCCACCCCCGAAAATATCAAACTGGCGTTTGAAGGAAAGCTATCAGTTTCTTTCCCTTGGCTTAGAGAAAAAGGCAACAAGGAAACTCCTACTCTGTCTGGAGTACACCCAGTTACAGGAAGTGACCACCGTCTCTGTTTATTCGATCGGTTCCATGAAAAGAATACAAAAAAGGATTGTGAAGTACTCAGACGAAATACCAAATGTGGCAGAGTTGCGAGGTAATCTCAACAGCCAGAAAGATGAGCAGCTGCATTCAATGTACAACCACGATCAACGCTATCTCAACCAGATGACGCCTGTTAATCATATCTTTTTATTTCACTCCAATATCGATGTCAAGAACGAAAAAAATAATACGTTTTTCTTGCAAAGGCTGCAGTCCTCCTTTAAGTCCGAAATCGCGTATGATGGGCAGACATAAACAAAGAAAGGCCTCTCTCTACCCATGGAAATTTAAAAATGAACAACAAACGGCCACGGGTGCAAGTTGAAGATGAGGAAGACAATGAGCTCAAAAAGCAGAAAAAGGAGTCTTCCAGTAATCACCTTGTACCGTCTCCTAAATCTGCAACAAGTGTTGACTCACATGACGACACAATACCAGAGAATGAGCCTGAAGAAGCCAGTAATGACGCACCAGTCCCTTCTCCCATCTCTGTGGCTAGTGCGATCTCGTGTGAGGACACACCCTCAACCGATGACGCAGACTGCTACTGGTTGGAAGATCTTGGGTTAAAGATTCGGGACAAAAGATGCATTCTTGACGGTTATTGGTTAAATGACCGGATCATTAATGCAGCCATGACACTCGCGCAAAATAGAATTATTATTTTCATTGCATATAGTATTAATCTTTTATTAATGAACTCAATGAACTCAAGCAAATGGAGCGTTATAAATATATTATAGTTATTATTATTGTTATTAATCTGTGGGCGATTCCACGGTAAAATGAATCAATGGGTGGTTGTCATCTGGTGTATATAAAAGAGATTTTGCAATAACCTCACCCCTCATGTTGGTTAGTATCATCAATGCAACGATTATGGAAAATGACATTTTTCATTGAAACCGACTATGCTCTTCAACATCACACATAAATGCCTAAGCCATATGTCACCCTAAATGAGAAACCATGGCAACTCCGTAGATCTGTTCATATGGGACACCATTGAACTGAAAACACTGGTAATTAGCAGTGATGGTAAAAGAGTTCAATGAGTCCAAATTCGTAGATGTTCATTTCAATTGTGGAGTTAAACCAGTCATTGACAAAAGCCTTATCAGCTATCAAGGAGATGATTTCATCTAGCGGCATGTTTGTGCAGGAGGAATGTTAACTCATAGGGCACAATGATGTCTTCTTCATTGAGTAACCTGCCAAAAATTTCATTGGCGATTTTTTGAATGTGTCTACTTGCATATTCATTAACATATGATGGCCTAAGTTTTTCTTCAAGTGATTATGTGAGGTCATAGTGGTAGGTCTTGGAAGCCGACAATATGAGTTTCAAAGACGGATGCTTTTCTTGTGTTTGACGTAATCTACAATCATTGACAAAAGTGTTGGCACGAATGTGATAAATTAATTTTAGCACTGCTGAAATTCTACTTCTCCCCCCACCCCCCTTCGCAATGTTGAGGAGGGAGTCATTGTTTGGTGCTTGTGTGGTTGACCTGTCAATGTGTTATCATTTCACACCAACATTGATGTGGGGGGAAAGGGGGGAAATTTTTTATACTTAAAATAAATGAAGTAGTCACTATGAGATAAAATACTAAAATCGTGCCAACTACTTTTGACAACGATTGTCTGAACGACAAAAGGTGTTCTAAAATGTATGTTTTGCATTTCTGATTTAATTTTTGTCTCTAAAATAAAGCACCCGCACTTGTTACATAACTTCAAATTGAGATTGCTAAAAATATCTGAAGAAAGTGTTATCTTTCAATGAGTTTAGTTCATCTGTCACGTCATCCTAATTAGGTGATAAAGTCATTTTTGGTGTACAGCTTTAAAGTTATTGTCTTTCATATAGTTTCGATATTAAACAAATGAAGTCATGCCACTAAAAGAAAGAAAAAGAAAAGTTGTAATTATTAAGTATGAATTTTGTCAATTCCAAATTGTAAAATGCTTGTTATGGTTTGTTGAAATGCAGAGAAAGCTATAAAATCGTTAAAAATCAATCACTGATATTCGAAAGTGCAAACATATTTTCTCACATTTCTCCATATTTATTTATAAAATGTCAAGTGATTCATTATCAACGTTTACATAGGAATGTTAACTTTTCTTACTAATACGTATAAATCTTGATCCATTATTCGTAGCAAAATAGTCACTGTATAAAGATCGCTCGTTATTTTAACACAGGGAGCCCAACGGTACTCCCCAACGGTACTCCATCCAATAAACGCTAAAAAACATGTCAAAACTGAAGGATTTTAAAAATTTTCGATATTTTCATAAAGAACAGCAAAGGATCTTAACATTTATGAGGGTTTATAGCCATTAGAAACGCTCTTTTGGTGATTTTGGAACGGTTCTCCCTTGTAAACATTACAAATGAAAGGTCAACTATAGCTTTATTATAGTGGAGTAGGGGAGCACCGTTGATATTTTCGCCGCGATTTACAAATTTTAGAAAAAAACCATCCCATGGTGTTTAAACATTTGCAAAGCAAATGTTGATATATATTTTGGACCGATAAATTCAAAATTCTCTCAATTATCAACAAATTAGTCATAGAGTACCGTGCGGAGTACCGTGCGGAGTACCGTTGGGAGCCCCTTGTAAAAGTGCAAAATCGCTATTTGTGGATGCATTTCGCAAGGCAATGTTTAGTAAAAGCGCTAGAAATAAACTTTAATACCACTAACATGTAGTTAATTGCAATTGCTTTTTAATTTTATAAAGGAAACATGAACATTTTAGTTGCAAAAGTGTTATTGAATATATAGTGGTCTACGTGAATACTTCCGGTCATTGAGCTACTCTATTTTCTATATACTACATAACCTTTTTGACCAGAAACGTTTAAAAAATGTTTGCTAGTCACTCACATTTGTGTTTACTTACTACTTAAAATATCTTTTTACACAATGTTTGTGGAATTTTTACTATAAAGCCGTTGAATTTCAGCTCAACTTGGTTTTATCACAAGCGCGCGCTTGACCTCAATTATACGTCATGCTTTCATCGCTCGTTATAAATAAACGCAATTTTCAAATTTAAGTTTTCGGCATATTTTTCCATTGGCTTATTATGCCAAATTACAGGACAAATTCAATTTAATACATACGACTTATAATACAAGGGAATTTAGCTCCGCGATAGAATGGTTTTCTTTCAAAATTGATAGGTGCTTGTATGGGGTTACACTGGCCTATTCCTTGACAGAAGTGACGTCACAGTTGGACTTCACGGGCCATTCACACACAAAAAGAAACAACTCAACGAAGGTTTTGTCATATCAAATTGGTTTGGTTTACAGACGTTGTAGAAACAAGAAATTCATGAAAAAGTGTTCCAGACAATCATTGACAAAAGTGTTGGCACGAATATGATAAATTAATTTTAGCACTGCTGAAATTCTACTTCTCCCCCCACCCCCCTTCGCAATGTTGAGGAGGGAGTCATTGTTTGGTGCTTGTGTGGTTGACCTGTCAATGTGTTATCATTTCACACCAACATTTATGTGGGGGGAAAGGGGGGAAATTTTTTATACTTAAAATAAATGAAGTAGTCACTATGAGATAAAATACTAAAATCGTGCCAACTACTTTTGACAATGATTGAATGTAAGTGAGGAAGCCTAGAGTCATTTAGGTACAAAGAATCCACAATAGGTAGAGGAAAAATCCTAGGAATTACAGACCCAACATGTTTCCTTCTTCCAAGTGTGGATGGTAGTCTTTTTGGAGGACATCATCTTTTCTAGTGTGTTTCAGTGCCACATTTCCTGTAGTTAGAGCGACTGTTGATGGCAGCCTCATCAAACAGCTTCAGATTGTGGTATTTATCCATGAACACTATTCCCATTCCTTCACCAGGTGTTGATATTATGATGTCATCCTGTCGTTGAAGGCAGTTAACAGCTTTCAATAGGGTCTTGGGTGATTGTGGACCTTTCATCTGAGCATAGTTGATAGCAGTAGCTCGTAAGGTACTGACAGCTGATTCATTAAGATCATCAGACAATTTTGGTTCAAGCATCCAGTAAGCCTTTTCAAGCTAGCTTAAATGTCAAGGGACAAACATTTTGGGACAGACGGCATTTTAGTAAGGACATTCTACAAGGTTATCAAGGAACTTCAATGTGTAGGAAGAGACATTATGATGTGTTAATCAACGTTGTGGGGTTTCATACATCAGATTACAGATCGTTTTCACATGGTCAGACATATCTTGTTGGTATTGTTTCTAGTGAAGTTTTGCTATGCATTTGAGGATACCTAAGTAACGAAGAACACTTTGTGCATAACAAATTTCCTCTTAGGTCTTAAGCATCTCTTTTTGAGGTGCTCCATTCTATTCACGTTTAATCGTATTTCCTTGGCAACGACATTTTCCGTAAAGACTGCTTGCATGTGCCTATTAGAAATGGTTGGAGCAAGATTAAAGTTTTCACAGAGACAAAGCACTTCTATAGAACAATTAGTTTATCTGTTTCTTGCCAATTTGTTCAGGCGCCTTGAACAAATTAGCAAGAAACAGACAATTACAGTTTGTCTGTTTCTTACCAATTTGTTCAGGCGCCTTGAACAAATTAGCAAGAAACAGATAAACTATGAATGTTCTATAGAATTGCTTTGTTTCTGTGAAAACTTAAATCTTACTCCAACCTTTTCTAATAGACACATGCAAGCAGTCTTTACCGAAAATGTCGTAGCAAAGGAAATACGATTAAACGTGAATAGAATGGAGCACTTAAAAAAAAGATGCCCAAGACCGAAGAGGAAATTTGTTATGCACATAGTGCTCATCGTTAGTTAGGTATCCTCAAATGCATAGCAAAACTTCACTAGAAACAATACCAACAAGATATGTCTGACCATGTGAAAAAGATCTCTAATCTGATGTATAAAACCACACAAAGTTGATAAACACATCATAATGTCTTTTCCTACACATTGAAGTTCCTTGATAACCTTGTAGAAATGTCCTTACTAAAATGCCGTCTTTCCGCAAAATGTTCGTTCGTACATTTAAGCTAGCTTGAAAAGGCTTACTGGATGCTTGAACAAAAATTGTCTGATGATCTTAATGAATCAGCTGTCAGTACCTTACGATCTACTGCTATCAACTATGCTCAGATGAAAACTCCACAATCACCCAAGACCCTATTGAAAGCTGTTAAATGCCTTCAACGACAGGATGACATCATAATAACAACACCTGATGAAGGAATAGGAGGAGTGTTCAGGAATAAATACTACAATCTTAAGCTGTTTGATGAGGCTGCCATCAACAGTCGCTCTAAACTCAGGAAATGTGGCACTGAAACAAACAAGAAAAGACGATGTCCTCCAAAAAGACTACCATCCACTCTTGGAAGAAGAGAAACATGTTGAGTCTGTATTTCTTAGGATTTTGCCTCGACCTATTGTGGATTATTTGTACCTAAATGACTCTAGGCTCCCTTGCCTACATGGATTACCTCAAACACACAAAAAGCATCTCTCTTTGAAACCCATATCGTCGGCTTCCAAGACCTACCACTATGACCTCACAAAATCGCTTGATGAAAAACTTAGACAATCATATGTTAATGAACATGCAAGAGGACACATTCAAAAAATTGCCGATTAAATTATGGGCAAGTCACTCAGTGAAGAAGACATCATTGTGCCCTACGAGTTAACATTCCTCCTGCACAAACATGCCGCTAGATGAAATCATCTACTTGATAGCTGGTAAGGCTTTTGTCAATAACTGGTTTAACTCCACGATTGAAATAAACATCTACAAATATGAACTTAATGAACTCTTAATCATCACAACTAATGGCCAGCGATTTCAATTTGATGGTATCCCATATGAACAGTTTGGCAAGGTCGCAATGATTTCTCCTTTAGGGCCACGTATGCCCAAGGCATTTTTATCTGATACTGTTAAACAGAGTCAGTTTTAATGAAAAATGTCTTTGTTCCATAATCATTATTTTGATGATACTTTTGAATAAAAGTAGCTGCAGAATATTCTTTAAAGAAACTAACTGAGCGCAGTCCATCAATTAATTTTACTATGGAAATGCCCATAGATAAAAATTGGTATGAAAATGATAATAAGTCTTTTAAATAAAAGTTAACACAATAACATTATGAAGAAACAAACTTCGGAAAATGAAGAAAACTCCAGAGGTCAAAATATATTGATTACAACTACTATCTCTGAAATTATGTGTAGCAATAGTTATTATTTGAACTTTACTTGTATAAAAATATGCTCTTTATAATTGTAGATAATTTCATTGAACAAGTGACACGTTCCAAAAAAAAAGATGTTTTGGTGTTGAATGAAAGAAACACTCTTTCAGCCATGCAAAAGACAATCACAGGGACTTCCATCTAATTAATTGTTTGACACCAAAAAAGAAGTGTCATTCAAATGATTCTATTTACAAACGTCTTTCTTGATCTATTAGAACTAATGTTAAGATAGTAGCTAAATGGTTTTCTTAGTTTATATTTAAGTTCCTTAATTTGGGGTAAAATGGTATTTAGGGGGTGGTCTTTATTCATAGTACGTTTCTTACAGAGTTTTGTTTCAGTTCTTTCTAAAATATTTCGAATTTCAATCTTCTGAAGTGTATTTTCTTTTAAAGCATCGACATGTAGTAGAGTCCCTCAATGACAAAGGTTGTGCCAAAACCATTCATTGCATTGACATACTACATGCAAGACACCTGGTTAGAGACATGGGAGAAAAGATGGAAGAGGCGAACAAGTTGACAAGCAGACAAAGGGATGGCTTGATGAGGACTCTGAAGACAACATAGAACTTGTCGTCTGTAGAGGTCAAGGGGAAGGTACAAGTGCTTTCTCTGAGACTCCTGACAATTTTGCTTTACAGGAACCCAGTAAGATTGATACACAGGTAAGTGAGATGAGTCGATCGCCTCACAGTAAGGTGGTCAGGAGCTTGATCAGTTGGTAACTGATGCTCTTGGTCACAGACGGTTTCCGTGTCAATGCAGGGAAGCACTCAAATCATCATCACTCCCAAGACCTGTAGTACAACAGCATGCAGGAACAGCGGCACTGGACTGGAACCTGTTAAACTCAGCTGTGCAGACCAACTTGCTTGTTATGCAGTTACAAGAACAGCCAAGCATAAGAACATTCAACAGTTAATCATAGAGGCATTTATAATATCGTAACTGTTAGCAACAACAACAAAAACTTAAGTCATTTTCATACAGAAATATTTCGTTAAGATAAAATTAATAAGCAACTTTAAGCAGGGAAGTATGTAGTAGCCAGAAATGGGTTATCTGTGCCTCGCTCGGAGGAGCGGTTACCGAGTCCATATGCTTCGTAGTTCTTACAAATATCTTACAGGTAGCTTACAAATATCTATCAAAATCTCCGTAAGTGCTTCCCATTCATTTGTAAGATTTCTTTTATTCATTGTCTTAGTTTCTCGGCTTTGTTTAGTGATTTCAGTGGGAAAATCCCCGATTTAGTTGGCTGACCTTCGTGGTCACGCCATGTGACTTCATTGTTGTTTTGTATATCATTTTGCCTTTTATTACTCACAAAGTCTCAAGAGTAGTCAATTAAACGATGTTTTCCGTTTATTAGGTATTAGCCACCTGTAGTTAGGGTAAGAATATCAAATGATTTGTACTTTTGATTCTTGGTGTGATTATTTGCTGTTTGCCAATGTTATACCAAGGCCTGATAAAGGGCAAAGAGAGTGACAAAGACAACACTGATCACAGCAGAAAGGACTGGAAAGGTGTGCCTCCGTGTCAACAAAATCAAAGAGGAGATCTAAAGGAAACCATTAGGAATTCAAGATATGAGGGTCATTTTGAGTAAAACTGCAATCAAAGGAAACAAATTAAGATACATTTTATTGTCTTGTTGAAATTATCCACCAAAATGTTCTGCATATCAATCTGATGCAATATGGTGCTATTAGTTGATTTTTCCAAGCCTCCGACCTTACAAGTTAAAGATGGAAAAATCTGGAAGATTATAAGCTTACAGATGGGTGACTCACCTCTGCTCAATTAATTCTTAGCTCCCCAAGGACAATGGCAGGTGAATATGTTCGCTAAACCAATCTTTGGTAGTCCAAAAAGTTTCAACTCTCCTAGATGGCTAAAACGACTTAGAGGCAGCCATCAACTTCTTTAGAGTTAAAAACAAACGGGCAAAAAAGAAAACACCAAACTCAAGTGCAAAACGTCTCATTCGTGAAAGCAAGACTGCCATAAACTCAATGGTCATTCATCATAATCGTGATCAAAAGATGACCCCAGGTAAATAGACAACAAAATAATCAATGTGCATAATTCATATAGCTATTTTAGTGTGTTTTAAAGGCATTTTCTATCATAACTCTGAACAGCTGGTATTGAAACAACATCAGTATCAAAGTGTTTTTTTTCTGCGACAAACCTGAGCAACTAACCTAAACGACCTCCAAATTACCATGAACTCAGAGCTTCTCAACCTTAACTGCTGGCTTAAAGCAAACAAGCTTAGCCTCAATATAGCAAAGACTGAGTTTATGGTAATGGGATCTCGGCAAAGACTCTCAGCTCAATTAACGAAATAGCGTTAGAAATAGAGGGGACTGGTATCGAGAAAGTCCAACACACTGAATCACTAGGACTTACTATTGACGACAAACTCTCTTGGTCCCATCACATTGACGAAATTTCAAAAAAAATTGCTTCTGGCATAGGCGCCCTAAGAAGAATACAACACTTTATTCCCATAGAGACCGCAGTTTTAATTTACAAAGTCTTAATCCTCCCACACTTTGACTATTGTTGCCAAGTGTGGGATGGATTAAGCAATTATTTATCCCAAAAACTGCAAAAATTACAGAACCGTGCTGCTAGGGTGGTTACAAAAAGTAACTATGAAACTGGCTCTACCTCTCTTCTTGAGTCCCTTCACTGGGACAATCTCTATATTCGCCGGAAAAAGCTCAAAGCAATCATGATGTTCAAATCTTTGCATGAACTTGCCCTGGCATACCTAAATGATTTGTTCCATCCCCGTAGCACCAAGTATGACTCAAGAAACAATGGCAAATTAAATTTACCTAAACCACGTACTAATTACCTGAAAAGGTCTTTTAGTTACAGTGGTGCCAAAATATGGAACGGTTTACCCGAAAATATTAGAAACTCTGGTTCCTTAGCAAGTTTTAAATCTAAATTGAACCAGGCCTCTCTTAATTTATGAGATTCCCACACGGCAATCATGTAAAACAGTAGCTATTTTATTTTTAATTTTGTAAATATAGACTGATGATTTTCCGTGTTTAAATAAAGTTATACATACATACAGACTTTTCAAGACTACCCAACACATACGTTTCTCCCTGTATCAAAGCACAACTTCGAATTGTAGCAAGAATTGATTTTGTAAGGGATGTTTACAACGACCAAAGTCTAAAGTCTACCGCCAGAATTAAATGAGGAAAAGGGATTTGAAGGTGTGTTGTATTTATCCTGTATTATTGCAGAATTACTTCTGCATCGTTGTCATGAAATAAAGCTCATTTGAACACTGAGGAGAGTTCTTCCTGCAGAAGTAATTGAGCAGCAGTAATGGTGGTCGTCGACTGCTCCATCCTAACGTTGCGATTTCAAGACTGCAGATGTCTCAGAAGGACTGGCCCTTGCCCTCCTGCAAAACCACCGTGTCGTAAATATCCTTTGTAATTATCTAATTATCTACGTCACAGTGCGCGCGAGCGCAGTGTGTGCGAGTTCTAGCAATAAACCATCATGAACCAGAACCTTCGTGTTATAAGATCATAACACTGGTGCCGAAACCCGTGTACACCTTTTAAAGCGTAACGACCATGACAGAAGAACTCGGAAAAAACAAGACCATTCGAGGGGCCTTCCGCGGCCATTGTACAAAAGACCTCAAGAAGGCGGAACAAATAATGGAGGAAAACCCGGCCGACATCCAAGATCTGACGGCACTTAAAGAACGGCTGGAACGAAGAACAGCAGAACTACACGAACTCGACAATACAATCATTAGAGCCCATAGCAACACAGCAGACATCGAACGTGAAGTAGAAGACGCGCTAACATGGAGTGACAAAATCCTAAACTGCCAAAGCGCAATAGGACGATTCCTCGCACAGAGAAGCGACGCCAAACCGGTGAGTCCGTTCCAAAGCAATCGTAGCGCTTCATTTAATTATTCAAAAGAGCTATCCTCCAACCACAAAGTAGCCGTTAGATTACCCAAATTGGCACTTAAGACATTTAGCGGCGACATACTAGAGTGGCTCACCTTCTGGGATGGATTCAGCTCCGCAGTTGACAGTAACATGGAACTAAGCAATGTGGACAAAATGAACTATCTTGGCGGCTTCTTAAAGGGCGAAGCGGCGCACGTAATCGCAGGATTGACGTTAAGCGAGGGAAACTACCAAACAGCCGTTCAACTCTTGAAGGAGCGCTATGGCAAGAAGCAAACGCTAATAAACGCATACATGGATGCGCTATCAAAAATCCCTCCAACATCCGACGACGTAATAAACCTCAGAGGCTTTTACGATACATATGAAAAGTACATTCGCGGACTGGAAGCCCTGGGAACACAAACAAACACGTATGGAAATCTACTTTTGCCAATCATTATCAAGAAGCTTCCCGCCGAGATACGACGCATAATATTCCGGACGAACCCTCTAGCGGACAGTTCTTTGGACGAACTGAGGTCCTCACTTCTACGGGAAATAGAAACACGCGAGAAGAGCGAGCCTTCTATGAGCGACTTAGACGATGCCCTGCCCTCAACGTCAGGCATCAATCACATACCTACAGCAGCAGCACTGCTATCCCGTACGGAAAACAAGGCAGACAGATATAACAGGAAGCCACGGAACTGCACCTACTGCGACGGAACGCATCGATCGGAGAACTGCGACAAAGTCGTCTCAAACGAAGAGAGACTTTCGATATTGCGGCGCAAGAAAAGATGCTTTAACTGCCTCGCAGAGAACCACATGACCAGGAAATGCTTCTCAAAGGGAAGATGTCGAAACTGCGGAAACAAACACCATACCTCAATCTGCAGGTCAAGCAGAGAGAGTCAACGAAACGCAGCCACCAAGGATAACGAAATCCTTGACACCGTAAACGAACGCAAACCAGAGCCAACACGTGTCGGTACAACTCAAGTTTGGAGGACCAAAACTCCAATTCTGTCACAAACGGCCGAAGTAACAGTGATCGGTGACGGCAAAAGATGTTCAGGACTTCTACTCTTTGATACAGGATCGCAACGAACGTTTATCTCCCAGAGGCTTAGAGATAAACTCCAATTGAAAACCACCGCCAGAGAGCTCCTAGATGTCGCCACCTTTGAATCCGAGTACACTGATAGAAAGGAATACGAGGTCGTAAATCTCAAGCTTGTAACAAACGAACAAGCTGACGTCAATCTTACAGCCTTAGTCACGCCAACTATATGCCCAGCCATGAAGATCGACACGGTGAAAATCGAGCACCCCAAATTAGAGGGCATGCAATTAGCTGCCCCTCACAAATACTCGGACAACCACAACATCGACATCCTCATCGGAAACGACCACTACGGAGAACTGATTACCGGAGAAATGGTTAAATGTGACAACGACGGACTCATTGCCATGAATAGCAAATTCGGGTGGTTGCTATCCGGTCCCATACCCGAAGAAGGTCACCGACAGGGCATAACCACCTGCTGCCGCATCGAAGCCTCTTTGAAGGAAAGTGGAAGCCCCGAACTACTTCTTCCCAAACTCTGGGAAACTTATGACATTCAAGAACCCATGTCAGGGAACACAGACAGCGAAGTACATTCTCAATTTAAAGAAACCATAACGTTCAACAAAGACACTAAAAGATACGTTGTAAGGCTCCCATGGAAGGACAACAAGCATGACCTACCAAGCAATCTTGCGATAACAAAGCGGAGGCTATACAACCTTCATACAAGCCTGACAAAACGGGACCCCACCCTTATCAAACGCTACACCAACTACATCGAAGAACAACTAAGCCAAGGGTTTATAGAAAAGGTGCCCGAACCAAAAGTCCACGACAGGATTCTCCACTACATACCACACTTTCCAGTTTTCAAATCCGATAGCGCGACCACGAAAATGAGGGTAGTATATGATGCGTCAGCCAGAAGCTCGTCTAAAGCATTAAGTTTAAACGACTGTCTTTACACAGGTCCGAATCTTATGAGGGACCTCCTCACCATACTGCTAAGGTTCCGCATACACAAAATCGCCTTTACAGCCGACATTGAAAAAGCCTTTCTACAGATTGAGCTTAACCAGGAAGACCGAGACACAACAAGATTTCTTTGGTTCAAAGATCCAGACCAGCCAACGAACTTCCCTCAAAACACACAAGTGTACAGGTTTTGCCGAGTCCTATTCAGAGCAGCGCCTTCACCGTTTCTACTGGGCGCCACCATCGGTTTCCACCTCGACAGCAAGAAGGGAAGCAAAGTTGCCGCAGATCTTAAAGAGTCGATGTACATGGACAATGTCGTTACAGGAACGGACACTACAGACAATGCAATGGAATACTATACCCAGTCACGTTTGTTCCTCAAAGAAGCCGGAATGAACCTTCGACAATGGACGACGAATTCACCTCAGCTCACACAGAAATCAACCGAAGACAACGTCAATGCCACTCGAACGGTCAAAGTACTCGGACTTACATGGGACTCAGAGAAGGACACGTTGTCGCTTTCGCTTGACAAGCTAGTGGCAGCCATAGCAGCAAACACATCCCGTACTAAAAGGACAATGCTAAGCTTGACATCAATGCTATTCGACCCATTGGGACTAGCAGAACCAGTCACCATTAAAGCTAAGATCATGCTACAGGAACTGTGGAAAATTAGCACAAGCTGGGACGACCAACTACCAAACGAACATGAGGAACGATGGTCCAAATGGCTAAGCGAAGTTAAGAACCTCACCTCAATCGAAATTCCACGACGTTATATGTCTTTGAATGAGATGTGCAACACCGGACTCCAACTGCACGTGTTCTGCGACAGCAGCCAACTAGCGTACGGAGCAGTCGCATATCTTAAACTCGGACGCAACACCACTTGGGTGATGGCCAAAAGCAGAGTTGCACCAATCAAATCACAATCCCTGCCAAGGCTCGAGCTACAAGCAGCATTGCTAGGAGCCGAACTATCAGAATACATCCGTAGTACGTTCAAGGACAGGCTCATAACTTGCCAGACCATTTTGTGGACGGACTCCCAAATCGTTCTTGCATGGCTTGCATCGAAGAAACGCCTACAACAATTCGTCGAATCACGACTCAAAAAGATAAAAGGGATCACAATCGACACATGGAAATACTGTCCAACATCGGATAACCCTGCCGACCTGCTCACAAGAGGGATCTCGTGTGAGCATTTCTCGAACAAACTTAGCACTTGGCTAAAGGGACCTGTGTTGCTTAAGGAATCAGCAGAAATGTGGCCCAACAAAAGGCCTACACAAGCCACTTCGGCAGTTCTTGAAACCGAAAATATCCTTGAGTCAGACAAGTGCCAGCAGTATCTTGCTAATCGTACGATCCGTTGGCAATTCATAGCGGAGAGAGCCCCCTGGTGGGGAGGATTCTACGAGAGGTTAGTGGGCTTAATCAAGCGTTGTTTGAAGAAAACAATAGGCAAAGCCTGCCTGAGCATGGTTGAACTGAACACTGTGCTTCCGAGATGGATACAGATCCCGATTTCGTGCCAGGCGGCAGTACAAAGGGGGAGCGGTCAAGAAAATTAAGACATCAAAATAAAGGAACTTTACCTTGAAGACTGACAAGGAAAGACACCCTACCTTTTAATTTTAACATTACTTGTAATATACTATCGTGCCCCCCGGAGGATGTCGTAAATATCCTTTGTAATTATCTAATTATCTACGTCACAGTGCGCGCGAGCGCAGTGTGTACGAGTTCTAGCAATAAACCATCATGAACCAGAACCTTCGTGTTATAAGATCATAACACACGGATTGGCTCATCAAAACATCCAACCTGTTGCAGCAGCAGTGCCAATAGCGCCAAGCCCACTTGCCCCAACCCTTGAACAGCCAAAAATTGATGATGTCGTCTCACCTGAGGAGTGGCACATTTTTGTTCAGAGATGGAATGGCTTTTGCACTGGGTCAGGCATCAACGATGCAACCGCCCCTGCCCAGCTACTACAGTGTACAGGCCCTCAACTCGCAAGATCCTAAAAACTAAACCAAATGCCACCCTTCACACCCTGTCACACCTATTGGCATCCTACGAACTGAGTTCATACAGCCCCAACAGGAGTGTGACGAACCCTTCCGCTCTTTCGCAGCAAGGGTTAGAGGCAAACCCAAAACCTGCGAGTTCTTCACGCGATGCGAATGCAGGAAAAGTATTAATTATACACCCCACATGTCAAAAAACGTCCTCCGTGATCAATGACCCCAACATCCGCCGTGTGAATGACGTGATCTTATTGGTAGAGAGCAAAGAGAAGGCCAGGAACGTGCTACTATCGTCTAGCTTGTCAGCAGTTTCCTCAAATGTGATACTTAAATATACTGGTCGTCAGATCAAGCTATTGGTTTAACAGCAATCAAGCAAGTCATGGCAAGAGATCGTTTTAATAAACTCATTCAATATCTGCATTTTAAACAACAACAAAAATGCGATACCACGGGGTAAACAAAACCATTACAAATTATTTAAAGTCCGTCCGTTTTTAGACTCCATTTGTAGAAAGTTCAGAGAAACGTACTTGCCAAAACAAAACTTGGCTGTTGACGAAGCTATGGTAGCATACAAGGTAAAACTTTCAATGAAACAATATATGCCCATGAAGCCAATAAAGCAGGGCTTAAAAGTCTGGGCTTGTGCTCAATCGACAGCGGGTTGCATTTGTAATTTTTAAGTGTATAACGGAAAGCAAGATGGCAGAGTCACAGAACACGGACTTGGTTATCGAGTTGTCCATGAAATGACTCAGCCATTTATTAATAAGAATCGCCATGTGTTCTATAACAGCTTCTTTACTTTACTGTCAAGCTGGCACAAGATCTAGAAAAAGATCAAACCTATTTATGTGTAACTGTTCATTCTGATCGAAAGGACTTGCCTAGAGAGTCAAGTCACTTCAAAAAGGAGAAAGCCGTTTTCGGAAGTACAAAAAATGTAGTTTGCTGTGTATGGAGAGATACAAAGACTGTGTTTTTTTTAACTACACAGTCATCACCAGTTGGCAAAGACACAGTAAATAGAATGCAAAAGGATGGATCAATCAAAGCCCTTCCAACCATAACAAGCACCATTTCATACAACAACAATATGGGTGGTGTTGATAAAAGCGACCATATACATGGTTACTACATGATTGGAAGAAAAAAGCAGAAAGTGGTGTGCTCTAGATGTAAGCATTGTAAATGCTCATATTCTAGAGTGCGCATCAACAAACCACCGTAGAAGAGTCACTTGGCAAAGGAACTCATGAATAGATTCTCTTCCCGTTCATTATCAGCAATACAAGGCAAGCAAGTCATAGGACACTGGCCAGTGAGGTCAACAAAAGGAAGATGCAAAGCATGCTTAAAGAAAAAAGAAAACAGTATGCTGCCGTATGATGTGCATGGCGTGCAATGAATGCATTTGTTTGGGCTGCTTTGCCATCCACATAGACATGCAAGGACATAGAGCGCGAAATTCAAATTGAACTTTCTTCACTGAACTTTATTGTTGCTGAACAATATTCTGATTTATTGTTGTTACTGTTCTATTGTATTCTTAACAATGAATATACGTTTTTGTTTTATAATACATTATAGCTCTTCAGAACAGAGCCAAGAAGAAATGTAATACCATGCAAAGCTAAGTTAGCATTATACAAGACGTCAATCCTACCTATTTTTCCAAGGCTTCAGACATCAGGAAGATAGAGCGTGTACAAGAACGTGCGTTGTGAGCAGTATTCAAATCTAGATCAGAAACGTACGATGAACTTTTCAACAGAGCCAAACTGCCAACACTGTATAATAGGTGACTGCAGGATATTGCAATATTGATACACAAAGTCAAGAACAATCAAGCACCCAGTAGTTTATTTAAGATATTTAATACCAAGAACTTCAAATACAATCTTAAAAACAGTGACTTTGAAATCATTCTATCAGATATCAAGGGCCACTTATCTAGTCAAAACTAGGTAAGGAAATGAGAACATTACAAAGCCTCAAGAACTTTAAAATCCAAATTCAAAAGATAGACCATTCAAGTTACTTGGACAATTACAGTAACTGCTGTGAGCTTTGCAACATATAGGACATTGAAATTCACTGCTATATCATTTTACAGATTTATTATTATTATACATATTCTATATTTTATAGCATATTTATACATACATATATATTTCCACTTTTATATTTTAAACTGTCAGTATGGAACAAATTTATATGTTATGAGCATTACAGCTTGTTTATTAAGATCATCTAATAGTTTTGGTTCAAGCATCAAGTGAGCCTTTTCAAGCTAATTTCAATATCAAGACAAACAAGATCTCAAGATCTGAATAAATACAGTAGTACATGGCCTCGAACCTACTCTCAAGACAAACATTCTGCTGAAAGACAGCGTTTTAACAAAGGCATTCTACAAGTTTTTCGAAAAAATTCCAATTTGTAGGAAGAGAAATTATGTATGTGTTTATCAACAATGGTGGTTTTATACATTATTCACATGGTCAGACATCTCTTGTTGGTATTGTTTCTTGACAGGTTTCGCTCTGCATTTCAGGATAGCTTAGGAACAAAACCAATATCTGCATAAAAAAATTCCTCTTAGGTCTTGAGCACCTCTCCATTAAGTGCTTCATTTAGTTGAATTTCAAGAATATTTTGTCAGCAATGACTGATTCACTAGAATGTATGAAGACTGCTTTCATGTGTATTTAAGCAAAGGATGGAATAAGATTAAAGTTCTCACAATGGCAAAGCAATTCTATACAACATGTAGAGTTTTATATCTTTCTTGCCATTTTATTTAGGCGCCGTCACATTATCAAGAACTCTCTTTATAAACTCTATACCTGAAAAAGGCAGAGAGTAATCTCTCGGAATATTGGTGTGATTTTCAACGAATCCCTGTCTACGGTGTCCCAAGCGCTCTTCCACTTTTGAAAATATTGCTAAAATTAGCAGGTAACTCACTACTGATGATGCTACTAAGGCTGTTGAGCATGCTCTAGTCACGTCCAAGCTGGATTATTGAAACTCAATATTTCATTGCCTTCCTTCTCAACTTATATACAAGCTGCAGTGTGCTCCGAACACTTCTGCTAGGTTGGACACACTATTTGTCTAAATTTGATCACATCACGCCAATACTGATTGAACTACACTGGCTCCAAAAGAAAACTCAAATTAAATTTAAAATCTTGGTACTATCATACAAAGCACTCAATGGCTTGGTCCCTAGCTATATTAAGGAACTCATAATTAAATACAGCCCAACTCATCTTCTATGAAGTTCCAACAAGAATATTTTTAAGAAACCAGGGTTTTGTTTACAATCTTTTGGTGGCCGTGCTTTTAGCAGTGGGATGGGCTGCCAAATCACATAAAAGAAGCTGATAATATTCACATTTTTGAAGGTTACTTGAAGATATATCCATTTAAGGATACGTCATTTGACTTTTCTTTCTTTTATAATTATCATTTTACTGTATCTATTTTATTATATATAGTTATCATTTTCATTGCACATAGTATTAATCTTTTATTGTAAATAGTGCAATTGAACTCGCGTCAATGACACGTTATAAATATATTATTATTATTATTGTTATTAATCTGTGGGCAATCCCATGGTAAAATGAATTGATGGATGGTTCTCATCTGGTGTAAATAAAAGAGATTTTACAATAACCTCATCTCTCGTGCTAGTTAGTATCATCAAAACAACGATTATGGAAAATTACATTTTTCCTTGAAACCGAATCTGTTCTTCAACATCACACATAAATGCCTAAGCCATATTTCACCCTAAATGAGAAACAATGGCAACTCCGTAGATCTGTTCATATGGGACACCATTGAACTGAAAACACTGGCCATTAGCAGTGATGGTAAAAGAGTTCAATGGGTTCAGATTTGTAGATGTTCATTTCTTTCGTGGAGTTAAACCAGTCATTGACAAAAGCCTTATCAGCTATCAAGTAGATGATTTCATCTAGCGGCATGTTTGTGCAGGAGGAATGTTAACTCATAGGGCACAATGATGTCTTCTTCATTGAGTGACTTGCCAAAAATTTCATCGGCAATGTTTTGAATGTGTCCTCTTTCATATTCATTAACATATGATGGCCTAAGTTTTTCATCAAGCGACTTAGTGAGGTCATAGTGGTAGGTCTTGGAAGCCGACGATATGGGTTTCAAAGACAGATGCTTTTTGTGTGTTTGAGGTAATCCATGTAGGGGAGAAAGGCTAGAGTCATTTAGGTACAAAGAATCCACAATAGGTAGAGGAAAAATCCTAGGAATTACAGACTCAACATGTTTCCTTCTTCCAAGAGTGGATGGTAGTCTTTTTGGAGGACATCATCTTTTCTAATGTGTTTCAGTGACACATTTCCTGAATTTAGAGCGACTGTTGATGGCAGCCTCATCAAACAGCTTAAGATTGTGGTATTTATCCATGAACATTATTCCCATTCCTTCATCAGGTGTTCTTATTATGATGTCATCCTGTCGTTGAAGGCAGTTAACAGCTTTCAAAAGGGTCTTGGGTGATAGTGGACCTTTCATCTGAGCATAGTTGATAGCAGTAGATCGTAAGGTACTGACAGCTGATTCATTAAGATCATCAGACAATTTTGGTTCAAGCATCCAGTAAGCCTTTTCAAGCTAGCTTAAGTGTCAAGGGATGAACATTGGGAAAGACGGCATTTTAGTAAGGACATTCTACAAGGTTATCAAGGAACTTCAATGTTTAGGAAGAGACATGATGATGTGTTTATCAACGTTGTGGGGTTTCATATATCAGATTACAGATCGTTTTCACATGGTAAGACATATCTTGTTGGTATTGTTTCTAGTGAAGTTTTGCTATGCATTTGAGGATACCTAAGTAACGGATAACACTATGTGCATAACAAATTTCCTCTTAGGTCTTGCGCATCTCTTTTTTAAGTGCTCCATTCTATTCACATTTAATCGTATTTCCTTGGCAACAACATTTTCGGTAAAGACTGCTTCCATGTGCCTATTAGAAATGGTTGGAGCAAGATTAAAGTTTTCACAGAGACAAAGCAATTCTATAGAACAATTAGTTTATCTGTTTCTTGCCAATTTGTTCAGGCGCCTTGAACAAATTAGCAAGAAACAGACAATTACAGTTTATCTGTTTCTTACCAATTTGTTCAGGCGCCTTGAACAAATTAGCAAGAAACTGATAAACTGTGAATGTTCTATAGAATTGCTTTGTTTCTGTGAAAACTTTAATCTTACTCAAACCTTTTCTAATAGACACATGCAAGCAGTCTTTAGAGAAAGTGTCGTAGCCAAGGAAATACGATTAAACGTGAATAGAATGGAGCACTTAAAAAAGAGATGCCCAAGACCGAAGAGAAAACTTGTTATGCACATAGTGTTCTCCGTCACTTAGGTATCCTCAAATGTATAGCAAAACTTCACTAGAAACAATACCAACAAGATATGTCTGACCAGGTGAAAACGATCTGTAATCTGATGTATGAAACCCCACAACGTTGATAAACACATCATCATGTCTCTTCCTAAACATTGAAGTTCCTTGATAACCTTGTAGAATGTCCTTACTAAAATGCCGTCTTTCCCAATGTTCATCCCTCGACACTTAAGCTAGCTTGAAAAGGCTTACTGGATGCTTGAACCAAAATTGTCTGATGATCTTAATGAATCAGCTGTCAGTACCTTACGATCTACTGCTATCAACTATGCTCAGATGAAAGGTCCACAATCACCCAAGACCCTATTGAAAGCTGTTAACTGCCTTCAACGATAGGATGACATCATAATAACAACACCTGATGAAGGAATGGGAATAATGTTCATGGATAAATACCACAATCTTAAGCTGTTTGATGAGGCTGCCATCAACAGTCGCTCTAAATTCAGGAAATATGTCACTGAAACACATTAGAAAAGATGATGTCCTCCAAAAAGACTACCATCCACTCTTGGAAGAAGGAAACATGTTGAGTCTGTAATTCCTAGGATTTTGCCTCTACCTATTGTGAATTCTTTGTACCTAAATGACTCTAGCCTTTCTCCCCTACATGGATTACCTCAAACACACAAAGCATCTGTCTTTGAAACCCATATCGTCGTCTTCCAAGACCTACCACTATGACCTCACTAAGTCGCTTGATGAAAAACTTAGGCCATCATATGTTAATGAACATGCAAGAGGACACATTCAAAACATTGCCGATGAAATGTTTGGCAAGTCACTCAATGAAGAAGACATCATTGTGCCCTATGAGTTAACATTCCTCCTGCACAAACATGCCGCTAGATGAAATCATCTACTTGATAGCTGATAAGGCTTTTGTCAATGACTGGTTTAACTCCACAATTGAAATGAACACCTACAAATCTGAACTCATTGAACTCTTAACCATTACAACTAATGGCCAGCGATTTCAATTCGATGGTATCCCATATGAACAGATTGGCGAAGTCGCAATGATTTCTCCATTAGGGCCACGTATGGCCATGGCATTTATGGCCATGGCATTTCTGTCTGGTACTGTTAAACAGAGTCAGCTTTAATGAAAAATGTCTTTCTTCCATAAGCATTATTTTGATGATAGTTTTATCACAATGTGAGTAAAGATAGCTGCAGAATATTCTTTAAAGAAACTGACTGAGCGCAGTCCATCAATTAATTTTACTATGGAAATGCCCATAGATAAAAATTGGTATGAAAATGATCATAAGTCTTTTGTCTAAAAGTTAACACAACAACATTATGAAGAGGACAAAATATATTGATTACAACTACTATCTCTGAAATTATGTGTAGCAATAGTTATTATTTGAACTTTTCTTGGATAAAAATATGCTCTTTATAATTGTAGATAATTTCATTGAACAAGTGACACGTTCCAAAAAAAAAGATGTTTTGGTCTTGATTGAAAGAAACACTCTTTGAGCCATGAAGAAGACAATCACAGGGACCTCCATCTAATTAATTGTTTGACACCAAAAAAGAAGTGGCATTCAAATGATTCTATTTACAAATGTATTTCTTGATCTATTAGAATTAATGTTAAGACAGTAGCTAAAAGGTTTTCTTAGTTTATATTTAGTTTCCTTAATTTGGGGTAAAATGGTCTTTATTCATAGTACGTTTCTTACAGAGTTTTGTATCAGTTCTTTCTAAAATGTTCGGAATTTCAATTTTTTCTGAAGTGTATTTTTTTTAAAGCATCTATCTAAACAGTTTTGTACAGGTGACAAATCCACATCATAGACACTATAAAAGGGTAGCCCATATGTAAAGTTGGGTAACAATGACGTATTGAAAAGTCTATCTTATTCTGAATAGGCAATAAGCCTATAAACTAGAATATATCTCTGACCATCATATACAGAGCTTGTGAACAACAGTTTCAGCACTGTTGTTGTTACATAAACATATCAAAATATGAAATGGCAATTGATTACTGAAGACACTTTTCCAAATCAGATGTTCCCATGTTTCAAAGTTGAGAAAACTGCAGGATAACTATCCACCAGCATTGCAATATTTTGATTAGATTAAAATAATTAATCGTCATTTGAGTAGCAATGTTATTTGATTCTTCACATAATCCTTGTTTAGCTCATTGCGTTATACACATTGAAATAGTAAGTGTCTAGGTATATTACTGCTCGTATAATATTTTAATAACTTCAAATATGAGACAACGAGAGTTGCGATGGAAGGAACGGGTGAATTACCTGGCCCTTCAAAATGGGATTAATGAAGAGGACAACAACGTTTTTCATGAAAGCTTTACTAAGCAGCCATTGTTTATTGTGCCACACGAAGAGACAGTAGCTTCCCTTGTAGAAGAAATTAAAGCAGCTTAAAGCAGAAAGGGAAAACCTTGTTAAGGAGGCGGAACTGAAACCATTGAGGGACAAGATGCATTATATTCGAAGTCAGAACGACGAGATCAGGGCTTCAAAGTCACAGCGCCCTAAGAGCACACGGGTTGATGAAATGGAGCGTTCTCGGCGAAGTTGATCAAGCACACCGTGACCCGAAGATCCAAAAGAAGTGGAGAAAAAGCTTGCCAAGTTTGGCATTTCCCCCGATTCCAGCAGTGAGGAGTCATAAGAGGAGTACATTTGGGCAAGCTGACAAAAAGACCGAGGTAAGATCCGTTTTGGAAAATTGTCTAAAGTAACAAATCGTGTCATATGTGACCGCAACTGTGGCCACATAGCGAGCTCAGTTTATCTTATGTAAGACACCAAGTACAGGGACTTGACTCTAGCTGAATTTGTGGCGGGATACACTGCAATTCTCGCCTTGCTCACTCTCTTGTCCTGAGAAATAGAAGCATGGTTAGAACATTTGAACGTACTTATGTACCTAAGTTCCCGTGGCCTGTCATACAGAGCTTCCAAGCCGCAGTGCTGTTTGAGATCGAGCAAGGCCGAGCGCGCTGGGAGACTAGTTCACCCAGTTAGAGAATCGATTTTTGCACACCGCGCATTGAGAAATACATTGCTCAATCTGCCAAGCTAGCATCGTCGCGTGGTACCTTCTTTTGTAAGGATCGTTCAGATCATTTTGGGCTGTTTTGCAATGAACGGAAGTGGCTACAGTACATTTGTGGCATGTGTTGAACTGAAGAACACAAAAGTGAAAAGCACGCTGCATCGTCATTTGCTTGTCCTCTCAAGTCCAGTTCAAGGAACAGTTTATGCCTGCCTTTATGCCATGCTTGAGTTTTTGTACGCTTTCGACAGCGCATGAACAGTGTTGTACTTTTGGTATCGCTGCCCCATAAGTTGAAGGGCATGATAATCGTGCTACTAAGTCATTTGTCAGTCGTCACAACAATTTTTGGATATGCACGAACTAGTCTGCACCTCTGGACTTCCGAATTTCAAAGGAACACGTTTTTTAGCTAAAACGCAAGAGGCTCTTTGGGGTTCTTTGATGGCACAGAGGTTTATTTTAGGTATTTGCCTTGTTTTCCATTTATTGTTTGTCTTTGATTGCCTAATAAACCTCTCTCTGTGCCTCTCTGTGCCTAAAACTGAGTCTGTTGTTTTTGTAATTGCATTATATATCCTTATTGTCCATTCATTCCAGTTCATAGTTAGCGAAAAAAAGCATTGCTTTTACTCAGAATTTTAAGAGCTCTGAAATATTTTCCTTTTTTATTTATTGTGAAGTATAGCTCAAACAGTGTGATTATTTGCTGTTTGCCAATGTTTTACCCCAGGTAAATTGACCTTCACTGTCTGCTATAGAAAATGCATTCGCGAAAACTGCAAAATGTCCAAAAAAATCTCTGTGAACTTGCTTCATTCTGTAGTCAGAGTTGATTACTTTAATGTTCTGAGACAATCTTCATTTCACCTTCTACCCGCCTATTTGCCACACTTAACAGATGCAAGTTGTGTTGGTACTTGAAAAGATGGAAAAGAATGGAAAAGATGTTTCAAAAAAAGTTTACTTTAGAAAATCCAACTATATCTGATTAACAGCTTGTCATTTTAATTTCAATTCAGTCACTCACTATGAAAATTAATAAGCTCACTAATAGGCTCACTGTTTAACTTGGGATGAATAAACTGTGTTCTGAAAGTTATAGAATTCAAAACACATTTGAAAAAAAACCCGTTATTGATAAAGAAACTTTTGATTTGTTTAAACTTTAGTTTATATCAAAATATGAAACAAAGTCAACAACAGATTCTCATCGCACGCTGACAAGACCAATTAGTTGTCTCCAGAGGTCAAACACAAGACATAAACGTTTCCGCTTTTACAACTATAAAAACATTTTACTTCCATTAATAACTAGCAAAAAGATGTTCAGTACCTAGACTAGTAATATCTGTTTCAGTATTGTAGTTTGAGAGGAGCAACAATTTCTACATTTCTACTCTATGTTATTAGGTAATTTTCAGTTGTGAATTTCCTCCATAGGTACATCATTGTTCAGAGCTTGCTGAAGAGCCATCATTTCTCTATCAAAGGCGTAGGTATTTTGCAGGGTTTTTTTTTCTTAATTGAGTACACATGATAGCAAAGAAACTTGATTTAGCTTGTTGGCTAGAAGTATCAAATACGTTGTAGGTGCATTTACCTTTTCCATACTTTAATTCAAGTTCTTTTAGGTCAAGCAGTAAGTTGTGAATATACGTTAACATGTCTGGGTGTTTGTCCTTTTACTTTCAAAAATTGACATCCAAACAAGGGTTTTGTTACACTTAGCTTTGTTATGGCCAATAGTGTGACAAACAGCACACACTTTTAACGCCTTGCATGAGGACCTGCTAATTCATTTTTGTTTTTCTTGCAAATGGCATTTGGCATTTTCAACTTGCACTTGTAATAGTTTTAGATTTTTTTCTATGGTCGAAAAGGCTTTCAACAGTTTCATGGCTCTGGTTTTGAGCACTTGCTAGAACAAATGGCTTGAAATTTCCGACTGCTGTGCGATCAGATAACTGATGCAAATTCATAGTATTCACAGATTTTTAAATCCAGAACTCAGACTTGATGTTATATTCAACAATTTTGACTCAAGGTGAACTGGTCGACGGTCTCTTTTCATGTGATCTAGCTCATTCTCCCAAATGCGTCTTTCTGCAATCAAAAGCTTATCAGATGAAAGGAAGAAAGAGTTCAAATCATCTGTTTTTAAATAAGCCAGAGATCTTTGTGATTGAGCAAAATCCACTGTTTTCAAATTTGGTCTTTCCAATTTCATGCTTGGAGAGTGATTTCAACCACACATACACTTCCAACATCATTAGCTTACTGTCTCTAACACTGCTCCAAAAAATGACTGAGCCTAGTATGGAACTATCTTTGATTGGTGCAAAAAAGTGAGAAAAATGTAATTTGTGTTACTGGTTTGAGTGTTCTCGCTGTCAATATAATGTTAATATCATGAAAACTTGTATCATACTTATTGTTGTTAATAGAATAATGATTCTTGACAATTCTCATTGTCACTGACAGTTATTTTAAGTCAATTCTATCAACAATTTGAACATTTTTTACTCTTGAATATTATGCACTTGCTCCTGCAATGCCCAAATAACAATAGATATACTGTTATCAATAATTTATATTTTTCTGCTCCGATAGAAATTGTGAGCTGAACTGACTGACGCAAACCCAAGGAGAAAGCATTTGGTCAGCTCTGTCCATCAAAGCGTGCCTAGAATACCAACAAATGGTCATCTATATGTTTGAAACATTTCCAAAACATGCATTTTAACCAACTGCTGCCAGGGCAAGACCAGAAATTAATTACAGTGTACCCAACCATTCAAGTTAATATGAAACCTACAGAGCAAGTTCTCTGCACACAAATTTGAAGGGAGGCGAGTACAAATTTTATATGACATATTTATTGTTATCTTGTTGTTTTGAATCCTAAGCTGCCCTTGAATTTTCTGTTCTTAAAGATTATTGAACAAAGTACCGATAATATACAAAGTATGAGTTTGCCTTTTCTAACACAAAGGGAACATTGAGAACAGTACAAGAGGAACCTTCTAAGTTATCTATGGAAGTAACTCTTAATACAGATGAAGAGCAAAACCCAGTTGATATCAATTTTTAAGCTAGTGCTTTACATAATTGATTACCGGTATTTCTCTAGTTTAAGTAACAATTTGCTTGTGTACATGTATGTGTTAGCATGCGTAGAGAGTTCACACACTTTAAACAATCGTTTTTTATATATTTTTTCTTTTCTGGCCTAACATTGTAAATAATCTTTGCGGTTAATTTTGTAGTTCAGTCTTCCAGCTGTTATAATTAACCAATGTCCATAAAATATGTAAATTTATTCCTTTATATGTAAATGTAGTAATCTGTTAATAAAAGAAACTTGAAATCTTGAATATCAAATGGCAATTTGTGTGCGATGGCTTGGCTATAAACATCAAGAGGTTTTCATTTGGATTACTTTGTCACAAATATCCCTTGTAACTATCCTGATATTATATGTGCTATTCATGCCGTTACCAGAAGCCCTGATAAATTATTATATTCGATATTCTGTTTTCACCAACAGAAAAAGAAAAGCATTGTAGCTATTTATAATCAAACTTAATACAGCAGTGCATTGAATCTGAAAAACATGCCATCCTTTGTTATGGCTAAAAAAATTAGCTCATATTTGTTATTATATTGTATTATATCGTAGTGTTTTCTTGAAAGATAATCCCTAACAATATTGTTGACTTTATTTTGGAAAGAGATGCATAAAACTCAACTTTACGGATTGTATTAATTTGCCTTCTTGTGTAGAGTGATTTTTATGGCTGTTCTATCTGCCAAGATTTGGAAAGAAGAGTCAATCAGCTGACAAACAATGTGAATGTCTGAGATGTCATTTCAAAGAAAGGCACAATGAGGTGAAGTGCTCGATGGCTTCAAAAAGCCTACTACACAGTAATGAAGCTAGGCTTAACCACTAAGCATTGACCATAGATAAAATAAGTAAGGTGGTCTACAAAGATTTGACCTGTATTTACCAATACAAACTAAAGATAGTAGGTGTACCACTGTTGAAGAATACAGTCAAAAAAACTGATAATATACAGGCAATGTTTTTTCAATGCACTGTCAGAAAGCTACACTTCTCAAATTATATGTAGTCAACAGAGCTAATATTGCGCATATGAAATATATATTTTTTTCTTTTATAAGCACACATGTAACAATACAACTTTTTTGAACAAATCAAACACATGAATTAGACTTTTTCAATATTGATTCATTAAAGATGTAACTACCTTTGCCTTTACAATAACCCATAAGATTTCTGTTGTGCAAGTATATCTTTGGTAGTGCTTTATGTACCTAAAATGAGAACATGTCTTTATTAGTATCTAGAATCTGATTGGCTAAGAGTCTGCATGTTTTTTTCACATTCAGACAATCTGTAGATACGTGAATAACAATTGCCTAGTATGTACATGTAGGTAGTGTTTCATTATTCAAAAATATTAATTAACTGTATACTTCTGTTGTTTTATTGCTAAAGTAATCTGCATGCATGTGTTCTCTAAAACAATGTACAAGAAAACAATAAATTGAATTCAGGGGGTTTTTTTCAAGGTTTCAAACTTATTCAAATTACAAATGTCTTCACCCTGATTATTCTGGATATTACAAAAGTCTAAAAAAATAATTGTTCATTATTTTATGCACATAAGAGAACTCGCATGCTCTGATTCAATGGTTACTCTTCAACTAGGCATACAAATGTAGGTAGTACAGAGGTAAACAAGATGTCATGTTTTGCCGAATTAAGTGTGGACAAAATAAAACCTATTTAAGGAATATTAAATGATATGGGAGTCTATATTATATTATATATTATATGATATTACCCTGCTCTCTGTGCATAAAATAGTGATGGGAACCGGTCAATGTTACAGTTATAAAACTTCACTCCCAACCTTTCTCATCAACCCTTGCTTTCATTAGACCAATATTCATGAAATGCCAAAACTCTTAATAAGTGACTCAATTAAAAGAAATCCCGGATAAATTGCCTTCAAATTAATCAAGCTTATGGTTTCAAAATAAACTTGTCAACGCGCTCTACTCTCAAGCACGTAACTGACTCCGACATAAGCTTATATCAAAAAGCTCAAAATACCGTATTAACAAGAAGCTAAACCTCCCGAAAGACAGAGTAAATTCAGTCAAAGTAAGTCCATAGTTCGTTGTTGTTATCTGTTATCATTTCACTTGATAAGACTTCACGTCTTTGCGTCGATACGGCCAAATTCATAATTTTCGACTTTGATATTCATTCGAACATCGAAAAACGATGTAAATTTCTTAAAACTCTCCTAACTTCAACTATAATTTGCTTCAATATGTTATTATCAACTTTAACATTCACTTACTTTGTTTAAACTGTTAGAATGTATCCCAATAAAGCAGCATTGAACCTCAGAGAAACCTAAACACTTCACAAGCTTCGAGGCAATGGCGATCAATGACACGAACGATCGCAAGGGCTGCTGGGTCGGTATAAAGGGCGGGAAAACCTCCCGTCGGGACTGAGTCGGAAAGAGGTCGGCAAAGAAACAGATGCGAAGGAGCGAAAAGACTGGGTATCGTCTAAACTGTATTTTATTTTAAGCTTTTATTTTTTACAACCATTCATAACAGATCGATATTGTTTTTTTAATTTTTGCGATATTTTACTGAAAAAATTCGCTCGACTTTGATGTCACAGGGAATCTTGCTCTGATCATCTTTCAATAGCGTGAAATAGCATGAAATAACACCTTGATCGTCGGTATTGTTCGTACATCGAATATCATCTATATTTAATATTAATTACTTTTCTTCTATGGCACCCTAATTTTTTTAATTTTTATTTTTCTTTAATTTCAAGCCCTTTATAACTGAAAATATTGATTATAACTCAAATAATTATTAATTCTTTGGAGCGGCAAAAATTAGTTGTAAAATACCTTGTTTGCTGATAGATGACAATCTTTCTTTGAATCATAATATAGATTTTATAAGACAAAAATGTTAAGTAAAGCCGTAGGCATTATTACAAAAGTATATATATGGCATTTTGTCCTTCTTTATATATACTCTCTTTAAAAATATTATCGATCCTTAATTCACCCTTACCGTAGAATTCTTTTATGGTTGAACTTTAAGGGGTCGACAAGTTGCACAAACCAACCTGGTGTCGAAAGTGCTTTTGCTAAAAAGAGCTCTCAGATTAATGTACTTTACTGATAGATCTGAACATGCTACTCCTGACGGTTGACGGTTGTATAATGAACGCTCCCGATCGTAATCTAATTTCGCAATAATTTCTAAATTTCATGTCTTCCTAAGGCGTTTAAAATACTTAAGAACTTCGCTAGTTTCATATGGGCAAACACAAAGTAAAAAAATCAAGAGAACCAACAAGTTCTACGTCAAGCATTGAATCATCTCCAGCATCGAAGGTCAGCAAGATGGCCGACCAAGCGGGATCTTTAAACACGTCTGAATTCACAAAGATTCAAGAATTCATGCAGATCCAACAAGACTGTTTCAAGTCCTTCGTTAATTCCTTAATGGACAGCTTCAATAAAAGACTTGACGACCTCTCTAAAGAAGTGCAAACCATCAAAGTCAGTTTAGAATACACTCAGAAAGACGTGAACGAAGCTCAAGACCAGTTGAAAAACGTATCAAGCCTAGATGCTGACATAGCTTCAATTAGAAAATCCATCGGAGAGAATCAGGATAAATTAGATTATCTTGAAAACCAAAGCCGTAGAAGCAATGTAAGAATTAACGGAAACAAGGAAGATAAAGATGAATCTTGGGATGATACAGAAACAAAAGTCAAAGAAGTCCTAACAAAAATGGACATTCCACCAGAAGATGTCAAAATCGAACGAGCGCACAGAACCGGCAAGCCAAACCCATCCAGACAAATTGTCGTAAAGTTTCTGCGCTATGAAGACAGAGAAAGTATGCTCAAATCTGGTTATAAATTAAAGGGTACTGGAATATATGTTAATGAAGATTTCTCAAGCAGAGTAATGAAAAGACGACATGACCAACAGGAAAAACTTATGGAAGCACGAAAGGGGATTAACTAATCATCGAGTTAGAGGTTGAGTTGAGTTTGAGTTAACATTGAGTTAGCTTTGAGTTAACTTTGAGTTAACCAAAATATGAAATACCAACTTTAAATATCAATATAATTTTAATATATGCAATAAAACTGTAAAAACAAATACCTATAAACTTACATATTCAAAAACGAATAAAAAACTGCATTATTCACGTAGTCTAATTATAACAACTTTACCTTATATCCTAGCAAATGTAGACAGTTTCTTTCAATGTCACTTCTAGTTAGATTAATTCTTAGTACAATTTCACTTAATACTAGTAAGTTTGACTCTAAATAAATGTAAATAACTATAAAAAAAATACACTGGCCATGTTTTTTTCAACACAGGGATCCCCATTCATTTTCCGTGTGTTACAACACAGGAAGCCCATTTTTTGGAAAAACGAAAACGAAAAATTGAAGATTTTTGTTTTTTGTCCTGAAAAGCGGGGATTGTTTTAATGTTCCGAAATTCTACATTACGATAAATAGGAAATTTCCAATACTTTTTTGATGCGGCCAGGAGAGTTTACCTCAACGAGGAACTTTCACATGACACGTGTGGATCTACGCATGCTCGTTTTTTGTCAGCGGTTCATCTTGGACGTCCGTGTCTTGTATGTAAGTATTGCATGAATTCATTCTGCTTTAATGGTATTCCCTAATTGTTAAGCATTCAACTAATTGCTGTTTTAATTTCAAATCAATTTCGAGGTAAGTGCTGTTTTAAAACTTAATGAGAAAAATAAGTCAAAAATAAAGCAAAGCAAAACTCAGAGCTCGAGACTTTCCACTTCCTATAACTTGATCCGGCCGTATACGAGCTTATTTATTTATTGACAAATTGTATTCATCTTAAGTTACCAACATCTAGTAATAAATATATTGTTTTGCTTTTATAGGTTGTAAAAAATCCACAAGTAAAAAAATCACGTGTAAGTAAAAGTTCAAGTTATGATTGCATTTTGGATCGAATTGTCTATAAAGGTTGATAAAACGTCAAGATTGATATATGTTTTTAACATTAGGAACTGTCCAATAATTATCTGGAGGGGGGGGGGGGGGGGGGGTTCTAAACTGAGTTTTACATTGGTGAGAGGCATTGACTTGCGACTTGCCTACACTTTCATTTTGGTCTTTTTTCTTGCGCATGTAATTAAGTGTAACACAATACTTTGCTATAATGTAATTCTTATTTCTTGATTGATAGCAAAAAAACCATTGTAGTGTCATCTGAAAGTGATAATGACCAGGAATTGTTGAAGCCAGTTTTTGAAACGACAAAGATTAGGTCAGTTGATCAAACATTACAAACATTACAAACATTACGAAATCAAACTTGGACATTTTTAATGCTTATAACTCACTTGTGTTGTAGGACATCCAAAAGCGTCAATAGCAAAGCTCCTGTAAGGTATGCTGTGTTAATGCTTAATTGCATTATAAACTTTTCTACGTATTGTGAATAGTCCACGACTATCACGACAGTCATGGTCATGATTATGGCTAACAATGGGTTACTTTTCTATTATAATATCCAGACCTAAATTTGAACAAAACGAACCTTTATCCAGTTCCAGTGATGAGATGGATGAAAATGAGTGGAATGTTCAAGGGTAAGAGTATAGATAATTTCATGATAACTTCATGCATTAAAGCTTTGTAATCTGTTTGCTTTCTATCTGTTTTTCAACTTCAGCAAAAGACAAAAATTAGACCCAGTTATGTGGTACTGCGTGAATCCAGAGGAAGTAAAAGAGCTGCCTTATGACATCAGTGGTCTAAAAATGTATCATGTCCCTTACACAGCCGAGAAACGAGATGTGCAGGATGGGAGGAGATGGAAACCTTGGGTTACCTCAAGCCGAAAAGGATTTGCAGGAAAACGGAACGTACAATCATGTAAAGGCTCTTATATTTGTTCCTGGGATGATTGCTGCTATAAAAAGGAATTCGCAAAACCCAACAGTGTGCAATTCTTTAACGCAAATGGAAAAATGCATTGCAGATCCTGCAATAGAAAAGGAGTTTATGTCCCCTGCCCAGCGAGGAAGATCAGCGAGTTTCCCAACAATTCGTATGTAGCTACCATTTACCACATTGGTAATCACACCTGCACTGCTGTACCGAAGCCTAAAATCAATGCACATCATGACATCGAGGAAATGTTTAAAGCAGATCAAAAGATGAAACCATCAGCTGTTCCAACAGCAAAGTTGACTTCTATGATTAGAGAAGGAAAATCGTGGAAGGAAATTGAAGAAAGTGCAGAAGGAATGCTAGACAAGAATAAAATAAAAAACATTAAAGCAAAAGTGGTGAACAGCATGCACCTAAATGGTCACAATTTTGATGCAGTAGCGGAGATAAAAAAGAAAACTGATGAAAAAGACCGATACCTAATATGGAAGATAAACAACCGCCACTTCAATTGCAATGGCCAAGGAAGTTATGTATTTAAGATGAACAACGAAAAGGCAGAGATTTGTGTGCAAATGGATGTGCAAAACAGTGAACATCCTTTGTCCAAAGAATATTGTTTCCTGGATGCTGTCCATAGCAGGTGCCAAGGGTTTAAGACGTTGACGTTGTGGGTATGGCACCCTACATTGAATGAACTAATCAATTTAGCTACAATGGAATGTGAAGCGGAAACCAGTGAGATTATACAAATATTCTGGACTAACGTCAATGAAGTGAGTATCATTTCCTTCAAAAAATACTGGTTTGACAAGAGAAACAGTAACAATGTAAATTTTGCGCCAGCCATAGTCATCAATTATTAAAAAAAAAAAAATGTTTTTTTTATAGGTACTTCAAGATCTAACTGGCGACATAACATACCTCTTTAATCCGATTGGGTGGATGTTTGACGAAGCGGGTGCAAATTGGGATGCTGTTGAAAAGATTTTTGGAAAAACGCCCGGGCAAACCGGTCTGTTTCCTGTAAATTTCATTTCTTCCAGTGCGCAAGGCGGCAAGCAAGTGGTTACTGGAGTGAAAAGGCAAAGAGCGTTTTTAACGACCTTGTTAGAGATATTAGCAAGGCACTAACGCCGTACCTCTATGATCAGGCGAGGAGAAAACTTCAAGCGTTTGTAGAAGAAGAAAAAAGTAAGAGAGGCCACATAATCGGCTGGTTCAAATGGTGGCACCAAAGGAGAACCCATATATTTGATGCATTTAAATGTGACGCTCCTCTTACACCTACTGTCAACTTGGCGGAGGTTGGCCACTCCAAATGGGCCAAAAAAGGAGCATATAGATTGTCGCTAGCAGTGGCAGCAGAAGAAGATGTAGCTGAGGCCATTTTACTTTCAAAAATGCTGACAGCATTTGGATGTGGCTCGTATAAAGGAGGAGCAAAACGCAGCCAAACCGACAGGCTTATAGGTTGAGCCACAGTCAGCAAGTGGCAAGAGCCAAAGCGTTCGGCGATGAAGTTGCAAATAGCAATGTTGAAAGTGAACTGTATAATGAAGCCGCGTCATCACGTAATAGTTCAGTTGATCCTAATTGTTCTCATCGAGCAACAAAGAAAAGACAGAAAAGACGTTTAGATGACCTTCAATCATCCGACTCTGACGACGATTCTGAACAGGAAAAAAGACAATCAAGGGACGGGAGATTTCGATCTAGGCCTAGCAAGGCATTTCAAAGATCGCTGGAAAAGGCAAAGACTTGTCAATTTTCTCTCGTAGACTCCACTGAGCCTGGAAAAAACGAAAGATCATTTACATTAAAGTCAGGTAGCAATGTCTATGAAGTGATCATCTCAAAATCACCCACATGTGATTGTCCATTTTCAAGCAATGTCAACGTATGTAAACACGTAATACATGTCTTGTTGAAATACTTCAAAATAAAAGAAAATGACTCTCATATACCAAAAAACTTTTACATCAAAGGAGGTAGAAAAACTGTATCAACACCTGGATGTACAGCCCCAAAGCATTTCAAATGCCACAACGGGAACTCGGCCATGCGATCACAGTTGTAACAAAACTCAAAAATCAGCCTGGACCTAAGCCATCATGTGCTAGCTACAGCTGTAGAAAAAAAATCCTACCTGGAGACCTCTGCATTGCTGTAGAAGGGCTATATACGCCTCCTCATAAAGATCAAAACGGAAATTCCTTTGAAGTCAAACGCACTTTTCGATTTTGTGTTAAAAAAAGAATGTGTGTCCATCAGACCAAAAGGTAGTAATCTCCAAGTACCTCCATCTAAGGCAACCTTAGATCAACACGAAAGTTTTACGGCCAAGGAGGTCCAAATTTATATGCAGTTTAATATGTAAGAGTTACATACCGACTTGATTGATTTAGCTCGAACGTTTTACGAGAATATGTGATTTGATCAAATCAAGATAAACAGTTTTGCATTATGATAAATTTCTGTCAATGTTACAAAAGAGATGACTCATAAGTAGTTGTGCGTCCATCGTGTTATGGATGCACTTGGGAGGTTGCCTAAGCACTCCAGAAGTTACAGTTGCACTCCGCTTCGCGTCGTGCAGCTCATTACGCTTCTTTCGTGCTTAGCAACCTCCCGCGTGCATCCATAACATGATGGACGCACGCTACTTATGAACCGTTTCTTATAGGCTTATAGCCGAACATTCGAGGTATTGAACTAATTTATTTAACACTTGAAAAGGTTTTCTCACACAAAAAAACAATGATTTAATCCTATTCCAACAAAGACACATGATTTGAGTTAATTAAGAAATAAAAGAACGGCTTTTCAAATCTCACTAATTAGTTATCTACTGGGAGTCGTATTTGATAAAATGAATGATATGAATAGAAAATGTGCATTTTTAAATCAAAATCTTATTGATAGAACACAATTGAAGGAGGTTATGCTATCTTAGTTTTCATTCCTTAATACAAAGACTAAAATACTCAAACCATTGAAACTAATGAATAAGGTGGAATGCTGTTAATGATTTTTCTCACTAGAATACAACAGTTTTCCCTTGATTGAAGTTTATTTAAAGTTTTCATAACAAAATAATACTGACATAATCTAAACCATTTGGCTGAGATCTGACTCGACACTTTTCAATGATAATTAAGGTTTTCTGAAGAATAAAAAAACAATGTATGATGTTCACTGATCGTATTCAAAAAAATAAAACCAATCCATATCAATAATCTGTTCATAATTTAATGTTCATTGTCAATGAATTCCCATAAGGAAATATTAAACAATCACTTTTCAATTGTATTCAGAAGAACACTAACGAACTTGAATGCTAACGAACTTGATGACTTTAAATGAGTTTTTGTTGTAAACTTTCCATCGGATGACTAAGTAGTATAATGGCTTAAAGCGCGGATACAGCAATGCAGAGGTTCTCGGTTCGAGTCCTGACATTGGTACTCAAAGACTTTTTTTTCTCCAAAAATCGCTATCTAGTAAAATATTTCTAATATTTCTAAAGTCTAATGTTGCAATAAATAATAAATGCAAGGGTTATAACTAGATATAGACCCGGGTTTATATCTTGATATAACCCTTGAATTTGTATGAGGAGTTTATATCGGAGATACATCCCTATGAATAACAAAGAAAACCGTGTCAAGTGTGAAATAAGTAGCTATACATATCATGTGTTGACTAAACGTTTTGAAGTTGCAATTTAAAGCTTAACTTTAAAATACCCTGCCACTTTATGAATATAATTAAAATCTATTGAGTTTTGCATTGTTCTCAAAAGGTCTGACATGATTGCTATTGTGGCAGATGTGGCCGGGTATGTTAACCAGTTGGTAGCATGTTATTGTCTTTGAGATTAAATTTTCTGTCCATCGTTTTAAAATTATTCATTTATCATAAAATGAATAATAAATTAAAACTGCAACAATAACATAACATGGCATTTATCTCATGATATATTTTATTCGCTTATTTATTATTATTCAAATTATATTATATTTATAAAATAATTGGGATAGTACACGCGCGTTGATTGGTCAAACAGCCGTGTTTCATGAGAGCATGAAACACACTCACGCCATTTTCAAGCGCGCGCGCTCATTCAACGGTCAGTTTATCCGTTGTTTTGATCTTTCGCGCGCGCTTATTGGTCAGTTTTGAGATAAAGCAACGTAGGGAGAAATGACATCGTCAAACGAATAAAAGGGCATTTTTTTCTTCTTTTCGCGCGATTGTTATTTTATAAAAGAAATGAAACACGTCTTCTGTTTTTTTACTGGCTTATGAAAACCTCGATACGTTTGGGAGAATCCTCGAGCAGGTCCAAACACTCGACTTCGTCTCGTGTTTGGACTGATCTGCTCTCGAATTCTCCCAAACGCATCTCGGTTTTCATTAGCGCGTGAAAACACAGAAGACGTATCTCATTTCTTAAATGCACCTTTGACCAATAGCTTTATAAAAAGAGAAACATAATATTTTTCCTTTGTTGCATGTGGGAGCCCTGTGTTGAAGATCATGGCGAGTCTCGGCCAGTATGAATGTATATGTTGATGTTTTTTTTTTACATTTATCAGTTTGGAGTCAACCCAGCAAGTATTGTGTAAAATTGTGCTGAAAACGGATTTGACTAAATATACGATTGCAAGAAACTAACAAAATTTGCGTGGATATAAGGGAAAGCCGTTTTATTTCAACTATACATGAAATGCTACTTATGAGTCTATCGCTGATGAGTCTATCGCAAGGAAGATAGTGACATGCAACACAACTTCCATACATTTGAAGATGGTGTAAGTTTAAGTTTATGGTGTAAGTTCTGACAATATATTTTTATAGATTTTTAATATATGAAGAATATTTTGATAAAAAGGGTGTTCTCGTACACGTAAACTATGTGCGTGGTCTAAGTCATTGAATCTGTACAATTTTATTGTTAAAACACGCCAAATAACACAGCGCGCAACATATATTGTTTTAGCTAGCATGAAATGATTGTGCTGGCATTTTAAACGCAAAGGGGTCTTACAATCTAATACCCTTTTTATCAAACTATTCTTCATATATATATATATATGAAGACTGTTTTGATAAAAAGGGTTTTCTCGTACAGTTAAATATGGGCGTGTCCCTAAGTCATTGAATCTATACAATTTTATTGTTAAAACACGCCAAATAACACCGCTGCAATGACTGATAGTGTTATTGCGTGAAATGCTCGTGCTGACTTTTTAAACACAAAGGGGTCTTAACATCTAACACCCTTTTTATGAAACTATTCTTCATGTCATCTAGATGGAGGAATGCCCTTGCTAGGGTGGTAATTTGGTCGTCGTTTATTGTGGTATTTTTGCAGACTATTCTAATGACGTTACCATCTTTCTTGATTCACAGCAACACCAACGATCTATCGATCTGTTCTCAGTCGTGAGGGGGTATAAGACAAGTTCCCAAGTCATCAATATATACTAACTAAAGGTATACTTATCGGTCTACAGATAACTTTATTCAAGAATTGCTTTTGTAAGCACGTAAAAACAGTTTGATTCAAGACGCGCACGCAGAAAACATGAAGACTGTTTTGATAAAAAGGGTTTTCTCGTACAGTTAAATATGGGCGTGTCCCTAAGTCATTGAATCTATACAATTTTATTGTTAAAACACGCCAAATAACACCGCTGCAATGACTGATAGTGTTATTGCGTGAAATGCTCGTGCTGACTTTTTAAACACAAAGGGGTCTTAACATCTAACACCCTTTTTATGAAACTATTCTTCATGTCATCTAGATGGAGGAATGCCCTTGCTAGGGTGGTAATTTGGTCGTCGTTTATTGTGGTATTTTTGCAGACTATTCTAATGACGTTACCATCTTTCTTGATTCACAGCAACACCAACGATCTATCGATCTGTTCTCAGTCGTGAGGGGGTATAAGACAAGTTCCCAAGTCATCAATATATACTAACTAAAGGTATACTTATCGGTCTACAGATAACTTTATTCAAGAATTGCTTTTGTAAGCACGTAAAAACAGTTTGATTCAAGACGCGCACGCAGAAAACATGAAGACTGTTTTGATAAAAAGGGTTTTCTCGTACAGTTAAATATGGGCGTGTCCCTAAGTCATTGAATCTATACAATTTTATTGTTAAAACACGCCAAATAACACCGCTGCAATGACTGATAGTGTTATTGCGTGAAATGCTCGTGCTGACTTTTTAAACACAAAGGGGTCTTAACATCTAACATCCTTTTTATGAAACTATTCTTCATGTCATCTAGATGGAGGAATGCCCTTGCTAGGGTGGTAATTTGGTCGTCGTTTATTGTGGTATTTTTGCAGACTATTCTAATGACGTTACCATCTTTCTTGATTCACAGCAACACCAACGATCTATCGATCTGTTCTCAGTCGTGAGGGGGTATAAGACAAGTTCCCAAGTCATCAATATATACTAACTAAAGGTATACTTATCGGTCTACAGATAACTTTATTCAAGAATTGCTTTTGTAAGCACGTAAAAACAGTTTGATTCAAGACGCGCACGCAGAAAACATGAAGACTGTTTTGATAAAAAGGGTTTTCTCGTACAGTTAAATATGGGCGTGTCCCTAAGTCATTGAATCTATACAATTTTATTGTTAAAACACGCCAAATAACACCGCTGCAATGACTGATAGTGTTATTGCGTGAAATGCTCGTGCTGACTTTTTAAACACAAAGGGGTCTTAACATCTAACACCCTTTTTATGAAACTATTCTTCATGTCATCTAGATGGAGGAATGCCCTTGCTAGGGTGGTAATTTGGTCGTCGTTTATTGTGGTATTTTTGCAGACTATTCTAATGACGTTACCATCTTTCTTGATTCACAGCAACACCAACGATCTATCGATCTGTTCTCAGTCGTGAGGGGGTATAAGACAAGTTCCCAAGTCATCAATATATACTAACTAAAGGTATACTTATCGGTCTACAGATAACTTTATTCAAGAATTGCTTTTGTAAGCACGTAAAAACAGTTTGATTCAAGACGCGCACGCAGAAAACATGAAGACTGTTTTGATAAAAAGGGTTTTCTCGTACAGTTAAATATGGGCGTGTCCCTAAGTCATTGAATCTATACAATTTTATTGTTAAAACACGCCAAATAACACCGCTGCAATGACTGATAGTGTTATTGCGTGAAATGCTCGTGCTGACTTTTTAAACACAAAGGGGTCTTAACATCTAACACCCTTTTTATGAAACTATTCTTCATGTCATCTAGATGGAGGAATGCCCTTGCTAGGGTGGTAATTTGGTCGTCGTTTATTGTGGTATTTTTGCAGACTATTCTAATGACGTTACCATCTTTCTTGATTCACAGCAACACCAACGATCTATCGATCTGTTCTCAGTCGTGAGGGGGTATAAGACAAGTTCCCAAGTCATCAATATATACTAACTAAAGGTATACTTATCGGTCTACAGATAACTTTATTCAAGAATTGCTTTTGTAAGCACGTAAAAACAGTTTGATTCAAGACGCGCACGCAGAAAACATGAAGACTGTTTTGATAAAAAGGGTTTTCTCGTACAGTTAAATATGGGCGTGTCCCTAAGTCATTGAATCTATACAATTTTATTGTTAAAACACGCCAAATAACACCGCTGCAATGACTGATAGTGTTATTGCGTGAAATGCTCGTGCTGACTTTTTAAACACAAAGGGGTCTTAACATCTAACACCCTTTTTATGAAACTATTCTTCATGTCATCTAGATGGAGGAATGCCCTTGCTAGGGTGGTAATTTGGTCGTCGTTTATTGTGGTATTTTTGCAGACTATTCTAATGACGTTACCATCTTTCTTGATTCACAGCAACACCAACGATCTATCGATCTGTTCTCAGTACTAGTCGTGAGGGGGTATAAGACAAGTTCCCAAGTCATCAATATATACTAACTAAAGGTATACTTATCGGTCTACAGATAACTTTATTCAAGAATTGCTTTTGTAAGCACGTAAAAACAGTTTGATTCAAGACGCGCACGCAGAAAACATGAAGACTGTTTTGATAAAAAGGGTTTTCTCGTACAGTTAAATATGGGCGTGTCCCTAAGTCATTGAATCTATACAATTTTATTGTTAAAACACGCCAAATAACACCGCTGCAATGACTGATAGTGTTATTGCGTGAAATGCTCGTGCTGACTTTTTAAACACAAAGGGGTCTTAACATCTAACACCCTTTTTATGAAACTATTCTTCATGTCATCTAGATGGAGGAATGCCCTTGCTAGGGTGGTAATTTGGTCGTCGTTTATTGTGGTATTTTTGCAGACTATTCTAATGACGTTACCATCTTTCTTGATTCACAGCAACACCAACGATCTATCGATCTGTTCTCAGTACTAGTCGTGAGGGGGTATAAGACAAGTTCCCAAGTCATCAATATATACTAACTAAAGGTATACTTATCGGTCTACAGATAACTTTATTCAAGAATTGCTTTTGTAAGCACGTAAAAACAGTTTGATTCAAGACGCGCACGCAGAAAACATGAAGACTGTTTTGATAAAAAGGGTTTTCTCGTACAGTTAAATATGGGCGTGTCCCTAAGTCATTGAATCTATACAATTTTATTGTTAAAACACGCCAAATAACACCGCTGCAATGACTGATAGTGTTATTGCGTGAAATGCTCGTGCTGACTTTTTAAACACAAAGGGGTCTTAACATCTAACACCCTTTTTATGAAACTATTCTTCATGTCATCTAGATGGAGGAATGCCCTTGCTAGGGTGGTAATTTGGTCGTCGTTTATTGTGGTATTTTTGCAGACTATTCTAATGACGTTACCATCTTTCTTGATTCACAGCAACACCAACGATCTATCGATCTGTTCTCAGTCGTGAGGGGGTATAAGACAAGTTCCCAAGTCATCAATATATACTAACTAAAGGTATACTTATCGGTCTACAGATAACTTTATTCAAGAATTGCTTTTGTAAGCACGTAAAAACAGTTTGATTCAAGACGCGCACGCAGAAAACATGAAGACTGTTTTGATAAAAAGGGTTTTCTCGTACAGTTAAATATGGGCGTGTCCCTAAGTCATTGAATCTATACAATTTTATTGTTAAAACACGCCAAATAACACCGCTGCAATGACTGATAGTGTTATTGCGTGAAATGCTCGTGCTGACTTTTTAAACACAAAGGGGTCTTAACATCTAACACCCTTTTTATGAAACTATTCTTCATGTCATCTAGATGGAGGAATGCCCTTGCTAGGGTGGTAATTTGGTCGTCGTTTATTGTGGTATTTTTGCAGACTATTCTAATGACGTTACCATCTTTCTTGATTCACAGCAACACCAACGATCTATCGATCTGTTCTCAGTACTAGTCGTGAGGGGGTATAAGACAAGTTCCCAAGTCATCAATATATACTAACTAAAGGTATACTTATCGGTCTACAGATAACTTTATTCAAGAATTGCTTTTGTAAGCACGTAAAAACAGTTTGATTCAAGACGCGCACGCAGAAAACATGAAGACTGTTTTGATAAAAAGGGTTTTCTCGTACAGTTAAATATGGGCGTGTCCCTAAGTCATTGAATCTATACAATTTTATTGTTAAAACACGCCAAATAACACCGCTGCAATGACTGATAGTGTTATTGCGTGAAATGCTCGTGCTGACTTTTTAAACACAAAGGGGTCTTAACATCTAACACCCTTTTTATGAAACTATTCTTCATGTCATCTAGATGGAGGAATGCCCTTGCTAGGGTGGTAATTTGGTCGTCGTTTATTGTGGTATTTTTGCAGACTATTCTAATGACGTTACCATCTTTCTTGATTCACAGCAACACCAACGATCTATCGATCTGTTCTCAGTACTAGTCGTGAGGGGGTATAAGACAAGTTCCCAAGTCATCAATATATACTAACTAAAGGTATACTTATCGGTCTACAGATAACTTTATTCAAGAATTGCTTTTGTAAGCACGTAAAAACAGTTTGATTCAAGACGCGCACGCAGAAAACATGAAGACTGTTTTGATAAAAAGGGTTTTCTCGTACAGTTAAATATGGGCGTGTCCCTAAGTCATTGAATCTATACAATTTTATTGTTAAAACACGCCAAATAACACCGCTGCAATGACTGATAGTGTTATTGCGTGAAATGCTCGTGCTGACTTTTTAAACACAAAGGGGTCTTAACATCTAACACCCTTTTTATGAAACTATTCTTCATGTCATCTAGATGGAGGAATGCCCTTGCTAGGGTGGTAATTTGGTCGTCGTTTATTGTGGTATTTTTGCAGACTATTCTAATGACGTTACCATCTTTCTTGATTCACAGCAACACCAACGATCTATCGATCTGTTCTCAGTCGTGAGGGGGTATAAGACAAGTTCCCAAGTCATCAATATATACTAACTAAAGGTATACTTATCGGTCTACAGATAACTTTATTCAAGAATTGCTTTTGTAAGCACGTAAAAACAGTTTGATTCAAGACGCGCACGCAGAAAACATGAAGACTGTTTTGATAAAAAGGGTTTTCTCGTACAGTTAAATATGGGCGTGTCCCTAAGTCATTGAATCTATACAATTTTATTGTTAAAACACGCCAAATAACACCGCTGCAATGACTGATAGTGTTATTGCGTGAAATGCTCGTGCTGACTTTTTAAACACAAAGGGGTCTTAACATCTAACACCCTTTTTATGAAACTATTCTTCATATATATATATATATATATATATATATATATATATATATATATATATATATATATATATATATATATATATATATGGATATGTCTATACTGACGGTAAAGTGCTCAATACATTCAAATGTAGAGCGTTATAGATTGTAGGTGGATTAATGACAAGACATCACTTTTTCTGTTACTCGGAGTTTCACGCTTACGCAATCTTCAGACAGACTTTAATGAATCATTTTAATGATTCATTAAAGTCTGTCTGAAGATCGCGTAAGCGTGAAACTCCGAGTAACAGAAAAAGTGATATCTTGTCATTAATCCACCTACAATCTATATATATATATATATATCATGTACTATCATCATTTATGACAACTAATACAGCCATTAGTATCATTATTGTGTATTGTTTTGTTTCCATGGTAGCAATGTTTGTTGGTGGTTGCTAGGGTAACAAAACGATGCATGACTGAGTTCGTTGTCGAGTAGTAAGACTAACTAGTATAATAAAATCATTCATATCAAATTTGGAATTACTTTTATCTTTAATAGCTACTCGACTAAACGGGCAGCTACTACTTAGCGTAAAAACAAAATAATAATGATAATGTTACTGCATATATTTATGTAAAAACATATTTCAAAACCGCCAACCTTTTTCAGTTTGGCCATATATATGCAAATCTATCAAAGAAGGGGGATATGTAGGGGGGGCTCAACACCGCAACACGGCCAAAAAAGATTCAGCAACACCGCATCACAATATCTCTCACCGAACACTACGAACACCAAAGCCTTAAAATTCACCGTGCACCGCAGCTTTGGAAAAGCAAACAGGGAACACCGAAGACACTTACATCAGTTATAATTCTTTCACCGTGATACCGCAAGAAACATATTCATCAACACCGCAATCCCCCATGAACCCCTCTTAAAGCTATCATATAATATACCGCAATCCCCCATGTCCCCCTCTTAAAGCTATCATATAATATTAAATTGAGTATAAATATTGGACAAAGCTGAAAATCTTATTTGTCTATGATGATTTGTGAACGGAGTTCATGTCAGGAAATAAAGGCAGCAGATATCAAACGAGTCGCCCATATCTTAAAACAATTAAAGATTGGTCTCTAGCCCATATCTAAAAGACAATTATGGGTGGGTCTCTAGCCCATATCTCAAAGACAATTATGGGTGGGTCTCTAGCCCATATCTCAAAGACAATTATGGGTGGGTCTCTAGCCCATATCTAAAAGACAATTATGGGTGGGTCTCTAGCCCATATCTAAAAGACAATTATGGGTGGGTCTTTGGTATTTGTGCAATTTCCTTGGAAACAAAACAATAAAATAGGTATAAAATACGTTTTCTTACTGATGAGAGGATGCCCAATGGAGCGTTTACGAAGATTTCTTTCCAAGACATTTGCTCGCCATCAACCAGAAGAAGTGACTGATGAAGAAATGTCGATTGAGAGTGGACGTAGTTTTGAAAATCCTCATCGATGCACTTCGGAAAACAAAGCTAGCCCAGTTTTCTCAGAATTCACTCCCGGTCTTGGACGAAAGGTCCCCGAATTGGTAGCCGCTGGAGGAGGGTTTTTGAGATTCGTTATAGGAATAGCTACGATACGAAAGTCGAATGGGCATACTCACCGAAAACCTTCCCAGTTTACAACAGAAGAAGAACTAGAAAACACCCAAGCAAGAAAGGTGTCTTCCTTGTCAATGACGAAAAGGAAGCAGACAGAGACATGCATTTTTCATTTGACAGTAAAGACGTTAAAGGGTTAGCTCAGCTCGATAAAACTGTCTCCAAAAAATAGAGTGTAAAAGGTTTATCTCGGTGTTTTTAATTCCATAGAAGGGAGGGGGAAGGGAGGGGGAAGGGAGGGAGAAGGGAGGGAGAAGGGAGGGGGAAGGGAGGGAGAAGGGAGGGAGAAGGGAGGGAGAAGGGAGGGAGAAGGGAGGGAGTTATCACCTAATTAATTCGTTTTTAATTAGCGCTAACAAGAAAGCATGAATATTTATACTCTGTTGGTACTAACTAGTAACTATCGAGAGAGCATGACGTACTTTATGCACTCTTACACGCTGTTAGTTTGATATACAAAAACATAATTTTCTGTAAACCAAAATCTAAATCATGATGACTAGCAGTTAAACTAGTGTAAGCTGAGTCAGCGTTTTTTCTAGGAAAATAATAATTTATTTATTTAAAAAAGCTGTTAGTTAAACGCCGTGAAAACTTTATTACTGAGAAAAGGAATGAATGAATAAATAGTTTTATTTTCACATATTTACATTATTTACAAAATTGAATCATCAATTTCTATACATTGTATTTTACTTGAATATATGTGTACAGCTAATTCAGGACACTAACACGATATGAAAAATGCATATAGGTATTTACCTTTTTTGTCTTTTCTACTTTGTTCATATGCTCTTTTTGTCCTGAAATGATTGAGTTAATCGGTAACTGATTTTAAAAATAGTAATGATGACTTGTTTCTGCTGTTTCGATGTCTTCCAACTCAAAGGTGAACTTGGGTTTCACATCGTTCACATTTTCTGGTATATCTTTACCACTGCCGATATCCACTATCAGAGTGTATCGCCGTCCACCAACGCGATTCCTGGACCTTTGCGATGACGTGCTGGAACTCACGGAGATCGTCCTATCTTTTTTTCCATCTCTGTCCCAACTTCCGTATTGTATTTCGAAAAGCCCTCCTCCAGCGGCTACTAATTCGGGATCCTTTCGTCCAAGACCAGGTGTAAATTCTGAGATAATTAAGTCAGCTTTAGGCGATGTACAACGATGTGGATTTTCAAATGCTCGTCCTGGTTTTTCCTCGTTTTCACTTGTTGAATTCCTTGAGCGACGACATAATTTGTTCACCAAGGTCTTTTTGAAGCGATGCATGTTTCTCGTTTCGATGTTTGTCGCTCTGTGGAGCATGTCTTTAATTACGGCAATTTTTATGGTCATGTAATGTTTAGTAACCATAGCAATCAGTCTTTTTGCTGAAAGTTTGTTTGGTTGCCATGGTTGCCGTATAATAACAAGCATATTTGCGTCAAATGCTTGACGTCAACACTGCGGTTGCTATGCCGACGTGGTATTGGGTAAATAACTCTGTTGTAGGTAGCTAGAAACATTTTCTGTTCTTGTGCTAACCAACGTAGATAAGTGTGTTTTTGGTTGTGAAAACCGTCATCATTGTTATAGTTATGTCATGAGTACATGTTTATCACCCGTGTACTTCATCAGTTGACCTTCGGAACAAACACAAGGTCAATCAATCAGAATTGAGGATTTGACTCGTATTCTGAGTAGTCGGGAGCCGCAGCCGTTCTTAGTGTGGGGAGGGAACATTGCGTGTCGACACTAAGAACGGCTGCGATTGAGACTAATGTATTAGCAGCGGGGCTGAAAAACCAGAGGGGGGCATGAAGTTAAGTAAAATGTAAAGAACGGGGGAGGTGGTAAAGTAAACAATTCACTTTTCAGGGGGGGAAGGGTTAATACAATGAATATTTTGTAACCTTTGAAAACACTTGAAATCGTGTGATTTTCAAAGTTTTAGTTTCGGCAGAGCATGCCACCGGTTGGTCTCCCGGTTGCTCCCGGTTGGCTTCATGTGTGGGGAGGTCCCCGGTCCCTCTTAGTTGACGTTCGATTGACTTGGTGAACAGTTAAGCCGAGCTACAGCCCTCAGCAACTCTCTGACAGCAAAACAGAAGAAGGTCCAATGGGCATCAAATTTATAGAATTGGAGCGGGGGGTCCGAAGTAACAATTTGTTTTAAAGACGGTGCCTGCTAGTTGGAAATTAATCATCTCTTCAGATATGTATTTCAATTATCTTACATCATCAAACAAAATTTTGATTGACGGCCGAGAAAATGCTAGTTTGGAAATGAGACATCAAACTTCAGGGGCTGCATTGCAACCATAACGGCAATAAAGAGATAATTCGATGGGAATATCAGCACAAATTCATAAGAATGTGTTGTTAACAATGTACACTGCAAAACAGTCCCTATTTTTACGCGAAAACTCCGAGGAAACGAGTTGAAGTTCGATCGGACGAAATTCTGGCCGCGCGAGAATGAGGAGAGGATTAATGGCCGAGCGGGGAGTGGGGCGAGAAGGGAAGAGTAAAAGTAAGTCTATTAACAATGTTGTTGTCGTTCGAGTTAGAATATTATTTAAAGCATGGAGCTCCCATGCTCCTTTGATCGTTTGATCTCCCTAAAATGTTTTATACCTTATGTTCCCATGATCCCAAAAAACTATTGTTTTTTGAGCCCTAAAAATAAATGCCCGTGCTCCTTTGATCCCCAAAACCCCTGTGAGGGGCCCATAGAATTATCTCTTTATTATAAGTAGTATAATAATCAGGCGCGCATATTCGCCCGTAGAGTTACAGCTTTGAATTTGTCATTTATAAAGACAGCTGATGTTAGTTTCAAGTGTTTTAATTCTCGTATATAATTATGGCTGTTTTACAAAATGTAAAAGAAAAACTAATAAAACTCTGCTTCCGATGGAGAGGAACCGCGTAAATTACACAGCTACATCATGTTAAGAGTCAGAACTGAACTGAACGCTTTTCATAATTAGATACATATTTACATCAGTAGTGTTATAATTATAGTATATATAGTTATTTTAATACAAAATAGTTAAGAAATCAATTTACCTAACGATATACTACAACCTCAGTGATTTCCAAACCATATTTTCAAGAGTATCGACACACTAGCTATTTCAATTTTTTTGTGTGAGAAAGTAGATTATTGTCCGGCGTACTGTTAGCTTCTAAAACTTCGCATGAAGATAAACACTTAATGTGTTCTTCCTCGAACGAGAAAACGGATCCACATTCTTGGCTGTTGACTTACATGGTTCCTTTGTAATTATCCTTGATTTCTTTATATACAGGTATAGATGTCGGAGAGTATGCCCAGTCGATTCTTCTCTCATAGTTGTTCTTGTAATGAACTTCGAAAAACCCTCCTCCTGCGGCTAACAACTCGGGAACCTTTCGTCCAAGACCTGGAGTGAATTCTGAGAAAACTACGTTAGCTTTAGGCGATGTACAACGATGTGGATTTTCGAATCTGCGACCAAATTTCTCGTTCTCATTCGGTACTATCGTTAAGTTGGAACGAGATGCCTTGCTTGCGAAAACCTTCCTCAATCGTTCCATGATAGTTATTATGGTATAAGTTGAACAGAAGTCAGACCTAGGGAATGTAAAAGGACAGTTTTTCGACATCCTTTTATATGTTATTTGGCTTGTTTTGTTTCTATGGTAATTGAGGTGTGGCAGTAAACAGCAAGTCGGAAAACATGTAAAAGGACTTCCGAACTTTGGAAGTGACCGCAGCTTGCTGCACGCAAGCACGTCCGCATAACATTAAATTAACGGGAAGATAAAAATGATATATTAACTAATACTAATAGTAAAACTAGGGTAAAACTGACTAATATAACTAAAATTGATATTATATGTTTAGTGAATAACATAGAAATTAACATGATTATTTTGTTGTATAAGCTAGTACTATAATAATCTAGAGGAAAAGGAATTATACCTTCTCTAGCTTCATTTAAAAATACATTAATAGACTTTGAGAAAATTGAAAATCTTATAGCAAAGTCAAGAAATAAAATCAAAACTCATGACGAAAAATGGAAAAATATAGTTAATACACCGAATCGAAATATGGCGGCCAATTTGACTGCCCAGCCTCGCATACATGTGAAAACTCTATTGTTTTTCAACGTGAACACGAGGCTAGACAGTCAAGAACAATAAGAGTACGCCATATTTCGATTCAGTCTATGCTTTGACTGTATAAAACTATAAAACAATAACTATATTATTCTGAATTAATGATATATACAACAATTTACTTTCTGAAGTAATGATATCTAATAATTTATTTTGATATCATATGAATTAGCAAATATTATTATTAATGTAAATAGTAGTTGAGATATCAAAATTATCTTCGAGTGTCCAACTCAATATCTCACGAGTGAGCGCAGCGATATAGCATACAGTGTTTAAATCAAGAGATTATTTCAAAATGTTAAAAACATAGACACATGTAATAAATATAAATATCAACACTAGACACAATAAAATTAACCTATAGATTTAATCCTAGTCTAGCTCTTGTCCAGCTATGAACAACTGGATTGACCCTGGTTAAAGACCCATGACTACTTACCGGCATGCTGTGCGGATCTTTTTTTTGTTTAGTGTTATAATTCATTCGCAGTCAATCGTATTACAAGAAACCAAATAAAACAAAATCCTAAACGATTTAGTAAGGGCGTAAATACCCACTCATGAACATCGTATTATAAAATATTTGATTTAAATCGCGCGCTCTTATTGACTGAGAAGAGTTCTCTATAGCTCAACAATGCACGAAGCGTCGATTTGTTTGATTTTAACTACTGAATATAAATATAAAAGAAATTCTTCAAGAGATAACAAAATTTGTGAATGTGCGATTTCCATAGTCCACGAAATTCAGTCTTTAGCGCAGTGCATGCTGGTAAGGAACCATGGGCCTTTTAAAATGAAATTATGGGGAAAAGAAGCTAGTCATTTCTATTTTCTATTTAAGGCGCGAGTTTTCATTTAATCATAAAGCCTGGTTTTGTTTGTTCACATAAGTTATCTTTGGGGTTTTTTTTCCAGCTAATTACCTGATCCAGTAGGAATACTTCGCAATTGTTTCATGTTCACTCAAGCGAATAGTGGATCTATGAATTGAAAATTAGACTTCTAGGGACTAACGTTGGAAACGTCGATTAGCGACATTCTCTTTTCTACGTTGTTCATAGAGCAGATTTCGTATGACTGTCACGGAAATAACGACATCGTATATGAACCAATCGGCAATCACAGCGCGCGCGATCACTACTCCAACATGCACCGCACCGTCCACGGTCACGGCACTGCACGGACCATGCCGTAAGTTTTTCACACTCATGCGAAAACGACTCTATGCTCCTTTTTTCCAGAATTGAGTAAGTTGGTTACTGATTTAATAGTAATGATGACTTGTTTCTGCTGTTTCGATGTCTTCCAACTCAAAGGTGAACTTGGGTTTCACATCGTTCACATTTTCTGGTATATCTTTACCACTGCCGATATCTACTATCAGAGTGTATCGCCGTCTACCAACGCGATTCCTGGACCTTTGCGATGACGTGCTGGAACTCACGGAGATCGTCCTATCTTTTTTTCCATCTCTGTTCCAACTTCCGTATTGTATTTCGAAAAGCCCTCCTCCAGCGGCTACTAATTCGGGAACCTTTCCTCCAAGACCAGGTGTAAATTCTGAGATAATTAAGTCAGCTTTAGTCGATGTACAACGATGTGGATTTTCAAATGCTCGTCCTGGTATTGCTTCGTTTTCGGCCCTTGCTGAATTGCTTGAGCGAAGACAGAATATTTTTCTTAAGCGATGCATAATTCTTGTTTCAAAGTCGGATTACGCTGTGGAGTCTAATTACTAATTACTGCATTGCGCTTGCTAGCCTGATTTTCAGAGCGGGCCTGAAACTTTGGGGAGAAAGTGTAAGCGTAGGACCCAGGCCCGCTCTGAAAATCAGGCTATGCGCTTGCTTGTGCTTGCCGGTATATACTAAAATATTCGGTATACAGCTATTTCAAAAAAGGTTGAATATCGAATACTGCATACTGAATAGTGCATTGCAAGACCAAAATGCATTTCGGGCCATGTAATAATGTTCAAAGTAAAACATATAATTATCATTTATCTTTTTAGTGCATTAAACAATATAATACAATCGGCGAATAAATAGTTTGACTGTTTGTATACACAGGGCCCCCAAATACGTAGCATTTACAAAATCTGACTTTACCCCCCCCCCCCCCCCCTAGGCAATGTTGGTCAATCAACTATAAAATTGTTAATGGGTCGTTCTTCAATCAAGGTAGAACAACATTGAAGAGGGGGGAGGGAGGATAAGACCTGAATACGTGATTAAAACTGTAATATATTTATAGGTTTAAATTATCCATTTACAATTTAAGGCAATGTGTCATTATTTTATTCGCCAATTGTAGCTACATATATAGTGAACAGATCGCGCTATACTGTATTCCGTTTTAATTTCAAATTAATGAGACCAGAATGCCTTTGGATCTTGGAATGCACTATTCAGTATTCAACGTTTTTTGAAATAGCTGTACCGTATTTACTTGAACAAGCGCCGCCCTCCAATAAGCGCGTCATCTTATAACGTCATAATGTTACTCTAGAACAGCATAAAAAGTAAATTCTTATCAAAAGCTATATTCTTCAGTTCAGAATAATTATATTTCACCGCTCGCCCATTAAGTTATCTCCCCAATATTCGTCGTTCAAGAAGGGGATTATGAGATCGAGAAAAATTAAAAAAATTTATATACACTCGAATTATCATTATTGAAATTAAGTAAAATAATTTATGAAATACGATTGGTGGTTGGACCTCTTCTCTTTCGGGAAATACAAAGAAACAGAAATCAAAGGACCCGCCGATAATTATTTTTCACACTTCTTCTGTGTTATTTCCATGGCAACAAAACAATAAAATAGGTTTAAAAAAGGTTGTTTCAACAGCAGGTTTTTCGTTGTTAACCACCATTCCCAATGGAGCGTTTACGAAGATTTCTTTCCAAGACATTTGCTCGCCACCAACCAGAAGAAGAAACTGATGAAGAAATGTCGATTAAGAGTGGACGTAGTTTTGAAAATCCTCATCGATGCTCTTCGGCAAACAAAGCTAGTCCAGTTTTCTCCGAATTCACTCCTGGTCTTGGACGAAAGGTCCCCGAATTGGTAGCCGCTGGAGGAGGGTTTTTTGAGATCCGTTATAGGAATAACTACGATACAAGAGTAGACTGGGCATACTCACCGAAAATCTTCCCAGTTTACAACAGAAGAAGTACTAGAAAACATCCAAGCAAGAAAGGTGTCTTCCTGGTCAGTGAGGAAGAGAAAGCAGACAGAGACACGGTTTTTTCATTTGACAGTAAAGACATTGAAGCGTTGGCTGAACTCGATAAGACTGACTCTAGTAAATACAACTGTAATAAAATTAAAGGTAAAGCTTGACTCAAGTAAAAGAAGACTAATATTACAGGTAGTCATTGTATATCGTTGCATCTTCTCGCTTTTCAGCCGTTAAACATTCTTTCACTGAGAAAAGGAAGAATTATTATCCTATTATCCGATGTATACTTTGCTAAAATTGTTTTGTTATAAAACCAGTAAACTTGTTGTATATTTCTATATACTTTTTTTTTGATACTTTTTTTCTGTATATTTCTTTAATAATATTACTGGCCTAATTTGTGTTGTTGTGAAAATAAAAGAGGTTTGCTCATGATTACGTAATTGCTTTTATTACTATTTTAAAATATAAAGTTTGGATTTTATACCTTTAAATACTATTAGTCACTTGAATCTTCTCGCTCCTCTTTTATTTCTTCTTCTTCTGTTTCTCCTCCTCTTGCTTCTCTCTCTCCTAGCCAATGTTCTTGTTTTTTACTCGGCCCTCTCTTTACGTTTTTTTTCGGCTTTTTTCTTCTCTTCCTCCTCCTTCTCCTCGTCGTCTTCTTCCTCCTCCTTCTCCTCGTAGTCTTCTTCCTCGTCGTCTTCTTCCTTATCGTCTTCTTCCTTGTCGTCTTCTTCCTTGTCGTCTTCTTCCTTATCGTCTTCTTCCTTGTCGTCTTCTTCCTTGTCGTCTTCTTCCTTGTCGTCTTCTTCCTTGTCGTCTTCTTCCTTATCGTCTTCTTCCTTGTCGTCTTCTTCCTGATCGTCTTCTTCCTTGTCGTCTTCTTCCTTGTCGTCTTCTTCCTCGTCGTCTTCTTCCTTGTCGTCTTCTTCGTTTTCGTCTACTCTCTTATCTTCCTCCTCCCCTTCTTTTTTTCTTCCTTCTCTTCCTCCGCCTCCTTTTTCCTGCTGCTTATCTTCTTCTTCTTTCTATTCTACTTCATTTATTCTTCCTCATCCTCTGTTTCCTTCCCTCCGTGGCTCTCTCTTCTTCTTTTTGATAGTCATGTTTTATATCCATCTCACCGATCCAGCAATAATCCTATTTATAGTTCTCGTCGATCAATCTTAGCCTCGATAGTGTGTAATATATTCTTTAGAATTTGACTGCAGCTCAATAGAGCACATTACAAAATAATTGAAACACTGAATTCGACGGGCTGTAGTCAAATTCTAAATAATACATTATATGATATCGAGACTGAGGTTGATCGACGAGAACTGTGAAATGGTTCCGAACCATTTCAAGAAAATGGTTTCCTGCTTCTCTGTCTAATTTTATAAATATCATTGAAACTTAGTTGGTAGTCGCAATGTTGAAGCATCCTATTCTTGAAACCTCAAAATAGGTTTTTATATTTTGCCGTCAACTAAACATGCCGTGTCAGGGAAACAGCCGTTATTTACTAGTTCTGTCCTAGCAACCATTTAAACAAACGTTGCTACCATGGAAACATGACAACAAACAAAGGTGGGGCATCGGCGATTTTTATATACAGAACACATATCTTACAAAATATGGCCTCGAACCAATGTCATGTTGGTTAGTTAGATTCACAGAAATAATTGATAACACAATATTATTTATGCACAAGCTTTTTGTTTTGAAATCAAAATACACTGTTCTTTACAAAGCTTTTTTTATCTTGTGTTGCATTGTCATGGAAACGAAATAAACACTTGCAAACAATTAACAGTTGCCATGCCGATGCGCCAAACGACTTACCAACGTTTTAGTTGATATGCCAGCTATTGCACAGCATTATGTGCATTATTTTACGAGAGAAGAACTTTGTCAAGGGACAAGCTGTTTGTGGTACATAAAAAGTAGAAGAATGGACATGCATAAGCAATTCTCGTTTATTGAAACTTGGCACATGTTCATGTACATGTGTGAGACGTGATTACACCCAATATTGCCATAGAAACCAAATAAACATCTGCAAACAATTAACAGTTACCATGACGATGCGCACCAACGTTTGGTATGGCGGTTATTGCACAGCATTATGTCCATTATTTTAGGAGAGAAGAACTTTGTCAAGGGACAATTTTGTTATGCATAAGTCTTCCCTGATGAAAACAACGAGTTTTGTTCTTCTCAGTTATTCTTGACACACAGAAACAAAACCTCGTTTATTACTATTTATAAGATTGGCACATGTTCAATATCGCCATAGCAATCAAATAAACATTTGAAAATAAACGACTGTTGTCATGGTTTAAAGTCATTACACACAATATTGCCATGGAAACCAAATAAACACTTGCAAACAATTAACAGTTGCCATGCCGATGTGCACAGACTTTTGGTATGCCGTTTGTTCTGTGCATTATTTTACGAGAATAAAACTTTGTCAAAGGTCAATTTTTTTATGCACAAGTCTTCTCGGCTGAAAACCACGAGTTTTGTTCTTTTCAAGGAAGAAACAAACTTTGTATTACTATTTATAAGATTGGCACATGTTCAATGTTCAATATCGCCATAGCAATCAAATCAATATTTGTAAACTGAACTGACCGTTGTCATGGATATAAATAAGCTATTGATGGTATATAAGGAGTAGAAGAACAAACCTCTGTTCTTTACATAACGTTTACCATGGAACGTCTCAGGAAAATCTTCAGGTTTATAAAAAGTTCTGGACATTCAAAGGAGAGACCCACAGCAAATGTCAATCATGGACGGAGTTTTGAGAATCCTCATCGTTTTTCTTCACCCTATGAAGTGTGTGAAATTTCCTCAGAATTCACTCCTGGTCTTGGACGAAAGGTACCCGAATTGGTAGCCGCTGGAGGAGGGCTGTTTGAGATAAGTTACAAGAACAACTACGAAAGGCGAATCGATTTGGCGTATTCTCCGACATTAATGCCAGTGTACAGAACGCCTCGGCCTTCTAGGAAACACTCCAGAAAAGAGGACTCACGGAATATGGATTTTTTGGACGTCCCTTTTGGGAAACATTTAGACGTCATGAACTATAAAGACTGCAACTCACCTTTTTTTGGAGAGAGAGACGTTGGATTACAATACACGCAGTAACAAGTAGAAAGAGGAATTAGTTCCGAATTTAGATTAGTCAATCCGACAGAGGGAATTAGCCGATCAGAGCGAAGTGAACATGCACAACTTGTTAGTGTAACTATAGCTCACGGTTACATTCGTCTTCCTAATGCGACGAGAAGGATTATATTTTTAGAAACATCTTTCATTACAATAACTGTAATAACAAAACAATTGCTAGAAGCCATAGGCTGGATTGTGTATTTAAATAAAATATATATAATGTATAAAAAATGTATATAATATCAATGGAACAATTTATGAATAGCTAATTAAATGATACGAAATAGTAATAAAATTATCAAATATAATATTCTGCCTATTAACTATATATATATATATATATATATATATATATATATATATATATATATATATATATATATATATATATATATATATATATATATATGTATATATATATATATATACAGAGAAGATCCCATGGACCATAAATTCTGCGTAGTCTTTAAGTACCGATTTACTCGAATTAGCGCTGCCCTCGAATAAACGCCGCACTTTAACGCTAGAATGCTACTCTAGAACAGCATTGGAAAAATATTTTCAAAAGCTAAATTCTTCAGTTCAAAGTAATTATATTTCACCACTCGCCCATTATCTCCCGAATATTCGTATTTATGATCGAGAATGTGACAGTGAGATCGAGAACAATTGAATAAGGGGTCTAACTAGGCTCCTCCGCAGGCAATTTTTTTCACTTTTGGGCTTCTTTTTTTGAGAAGCGAGCGGCCCCAATCCTTCTCTCGGAAATCCCACAGGAAACCCAAAGGAATCTCAAAAGAGAAAAAGGAGTAGCCTGCGGAGGAGGCTAGGGTCTAACTGGAGCGCCGCGTCGCATGTTGGAGTAAATATTGTAATGTTTAAAAACATTCGTCACGGTTATGATTTCCTTTTTAAATTTCTCATGAAATACTAGTACGTTTTTGAAAGACATTTTAGGAGCCAATTAAGGGTGTTGACAGGATTATACTTGGTTTAGCTCGATTTAGCGTACAAACTACCTTGTAAACCATATAAACCAATCCTTATGTTAGATCCAGGAACTCAGGGAAGTTGAAAGCTTGTTCATAAGTAAAACTAGAAGATATGTAAATAATGAAATTTGTAACACCCTGAAAAATGTTAATTTAACTTTACTGACGTTTCGAGCTTTAGCCGTTCGTCGGAGCTATCGTTATTACACCGGGAACATGTTATAACATTCGCTAATATCCTCATGGCTTAATGAAGAAATAGAAAACGTGCTTCTCTTAATACTTCTCTCGTGTTCTGACAACCCCGCGTGCTTTATAACTGAGCCTCTCCCACACAGCACAGAAAGCAAGTTTTCTATTTCTTTTATAAAATACAAATTGATCAACATGCAAACGCGCATGTTTCTATTGCTCCTGCATTTAAAACAACTTCTACATGTCTAGATGAACCTTTTTTATATTCCTCAAGTTTAGATCAAACGCAGTTACTAGGGAAAAACATCAATTGCCCTTGGCGGGACTCGAACCCACCCTTTCGGCTTTCTAGTCCCGGGGAGGGTATTCCCTTTTTCTAAGTGGTAGGGGTGATATATATGGTATCGTTATGTAAAGCTAGCCATATAATGTGTCATGTATTAATGACTACACACTAAGATGTCGTCTGCTCAACTGGTTTAATTTTTAGTAAAGCACATGGCATACTTGTGCATGTCACACAGGTAACCCATTAGAACATTACATAATGATTTTGTCTTACTTCACAGGTTTATTGCAATTCTTCAACACAGTATAATCACAGCGTATATTGTACCAATTTTCTGTCGATTTCTTTGTTTTACAATTAAAAGTCACAAAAGATTATATAAATTATTTTCAACAAATTAATTTTGAGTTTGCATGACGCTTGGTATGGTCGATTCACTTCATGTTCTTTTATTGTCCTTATTTGGTCATAACCTGTCGACACACAATTGAGGCTTTTTCACAGAAGTCTTCGCGGTCCTAAAAGACAAATATTTATATTACAGATCTGATTTGCTTGCTAGAATATTTCAATCCCTAAATAATCTTTTGGGAAGATGTTTTTTTTATTACTGAAGGTGAACATTCTTTTAACTAAACACTTAGGTATCCAAAGAGGATTATATTGGGAGAACATTGGGGCAATCGAATAAGGTCTATCTCCCAAGAAATTGTATTGGGAAAACCCCGAGGGGAAAACATTGAGGCAAGTAAATAAGGTCTATCTCCCAAGAAATTGTATTGGGAAAACATTGAGGCAAGTAAATAAGGTATATCTCCCAAGAAATTGTATTGGGAAAACACTGAAGCAAGTGAATAAGGTCTATCTCCCATGAGAATTGTATTGGGAAAACATTGAGGCAAGTGAATAAGGTATATCTCCCAAGAAATTGTATTGGGAAAACATTGAGGCAAGTGAATAAGGTCTATCTCCCAAGAAATTGTATTGGGAAAACATTGAGGCAAGTGAATAAGGTCTATCTCCCAATAAATTGTATTGGGAAAACATTGAGGCAAGTGAATAAGGTCTATCTCGATCCCAAGAGGACTGTATTGGGAAAACACTGAGGCAAGTAAATAAGGTATATCTCCCATGAGGATTGTATTGGGAAAACATTGAGGCAAGTAAATAAGGTCTATTTCCCAAGAAATTGTATTGGGAAAACACTGAGGCAAGTGAATAAGGTCTATCTCGATCCCAAGAGGACTGTATTGGGAAAACATTGAGGCAAGTGAATAAGGTGTATCTCCCAAGAGGATTGTATTGGGAAAACATTGAGGCAAGTGAATAAGGTCTATCTCCCAATAAATTGTATTGGGAAAACATTGAGGCAAGTGAATAAGGTCTATCTCGATCCCAAGAGGACTGTATTGGGAAAACACTGAGGCAAGTAAATAAGGTCTATCTCCCAAGAGGACTGTATTGGGAAAACATTGAGGCAAGTGAATAAGGTGTATCTCCCAAGAGGATTGTATTGGGAAAACATTGAGGCAAATGAATATGGTCTATCTCCCAAGAGGATTGTAATGGGAAAACATTGAGGCAAGTGAATAAGGTCTATCTCCCAAGGGGATTGTATCGGGAAAACATTGAGGCAAGTGAATATGGTCTATCTCCCAAGAGGATTGTATCGGGAAAACATTGAGGCAAGTGAATAAGGTCTATCTCCTAAGAGGATTGTAATGGAAAGTGTTCCAAGAACGAGAGAAAATAGGAATAAAGAGGAAATAACGGAAAAGAAGGAAAGAACAAATGGGTTTTACAAAAAGGAAAAAGAAGAAGGAGATAATCACATCCACAAGTAGTAGGCTAGAACAACGTAAGAATTTGAAAGGAAAACGTAAACAGGAAAGGAAAGACAATAACGACACGGGTGTCAAGTGTTGCAGAAATAAGTGTGACACTTAGTTAGAAATTAAGTGAAAATCTTCAGGCAATAAAATGATAATCAGTATAGGCCGTAAAATAATCATTTCTCTGCGACAAAATACATGGATTGAATCTGGTTTACATTCGACATGTCGCGACAGCTTGTCGCATAGTGTTTCTCGGTTTTGAAGGGAAACAAAGTGAGGACAAACAACCAAAAAAAGATGAAAACAATGAAAACAAGAAAGGGAAAGGAAAGGAAAAGAGAGCATTTTTAGGAGTTTCCCAGAAACTCTTCTAAAATCTTTACAAACAAGCACACTGAGAGTAAGTCACACTGCAGTATCACACAACTTGAGATGTTAAAAGATATTACCTTGTATAAATCGTCGTATCTGTTCAATTCTCGAAAATGCCCTCTTTTGACATATCCCTTTTCACTTCGTTTGTAGAAAGACGAAGTCGGTCTCTTGATGTTGATATCTAGGCCAGCAGATATACTCGTCACTTCGATAACAGCATAAGATAACAGCGATAAAACAACAAATTGAATCAACAGTGTTTTGGTGGCCATAGCGAAGGTGTCAGCGCGGGGTGTATAGGACTGTACTTTCAAAAGTGGTAGATTCCTTCTTTTGTTTGCTATATAAAGGCTTATATCACGTGGTTTTCCAGGACGTTTGCAGGTCCTTAACTAGCAATGACGCGTGCAAAAAAAAGCATTTTTATCGTTTCCGCGATTACAGAATGACATTTTTAGAAATGACAGTTCTTTTCATCACCGGCAACAAGGCAATCAAATATTTTTTCGTTTTATGCATTTTAGGTGAGCGGTCAAAAACTACTTCAAAAGCTCTTTTTTGACGACTATACCCAGGGAGAATTGTGCTAATGACGATTTCGGGTGGCTAATCATATGATATATTGATTGAACGTTTAGGTGGGTGGCGCTTTACATACTATAAAACTAATAACATGACGAATTGTTTTGCTGTTACTCTAGAACAGCATAAAAAGTAAATTCTTATCAAATGCTATATGCTTCAGTTCAGAATAATTATATTTCACCGCTCGCAATTTGAGTTATCTGCCCAATATTCGTCGTTCAAGAAGGGGATTATGAGATCGAGAAAAATTAAAAAAATTTATATACACTCGAATTATCATTATTGAAATTAAGTAAAATAGTTTATGAAATACGATTGGTGGTTGGACCTCTTCTCTTTCGGGAAATACAAAGAAACAGAAATCAAAGGACCCGCCGATAATTATTTTTCACACTTCTTCTGTGTTATTTCCATGGCAACAAAACAATAAAATAGGTTTAAAAAAAGGTTGTTTCAACAGCAGGTTTTTCGTTGTTAACCACCATCCCCAATGGAGCGTTTACGAAGATTTCTTTCCAAGAAAGTTGCTCGCCACCAACCAGAACAAGAAACTGATGAAGAAATGTCGATTAAGAGTGGACGTAGTTTTGAAAATCCTCATCGATGCTCTTCGGCAAACAAAGCTAGTCCAGTTTTCTCCGAATTCACTCCTGGTCTTGGACGAAAGGTCCCCGAATTGGTAGCCGCTGGAGGAGGGTTTTTTGAGATCCGTTATAGGAATAACTACGATACAAGAGTAGACTGGGCATACTCACCGAAAATCTTCCCAGTTTACAACAGAAGAAGTACTAGAAAACATCCAAGCAAGAAAGGTGTCTTCCTGGTCAGTGAGGAAGAGAAAGCAGACAGAGACACGGTTTTTTCATTTGACAGTAAAGACATTGAAGCGTTGGCTGAACTCGATAAGACTGACTCTAGTAAATACAACTGTAATAAAATTAAAGGTAAAGCTTGACTCAAGTAAAAGAAGACTAATATTACAGGTAGTCATTGTATATCGTTGCATCTTCTCGCTTTTCAGCCGTTAAACATTCTTTCACTGAGAAAAGGAAGAATTATTATCCTATTATCCGATGTATACTTTGCTAAAATTGTTTTGTTATAAAACCAGTAAACTTGTTGTATATTTCTATATACTTTTTTTTTGATACTTTTTTTCTGTATATTTCTTTAATAATATTACTGGCCTAATTTGTGTTGTTGTGAAAATAAAAGAGGTTTGCTCATGATTACGTAATTGCTTTTATTACTATTTTAAAATATAAAGTTTGGATTTTATACCTTTAAATACTATTAGTCACTTGAATCTTCTCGCTCCTCTTTTATTTCTTCTTCTTCTGTTTCTCCTCCTCTTCCTTCTCTCTCTCTCCTAGCCAATGTTCTTGTTTTTTACTCGGTCCTCTCTTTACGTTTTTTTTTCGGCTTTTTTCTTCTCTTCCTCCTCCTTCTCCTCGTCGTCTTCTTCCTTGTCGTCTTCTTCCTTGTCGTCTTCTTCCTTGTCGTCTTCTTCCTTTTCGTCTACTCTCTTCTCTTCCTCCTCCCCTTCTTTTTTTCTTCCTTCTCTTCCTCCGCCTCCTTTTTCCTGCTGCTTATCTTCTTCTTTCTATTCTACTTCATTTATTCTTCCTCATCCTCTGTTTCCTTCCCTCTGTGGCTCTCTCTTCTTCTTTTTGATAGTCATGTTTTATATCCATCTCACCGATCCAGCAATAATCCTATACATAGTTCTCGTCGATCAATCTTAGCCTCGATAGTGTGTAATATATTCTTTAGAATTTGACTGCAGCTCTCGGTATTTTATGGAGCACATTACAAAATAATTGAAACACTGAATTCGACGGGCTGTAGTCAAATTCGAAATAAAACATTATATGCTATCGAGACTGTGGTTGATCGACGAGAACTGTGAAATGGTTCCGAACCATTTCAAGAAAATGGTTTTCCTGCTTCTCTGTCTAATTTTATAAATATCATTGAACCTTAGTTGGTAGTCGCAATGTAGAAGCATCCTACTCTTGAAACCTCAAAAGAGGTTTTTATTTTTTGTCGTCAACTAAACATGCTGTCAGGGAAACGGCCGTTATTTACTAGTTCTGTCCTAGCAACCATTTAAACAAACCTTGCTACCATGGAAACATGACAACAAACAAAGGTGGGGCATCGGTGGTTTTTATATACAGGACACATATCTCAACACGATATTATTTATGCACAAGCTTTTTGTTTTGAAATCAAAATACACTGTTCTTTACAAAGCTTTTTTTTATCTTGTGTTGCATTGTCATGGAAACGAAATAAACACTTGCAAACAATTAACAGTTGCCATGCCGATGCGCCAAACGACTCACCAACGTTTCAGTTGATATGCCAGCTATTGCACAGCATTATGTGCATTATTTTACGAGAGAAGAACTTTGTCAAGGGACAAGCTGTTTGTGGTACATAAAAAGTAGAAGAATGGACATGCATAAGCAATTCTCGTTTATTGAAACTTGGCACATGTTCATGTACATGTGTGAGACGTGATTACACCCAATATTGCCATAGAAACCAAATAAACATCTGCAAACAATTAACAGTTACCATGACGATGCGCACCAACGTTTGGTATGGCGGTTATTGCACAGCATTATGTCCATTATTTTAGGAGAGAAGAACTTTGTCAAGGGACAATTTTGTTATGCATAAGTCTTCCCTGATGAAAACAACGAGTTTTGTTCTTCTCAGTTATTCTTGACACACAGAAACAAAACCTCGTTTATTACTATTTATAAGATTGGCACATGTTCAATATCGCCATAGCAATCAAATAAACATTTGAAAATAAACGACTGTTGTCATGGTTTAAAGTCATTACACACAATATTGCCATGGAAACCAAATAAACACTTGCAAACAATTAACAGTTGCCATGCCGATGTGCACAGACTTTTGGTATGCCGTTTGTTCTGTGCATTATTTTACGAGAATAAAACTTTGTCAAAGGTCAATTTTTTTATGCACAAGTCTTCTCGGCTGAAAACCACGAGTTTTGTTCTTTTCAAGGAAGAAACAAACTTTGTATTACTATTTATAAGATTGTCACATGTTCAATGTTCAATATCGCCATAGCAATCAAATAAATATTTGTAAACTAAACTGACCGTTGTCATGGTATATAAGGAGTAGAAGAACAAACCTCTGTTCTTTACATAACGTTTACCATGGAACGTCTCAGGAAAATCTTCAGGTTTATAAAAAGTTCTGGACATTCAAAGGAGAGACCCACAGCAAATGTCAATCATGGACGGAGTTTTGAGAATCCTCATCGTTTTTCTTTACCCTATAAAGTGTGTGAAATTTCCTCAGAATTCACTCCTGGTCTTGGACGAAAGGTACCCGAATTGGTAGCCGCTGGAGGAGGGCTGTTTGAGATAAGTTACAAGAACAACTACGAAAGGCGAATCGATTTGGCGTATTCTCCAACATTAATGCCAGTGTACAGAACGCCTCGGCCTTCTAGGAAACACTCCAGAAAAGAGGACTCACGGAATATGGATTTTTTGGACGTCCCTTTTGGGAAACATTTAGACGTCATGAACTATAAAGACTGCAACTCACCTTTTTTTGGAGAGAGAGACGTTGGATTACAATACATGCACGCAGTAACAAGTAGAAAGAGGAATTAGTTCCGAATCTAGATTAGTCAATCCGACAGAGGGAATTAGCCGATCAGAGCGAAGTGAACATGCACAACTTATTAGTGTAACTATAGCTCACGGTTATATTCGTCTTCCTAATGCGACGAGAAGGATTATGTTTTTAGAAACATCTTTCATTACAATAACTGTAATGACAAAACAATTGCTAGAAGCCATAGGCTGGATTGTGTATTTAAATAAAATATATATAATGTATAAAAAATGTATATAATATCAATGGAACAATTTATGAATAGCTAAATGATACGAAATAGTAATAAAATTATCAAATATAATATTCTGCCTATTAACTATATATATATATATATATATATATATACAGAGGAGATCCCATGGACCATAAATTCTGCGTAGTCTTTAAGTACCGATTTACTCGAATTAGCGCTGCCCTCGAATAAACGCCGCACTTTAACGCTAGAATGCTACTCTAGAACAGCATTGGAAAAATATTTTATCAAAAGCTAAATTCTTCAGTTCAAAGTAATTATATTTCACCACTCGCCCATTATCTCCCGAATATTCGTATTTATGATCGAGAATGTGACAGTGAGATCGAGAACAATTGAATAAGGGGTCTAACTAGGCTCCTCCGCAGGCAACTTTTTTCACTTTTGGGCTTCCTTTTTTGAGAAGCGAGCGGCCCCAATCCTTCTCTCGGAAATCCCACAGGAAACCCAAAGGAATCCCAAAAGAGAAAAAGGAGTAGCCTGCGGAGGAGGCTAGGGTCTAACTGGAGCGCCGCGTCGCATGTTGGAGTAAATATTGTAATGTTTAAAAACATTCGTCACGGTTATGATTTTCTTTTTAAATTTCTCATGAAATACTAGTACGTTTTTGAAAGACATTTTAGGAGCCAATTAAGGGTGTTGACAGGATTATACTTGGTTTAGCTCGATTTAGCGTACAAACTACCTTGTAAACCATATAAACCAATCCTTATGTTAGATCCAGGAACTCAGGGAAGTTGAAAGCTTGTTCATAAGTAAAACTAGAAGATACGTAATATAATGAAATTTGTAACACCCTGAAAAATGTTAATTTAACTTTACTGACGTTTCGAGCTTTAGCCGTTCGTCGGAGCTATCGTTATTACACCGGGAACATGTTATAACATTCGCTAATATCCTCATGGCTTAATGAAGAAATAGAAAATGTGCTTCTCTTAATACTTCTCTCGTGCTCTGACAACCCCGCGTGCTTTATAACTGAGCCTCTCCCACACAGCACAGAAAGCAAGTTTTCTATTTCTTTTATAAAATACAAATTGATCAACATGCAAACGCGCATGTTTCTATTGCTCCTGCATTTAAAACAACTTCTACATGTCTAGATGAACCTTTTTTATATTCCTCAAGTTTAGATCAAACGCAGTTACTAGGGAAAAACATCAATTGCCCTTGGCGGGACTCGAACCCACCCTTTTGGCTTTCTAGTCCCGGGGAGGGTATTCCCTTTTTCTAAGTGGTAGGGGTGATATATATGGTATCGTTATGTAAAGCTAGCCATATAATGTGTCATGTATTAATGACTACACACTAAGATGTCGTCTGCTCAACTGGTTTAATTTTTAGTAAAGCACATGGCATACTTGTGCATGTCACACAGGTAACCCATTAGAACATTACATAATGATTTTGTCTTACTTCACAGGTTTATTGCAATTCTTCAACACAGTATAATCACAGCGTATATTGTACAAATTTCCTGTCGATTTCTTTATTTTACAATTAAAAGTCACAAAAGATTTTATAAATTATTTTCAAAAAATTAAATTTTGAGTTTGCATGACGCTTGGTATGGTCGATTCACTTCATGTTCTTTTATTGTCCTTATTTGGTCATAACCTGTCGACACACAATTGAGGCTTTTTCACAGAAGTCTTCGCGGTCCTAAAAGACAAATATTTATATTACAGATCTGATTTGCTTGCTAGAATATTTCAATCCCTAAATAATCTTTTGGGAAGAGGTTTTTTTTTATTACTGAAGGTGAACATTCTTTTAACTAAACACTTAGGTCTCCGAAGAGGATTATATTGGGAGAACATTGGGGCAATCGAATAAGGTCTATCTCCCAAGAAATTGTATTGGGAAAACCCCGAGAGGAAAACATTGAGGCAAGTAAATAAGGTCTATCTCCCAAGAAATTGTATAGGGAAAACATTGGGGCAAGTGAATACGGTCTATCTCCCAAGAAATTGTATTGGGAAAACATTGAGGCAAGTGAATAAGGTCTATCTCCCAAGGGGATTGTATCGGGAAAACATTGAGGCAAGTGAATATGGTCTATCTCCCAAGAGGATTGTATCGGGAAAACATTGAGGCAAGTGAATAAGGTCTATCTCCCAAGGGGATTGTAATGGGAAAACATTGAGGCAAGTGAATAAGGTCTATCTCCTAAGAGGATTGTAATGGAAAGTCAGTTCCAAGAACGAGAGAAAATAGGAATAAAGAGGAAATAACGGAAAAGAAGGAAAGAACAAATGGGTTTTACAAAAAGGAAAAAGAAGAAGGAGATAATCACATCCACAAGTAGTAGGCTAGAACAACGTAAGAATTTGAAAGGAAAACGTAAACAGGAAAGGAAAGACAATAACGACACGGGTGTCAAGTGTTGCAGAAATAAGTGTGACACTTAGTTAGAAATTAAGTGAAAATCTTCAGGCAATAAAATGATAATCAGTATAGGCCGTAAAATAATAATTTCTCTGCAACAAAATACATGGATTGAATCTGGTTTACATTCGACATGTCGCGACGGCTTGTCGCATAGTGTCTCTCGGTTTTGAAGGGAAACAAAGTGAGGACAAACAACCAAAAAAAGATGAAAACAATGAAAACAAGAAAGGAAAAAGAAAGGAAAAGAGAGCATTTTTAGGAGTTTCCCAGAAACTCTTCTAAAATCTTTACAAACAAGCACACTGAGAATAAGTCACACTGCAGTATCACACAACTTGAGATGTTAAAAGATATTACCTTGTATAAATCGTCGTATCTGTTCAATTCTCGAAAATGCCCTCTTTTGACATATCCCTTTTCGCTTCGTTTGTAGAAAGACGAAGTTGGTCTCTTGATGTTGATATCTAGGCCAGCAGATATACTCGTCACTTCGATAACAGCATAAGATAACAGCGATAAAACAACAAATTGAATCAACAGTGTTTTGGTGTCCATAGCGAAGGTGTCAGCGCGGGGTGTATAGGACTGTACTTTCAAAAGTGGTAGATTCCTTCTTTTGTTTGCTATATAAAGGCTTATATCACGTGGTTTTCCAGGACGTTTGCAGGTCCTTAACTAGCAATGACGCGTGAAAAAAAGCATTTTTATCGTTTCCGCGATTACAGAATGACATTTTTAGAAATGACAGTTCTTATCACCACCGGCAACGAGGCAATCAAAAACTACGTCAAAAGCTCTTTTTTGACGACTATACCCAGGGAGAATTGTGCTAATGACGATTTCGGGTGGCTAATCATATGATATATTGATTGAACGTTTCGGTGGGTGGCGCTTTACATACTATAAAACTAATAACATGACGAATTGTTTTGCTTTTACGGTTTTTCATTGCACAAAACCCAGCTTATTTCATAGCTAAAACATCCCATCATGCTTGAGTGTAAGAGGTATATAAACTGAATGGAAAACAAAAGACTAAGAGTGTAATGCAACTAAATACGCTAAAGTGTGTTTCATAGGTTTATGAAAAACAATCTATTTTGGTAGAAAATGCATGCTGTTAGAGGTAAAATAGAATGGCAAACATAGACCGTTAATTGCTCAGAAATAAACTACTTTATAAACGTTTTCTTTCTCTTTTATACTGTTATTACTGTAACTGTTTCATAGTGAATTGGGTTATGTAGCTCTAATATTCTAATGCACGATATTGATATCAAGTCTCTTGAAATTGCACATAAGTATATTTTGATAAATGTGGTAATAGAGACAATTCCAAAAACCTTAGCTAGCTTTTATAATGTTAGGTGCTTCCAAAAAATTATTCACTTGTCAAAACAAAAATGTTGTAGAGGAACTCAATTCAAGCAGGTTACGTTATAAACTGTTAAACATCAATATCATTTAACATTTTGTTAAGCAAAACTGGTAATGAAAGAAACATAAGAATCGTATTTTGAATTTTCTATTTTTTTTTCAAGAATTCTTTGTATGAATATTTGTCTTTGAGTAATTACAGAATATAAAATTTAATAATTTTGTGTTTTTTCTTATAAGAAGTTTGTCTTCTTTACGTTGTAAGCAGCAAAAATCAATCAATCAATTAATCAATACATCAATTAAGCAATCAATCAGTCAATTAATAAATGTCCAAAGTTGTAAGGATATAAAAAAGTAATAATTTGACGTGTTACGTGCTCAAACATATACTTTATATGATGAATGGTAAAACAATTTGCTAAATGAAATAAAGATTACATTTCACTATCACTCAACTGTTTTTTTTGTCCATTTGAGCCGAATTAAGTTGTTTTCGCGCCATTTTGTCGCCTGTAATTTATAGCTATCAAGGCTACTATATGACACGCTTAGCACATAATTGGCCTTTTGCAACAACAGGTTACGTGACATTTTTTAAAATGCCATTTCCCTCGTGTTACATTTTATGAGCTGATATTTCGTTTTCCTACTAATGTTGAGGTGCTCTTTTCATTTCTGATGTTCATTTAGACACAGCTGCTCGATTTAAAAGGGGTAGGGTCACGTGACCTGTTGTTGCAAAAGGCCATTTTTTGTTACTTCATAACGCTGTTTTGACATAAAAAAGCGGAAAGGCCACAGCAGGAGTTTGGCATGTTTTTGTTTCCAAATATTTTACGGCAAAGGTCACAACACACAACAGGATACAACAGGAATTTCAACCGTTATTTTCCTGCTTTTACAGCCGTTTCAGTTTCAAAAATAAAACGGAAGCTGCACGGTTAAATTCGGTTCAGTTAAAAATAAGATAAATCACTTTTTTAACGTCTCAATGTATTTAGCCAGTGGCTAATTGGGGAGACTCAGACTCAGACTCACTACCTCTACGTTGAATATTTTAGCACACAACTCTGCTCATTTTTGCGAATAGAGGAAAACCGGATAACCAAGAGAAAAAATCATCTTGGCATAGGAGAGAAGAACACATCAAACAAACTCTATTCACATATAATCCATGCCCGAGCAGGGACTCGAACCAACGGATCAAAGCGGTGAGAGGCTAGGCGAGCGGTAAAAACAAACCATTACGCCACCCAATGTTGTGAACGTTGTCAGTTGTGAACAGATTTGCTTTTTTTTTTTTTTTTTGTTTTAAATCCGCTATTTCAAAAAACGTTGAATACTGAATAGTGCATTCCAAGACCAAAGGGCATTGTGGGTCTCATTGATTCGTAATAAATAATACATATACAGAGATATTTGGTCCCCATACCTAGCTCGTATATTGTTTTGAATGGAATGCACAAAGAATAAAATAGCTTTGATGATGTATTTTAAAAAAAAATAAAAAAACTAATTAGTCGGTACCTTTTAAATCCTTGATTGACGGCAGCAAAATACGTATTTTACAACTAGCCGTTGGAAATGTCTGAGTTCGCAGAAAGTCGAAAACTGCATTAAAGTATCAAGTTACTACATAAAACTTCCTGTTTAGTCTAAACTGATTTGCCGTTAGTTTGCTATGAAAGAAAAATTAACCAGTCATTAAACAGTAGGAAACTTTGTCATTTTAGTAAATCATTGGTTCTATTTGATTTTTACTTGAAAATAACATGGCTAGCGCATGGGCGACTAAGGGGTAAAGGTATCGTGTATTCTCGTCGGGAAGTTTCAAAAATACCCCTATAAAGATAAAGGAAGTCTGTTAAAGTGCACCTGACGCCCTTCATGATAGTTTGCAAATCTGTTGTACATGAGGTGTATAATAAATGTACTTAATATTTCTCGATGTCAACCTCTCCTTTTTGAGATATAAACATTTGAAATCTGAAAATGCAAATGAAGTGACGTCATTCCAGGAATTTGTCAAAGTTTTGTTTCAAATTAAAGCTGATAGCAAGCTTGTTTTTGTAAAGTAGTAAATATGTTAATGGTAGTGTGAATATTAGTAATACAGATATTGAGCTTTAAAAAATTGCTATAATAATTTCCAGAGAACTTTTGTATATTTAATGAGGCCTGGGATGACGTCACTTCATTTGCATTTTCAGATTTCAAATGTTTATATCTCAGAAAGGAGACATCAAGAAAAATTAAGTACACTTATTATACACCTCATGTAAAACAGATTCGCAAAATATCATGAAAGGCGTCAGGTGCACTTTAAAAAGGACTTGACATGGACGGGGATTTTGAATCCTTTGAATAAGAGATACCTCACAAAAAACATAAAATGATAAAGCGCGGAAAGTGATTGGTTCATTCTTTTCGATAACCTAGAAGATTGGGGAGACTAAGACTCAGAACTCCTTTTTCTACTCCGACGAACGGCTAAAGCTCGAAACGTTAGTAAAGCTAAGTCAACATGTTGCAAATTTCATTTTATTACCTATCGTTTATCTCAAACACCGACGCAGCCTATACTAGTTTCAAATACTTGGAAATAACATGGCTAATGATGAAATATCTTCCGCACATGGCTAATAATGATATGTTCAAACTATTTATATACAATGCTGGCGCGCACGTTGCTTTTATATTATACTCAAATACTTGGTAATAACATGGCTAACTGGATGATATATCTTCCGAACATGGCTAATAATGATATGTTTAAACTATTTATATACAATGCTGGCGCGCACGTTGCTTCTATATTATACTCAAATACTTGGTAATAACATGGCTAACTGGATGATATATCTTCCGAACATGGCTAATAATGATATGTTTAAACTATTTATATACAATGCTGGCGCGCACGTTGCTTCTATATTATACTCAAATACTTGGTAATAACATGGCTAACTGGATGATATATCTTCCGAACATGGCTAATAATGATATGTTTAAACTATTTATATACAATGCTGGCGCGCACGTTGCTTCTATATTATACTCAAATACTTGGTAATAGCATGGCTAACTGGATGATATATCTTCCGAACATGGCTAATAATGATATGTTTAAACTATTTATATACAATGCTGGCGCGCACGTTGCTTCTATATTATACTCAAATACTTGGTAATAACATGGCTAACTGGATGATATATCTTCCGAACATGGCTAATAATGATATGTTTAAACTATTTATATACAATGCTGGCGCGCACGTTGCTTCTATATTATACTCAAATACTTGGTAATAACATGGCTAACGATGATATCTTCCAAACTATTGATGGCTACAATGTTGGCGCCCACGTTCGTTTCATATTTTATTTTAATCTCAAGTCCCATGATCAGCGTTCCTTCCGGGCAAAGTTGCAGCTCCTTCACTCTGGAACTCCTCACCCACTTCTATTCGAGACATTTCAAATTTATCCATTTTAAAATCAACACTGAAAACGTACTTGTTTAAATTAGCTTATAAATTATAATTTTGTATTTTTATGTTATTTTTCAGCGCTTAAAACAGACTTGAATTAGCGCTTTATAAGCAAATTATTATTATTGAATACTTGGGGATAACATGGCTAACGTTGATATCTCCTGAACATTGATATCGAACTACTTATATATTTATTTTACAATTCGTCAAGGCTGGTAAATTACAATAGGACATGACGTTCCCTACTAGGTAAAGTTACCCTATCCTATACCCTAAAGGCCCGTTTACACTAGCAATTTTATCGCGCGACAAGAGCTGCGATTTCAATGGCAATTTTATCGCAGCTTTGTCGCCGCAATTTCGAATACGCTCGATTTAAGGAGACAGAAATAAATGGCGATAAAATGCCATTGAAATCGCAGCTCTTGTTGCACGACAAAATTGTTAGTGCAAACGGGCCTTGAGAATGACAAAAGACCCAACTGACCCACTAACACGCACCCCTGTGCTACAAAAGAGAGACAAAAAAAAAAAAAAAAAATACGCAGAAAAAAAAAGATAGAAAACATTTTAACAGTTACATGTGTTGAGAGGATTTGGACGACGACATTTTAAACAAACTAATTTAAATGAAGGGATGTCGTCATGATCAAATACGAAGCTTTCGGTATCTGTGTTTTGTTGTTTTAAACAGTGCTTCTAACCCTAATGAAGATATGGCGGCCGAAAGCTTCATTAAACAAGCGAATGAGATGAAGCACGCACGTTAGGATTATTATATCAGCGCGCGACAGGCAGTCTTAGAACAATTAGATCAATTTACTGGGTAGAGATGTGTAACGTTAATTAATGTTGTCGGTTTGGGCAATATTTAACTTATTGTTATTGCTACTAATGTTGTTAGGCCGGGTTTTTTTTATGTTGTTATTAATACTTTTTCTATCATTGCTGTTATTTTTTTATCTTTTTAAGATGTAAAAAAGATGAAAGAGGAAACAGGAAAAAAAGAATATGAAAAAAAGAATATAAAAAAAGAATATAAAAAAAGAATTAAGAAGAAAAAAAAGAAATTAAAAAAAGAAAGGAATTCGAAGTTGAAGACAGAGAAGAGATGATGCTGAAAAGAAAAAGAAGAAAAGAAAGAAAAGGAAAAGGAAGAAAAGGAAGAAAAGGAAGAAAAAGACGATGAAGAAAAAGACGATGAAGCCGGAGGAAGAACAAAAAGAAGAGCATGAAAAGAAAACGAAGAAAAAATTTGTAACATCGTAAAAAATGTTGACTTAACTTTACTGACGTTTCGAGCTTTAGCCCTGGTGCCTAGTAATTGCAACCCATTTTTATTTCATTGAAACTATACCAGTTATTTCAAACACCCAATTGACTATCTAAAAGTGAAAAAATATTGGGGGGTCACCTCGCATCGAAGCGAGATAATTATTGTTAAATACCCGATGACGTAGGTGTATTTTTGCAAATTTTAAAGAAATACTATTTCATACTGTTAAGAGTTACTCAAGAAATAAACGTGAAATAATAATCTAAGACATATATATTTTCGACTTTAAGTCAAAAATGTTATTTATCACGCAGACAGCTATGTTTTATAATAGCTTTTTGGCCAAAATCACGAAAAAAACATTTTGTGTGTATACCGTATTATTGACTAAATGTCAAACCAAAACCATTTTTATTTTTAAAATATCAACTTAGAAAAAAACTTCGATATCACTATAACATTTCTAGCGAAGTCAAATGAGGGGTATCCACGCGTTTTTGAAAGATATGAATTTTTAGATTTCATTTTTAGGAAAAAACGCGCGAAAATTCACACGTGACATTGTGTCACGTCACCGCGTGACAAAATTTCTAGCTAGCTGGCGCATTTGCAAACGCCAATGAACCTTCAAATTCGCTTCAAACACAAGGCAAAACACTGAGAAAAATCAAGCTTTTGAGCTTCAAATGGACAAAAGATTCACTTCAACTAGAACTTAATAGTGTGGTAACTATATATTAAAAGTAAAAAAAGAAATTCTATAACATTTTCTTTGTAAAATATAGTTTTCATCAGGTAAGTATCAAGGCAAATTTTAAAATTCAAACTAACAAAAAAAAAACCCTGAAAGTTCTTTTGAAATGGAATTAAAAGCCTCAAGAATCAGTTCTACCAACACAAGATCGATTTGAAAAGACAAGGAAGTTAATTTTGTTTGTAAAAAAACCTCGTACAATTTCGAAGGAAAAACTACTAAAAAAGCTCGTTTAGTAGGCCTAAAATGTCTAAATACACAAGAGTTATTCAACCAATTTTGAATTATATTTGTATCTTAATTCATTTTTAATGTTTTCCGTTTATGAGGATGTGAAAATTGCATAAATAAATCTCGTTTTAATCGACCAAAGGTCCACGAAAAGTGCAATTTACGCACAAACATAGTTTTATGTACCGTTTTTTTTATCTCAAAACGTTAATCAAATGGAGACATTTTCTCTTTTCTTTCTATAATAAAACGAGGAAGGCACTTTTCCTTTTTGTTGCTCGATTATTGTTTTTTTTTACGGTATTTTCTGCGAACTTATTTTCGACTGCACTCTCGAACTAGATGCGCAGTAAGAATGCGCATGAACAACACTGGGCACCAGCCTTAAAGAAAGAAACTGATGACGCAATACTGGCATTTATAATCAAGTGTGGCCCCAAATCTAATTGAGATCTTTTTTTTTCAAGGATCATAACTTTCTTATTTCCTTTTCTCTCGATGGCTATTCAATAAAAGACAAGTCTTTTTATTTGTTAAATTTGTTAAGTTGTTATTGCAAAGTGAAAGGGCCTCAGGCAACACAGACTTGGAGACTAGCTGCTCACTAGGCAGCACAAAGTCTTCAACAAATAATGATAATCAAAGCAATTTCAACTTGTATTTAGTTGATAAAGAGAGTAGGTTCTAGCATTAATGAACAACACTCCCTGGATAGGAAGGCAAATAGTGATTCTAATCGCATTTTTAAGGGACATTTAACATGAAAATTGCGCTACTATAAATACCATATCATCACCAGCTAGAGAGCTTTTTTGATCATTATCATTATTATATATTAAAAGCACAATTCACATGAAAAATGCGCTATATAAATTCCATATCATCACAAGCTAGAGAGCTTTTTTGATCATTATCATTATTATATATTTAAAGCACATTTCACATGAAAAATGCGCTATATAAATTCCATATTATCACAAGCTATCTTAGAGAGCTTTTTTGATCATTATCATTATTATTACTAGTACATTGAAAAATATGGGTCTCGGCATCTTTTGATCCAAATTTTAATCCCGAAATCTTGGGAAGCTTTGCGATGAGTCTTAATTAAAATCTCGTTTGTGCACATTTTTTTTTTATTCTCCATCACATATTTTCTCAGTCTCGGATTTTGAAAACAAGGGCCTCGCGGTTTCTTCGCCAACCCTGTAAAGGTCTGAATTTTCTTTACCCTACGTTTCCTTTTAAAATTCAATTATTTGGTAATCCTTCGCTATATTGGGATCCCTCTGGCGCCACATCTATCTTGGCTATACCAGACGGGAAGCCCAAACTAGTAAAGCGAGTTGAGAAGGAAATACTTTCGCAAAATCAGCATTTTTTCAATCAAATTACTATCGTAGTCTAAATCAGAATCTTTAAATCAAATTATCAATTAAATCCACCTTTGGCAAAACACCGGTGTTTTCGTGTGTGGTGGAATGAATTGACGTCTCCCGCCGGTTCTTGTGAATAATGAGTCTTTCAGAAGGGAGTATTGATAATCATTGATATCATCGAAAAACCACAAACTTAACAGTCTTTAGGGATGTCAAACCAGTTTGTAAATATAGAAAGCAAGATGGAAAATCCCAGGTCGGCACGTGCAATAACGAAACTATTGTTATAGTTGTTCTTTAAAACACCTTGCAGGACAATTATTCACGTGTCTCTAACGTTCGTCTCGCTTCGATGCAAAGGCCTAGCTACCTTTCAAGATGGCGCAGGGAACTGTTAAGGGGACTGTTAGTGAAAATATAAATATAAAAATAACAAGAATCTGATTCTCCACATGGAAATTAAACACTCGCCCTTTTAAAAGCGTTGTAGCAACCTCTAACCAAGGGAGCACGGCAGACTGTTGTTTGTGGTTTGGATATATTCGATCTTTTGAAGGTTTTAAGTTACAACGATCTTTTCAACGTTTTAAATTACATCAACAGCTAAATTGGTAGATTAATGGGACTATCCGCCAGCAAGGGAAAAATGCAGGCGCGCCTGCCTCTGCGAGCGAGTCCCGAAGTCTACGGGGCTCGCGGGGAGTTACAACTCTCGGGTGACACTCGTACATTACTCGTCCCTACGGGACTCGCTCGGCAATGATAGCTGTGCCCGCATTTTAACTGGTCAGTCGATTGACGAAAAAAGCCGTTTATGTAATTTAAAACTTGAAAAGATGGTTGTAATTTAAAACCTTCAAAAGAACGAATATATCCAAACCACAAACAACAGTCTGCTGTGCTCCCTTGCTCTAACCTACAGGGCCGTAGCACGGGGAGGGGCAGGGGGCCCCGTGCCCCCCAAAACCACCCCCCAATTATTTTGAGGGTGCTACGGCCCTGGCCTATGAGGTACCGCTGACCCATAGTGGAGGAAATGTTAATCTATGAGGAACCGCTGACCCATAGTGGAGCTGACCAACTATGTGCTGACCCATAGTGGAGGAAGTGTCTACAGCTCGGGGAAAATGGCGATAAAACTCAAATGTCCATATCCGGTTTATGACCAAGGATATGTAATGGATTTGCCTTATAGCGTCACTTTTGAAATAATTAGTGCCAATAAGCCATTTTCATGATGACGTCATATCAGGGTCTTGACGAGGGATAAGGGATCACATAGTCTGAATCAGCTGGAATCAGGGATCACAGAAGAGGGATCGGGATCATATGAATAAATTCAGGGATCAGAACATTTTTTGCGGGAACAGGGATCAAAATATGCGAGCTTTTTGGATCAGGGATCAAACTTTTGTGTAAAAATCGGGATCAATCACGAGATAACATCCCTCGTCATGACCCTGTCGTATACTACCAGTAAAAGAATGCTTTAATACTGCTATTTATTTATTATAAACCCGCTTGTGAATAGCTTATAAAAGCACAGGCTTCCAATACTCAGTACTTGTTGAGTTTGGGTTTCCTGTGGTCTTAAGTTCATTACATATACACCTATTTCAAAAATCGTTGTCGCAGCCGAAGCTACAGTCCACACTCTGAACCTTGCAAAGGATGTCGGTATTTCTTCGTTAATTTTTTATATTCATAGCATATTTTGGATGGACGTATTTGTGTTATGACACTGTTACAGTGGTTACAAGCGCCTTGAGCTTTGGAAAAGGCGCTATATAAATATATTATTATTATTATTATTATTATTATTAGATAATGAAACGTAATTATAAACACTGATATTTCTTTAAAAAACGTCTAATAAATCACAAATCATGTTCAAATTACCGACAACCTTTGCAGGGTTCAGATTTTTGAAATAGGTGTAGATTTTAAATGGGGAAATAAAAATATAGTTTGTAGAAAGCCTTTTCTGATATCTTATTAAATATATATTCAAATAATAAAGGATGTTTACTCTGTTAAGCTACGTGGTTCATTTTATGACGATCCGATTTATCCACAAGAAAAGGCAACTTATTTAACCATATTATCATTTCTTCTCATGATGATCTGTTGTAGATGTCGGTACCAAAATCTCGTCCGAAACCACTCCCGACTAACACCCGAACGCAACTGATTTATTCCCGATTGGCGGCGGTTCGTTTTCGTTTTTCGAACGGAAAAAGACCATGTAAATCGGAGCCAATTGGACGTTTAGCAGTCGTTGGGTTCAGGTGTCAGTCGGGAATCATAAACTACACACGCTTTGTCAGTCGAGACCATTTTTCAGGTCTTTAGTGTGAAAATGGCCAACCCTTTTAGGGTTTGAAATCAGTGTTATGGTCCCGCTTAGGATGATAATGACGAGAATGCCCACCAGCTGAGTTTTGTGGTCCCTTTTAGGGTATAAGACCAACAACAATGCTTCTTTTCAAAGATTGATTTTGATTTTAAACCCCTCTTAGGGGTGAAATTTCATCACTGCCACGCCCATCATTTCAAAATACAGGTCCCTTTTAGGGGTTATTTTCAGAATTTCCGACGAGGATCCCCGCCCCCTTTTATAAGGGAGTCCCCCCCCCGGGTAGAGATGATCTCTGACAAAATTAAGACCTGACAAATAGTCCTCATGAGCAAATCGCCCGTAAATTTACTCGTCTAATGTGAATTCAACAAACCAGTCGACTTTTCGTCCCGTTTTCACACCAGACGACTTGTCCGTTATACGATGTGTGTCCGCTTCTAGTTCGTGAACGACAATTACTTGTAAAATGTCCTTGTTTTCTTGTTTACCTACGTCTTATTCTCTTTTTTACACTGCAAAAACGGCAGTGTATTTATTTCTATTTTAATTGACCACTACATCAAAGTTATAGATAAGAATGACATCAACAAACCAAGTCATTTATTCAAGCATCAATCCGTAATTTGTAATAAATACATTATATTAGATTAGATTATCAATTTCATACTATTGTCATACCAATGTAATTCAGTTTTAACTGCAATATTGGTGTTTATTAAACTATTATTATTATTAAGGTAAAAAGTTCGAGACAAAAATATTAAATTCTTCACTTCATTATCAAATTTTTTTAATTTATATTTTAATTGACCACTACATCCAAATAATAGATTAGAATGACATCAATAAAGGTAAAAAAAAAACTTTCCAAAAATATATATTTCTGCTCGCCCCATTTCGATGGTGGTGCTTATTTTTAAGTCAATTGATATTCGGTCCATACGAATGCATTACAAGATTCGAGAGAAGTGCTGTTTAAACTTGCTCTGGTACAGATATTGGTTAAAACCGGCTAATAAAGAAATAATATAAATAATATGTTATAATAATATTTTTCTTTATTATATGGATAGTAGTGTTTTACCGTAAACTAAAACACTCGTATTTTCCATATTTTCACTAGTGAAGATATGAAAAAGTTATGTACCAAAAAGTCCCGGATGTACGTACGCGTCAAATCAAAACAACTTTCCCGCCCATTTCTCGTCGCTTGTTCGCTGAATTAAACATGGCGGCTCGATTTGTAGAAGTCTCAGAGGAAGACTTGGCTAAATTTTCAAAAGAAAATGAGAACCAAAACACAATGAAGAAAACAGAATACGACCTTCGAATACATGGCCTCTATAAATGAAGACAGGGAGATAGAAACACTGATGTTTTCTGAGCTTCAAAATATTCTTATGAAGTTCATCTTGGCTGTCAAGAAAAAGAGTGAGGAATAGTTTCCGGTAAAACACTACTATCCATATAATAAAAAGAACATTACAGGGTGGCTTGAAGATATGAATTTTATTTTCTCGTGGTAAAAACAACATTTTACTCGTTCGCTGCGCTCACTCGTAAAATATTGTTTTCACCACTCGAAAATAAAATTCATATCTTCGCGCCACCGTGTAATATCCTCTATATATATATGGTCTTTCATTCATAGAGCGGTTTTCGTATGACTGTGAAAAAGGCACGGTCACCGCACGGCACGGATACGGCAGAAAATTCGAACGTTTTTATAGAAACCACGGCAGTGACGCAGTCACGGCACTGCACGTCCGTTTCACAGTCATACGAAAACCGCTCTAACTTTACAAGATTCTAGTCAGTGATTCTGGTCAAAACCCTAATAAAGAACTTAATAATATTTTTCTAGATATTTCCTTCGTTTTCTTCTTCATCTTCACCTCTTTCTCTGAATATTTTTTGCTCCTTTTATTGCTTTAGTTTTCCCCTTTTTCGCGTTTGTCTCTCATTCATAACTTTACACGATTCTAGTCAGTGATTCTGGCCAAAACCCTTATGAAGAACTCAATAATAACTTTAAATATTCCCTTCGTTTTCTTCTTCATCTTCACCTCTTTCTCTGAATATTTTTTGCTCCTTTTATTACTTTAGTATTCTTCTTTTTTTCGTTCGTCTTTCATTCATAATTTAACAAGATTCTACAAGAATGACTAAGTAAAACTCTAAAGTATGCAAGATTCAGTACAAAGTATATCGTTTCGATAATTTTTCGAAATACCTTTACCATGGTGACAGTAATAGTCTCACCCTAAGCAGGGATAACAGAAACTGAGACAAACATCTCATGCATTGAATGTACATGGGAAATGTGGAGGACTTAACAGACTAACCATTCTTTTATCGGTCTAAATTCTAATGAAAAAAACCTCAAAAATGTTCTTTGTAAGTGTAATATATATAAAGGTTTATTAGTTTATGACATCTTTGGTATGTTTTTTTTTTAATTTGTGTATTATTTAGGAAGTTTCGACTACGTTTTTGAGCAACATTCAAAAAAAATGTCAACTACATGGCGTCATGTCTTCGCTTATGATATGTCATGTCTTAGTTATAATAATAATAAAAATAATAATAATAGTAATTTCTTATTAAACGCATTATACGGCGTCTCAATACGTTTTACAGTACAGTCAGATATTCAATGTTTCTTAGAAATAAAAGTGTTTTTAGTGAAGACTTGAAAGTAGAAAAGGTAGAATGTTTAATGTCTTCGGGAAGATTTTTCCATAAGGCTGGAGCAGCCAGTGCACCTGCACAGGAAACGAGGCCGGCTGTCCTATAAAGAAAGCAAATAAACGAATGAAGAAGAAAGAGGAAAGTAATGTCAAAATGATAACAAACGAATCATCAGTGTTGTTAATTTAATACTGTAAAGTGGCTAATTTGACTTTGACGCTAAATTAACTTTGCATGAGTTTACGATAAAATCAACATATGAGTAGAGTTTTGTGCTAAAATATTTAATGTAGGGGAAGTGAGTATGGGTATACACACGTCTTGGGTCGTCTGACTAGAAGATTAAGACGTGAAAAAAATAACTTTTAATTCTATTTTATGATGATTTCATTTTGCACTTGAATTTTGCCGTGTCAGATTAAAACATTAAACTCCAGCCATTTTGTTTATGCTTTTTTATCCAATTTTGCTGTTTTGTTTTGTTGTTTTTATAGTGAGTATTTCATGAGTTTTATGACTAGTTGTAAATTTGTAGAGATGAAATAAGTATTTTTTCTAACGTTTTTCTAGTTTTTTTTAAAAAGTTAAAATTCAGCCATTTTGTATTTGTTTTTTAATCCAATTTTGCTGTTTTGTTTTGTTGTTTTTATAGTGACTATTTCATGAGTTTTATAACTAGTTATAAATTTGTAGAGCTGAAATGAGTATTTTTTTCTAACGTTTTTCTAGCTTTTTTCTAAAAAAAAGTTAAAATTCAGCCATTTTGTTTATTACCCAATTTAGCTGTTTTGTTTTGTTGTTTTAGTGAATATTTCATGAGTTTTATCACTAGTTCTACATTTGTAGAGTTGAAATGAGTATTTTTTAATTACCTCCTCCTCTTCCTTCTTCTTTTTTGTTCATGAAAGCTGTTTTGTTTTAAATTTGGAGACGACTACGCAGTCTAATTTGGGAGTTGAATTGCGCCGCAATCCCCACAAATAACAAGCGGGATTATTTAGATTTACCTAAAGTCATATTAATCTATGTTTAATTTCGGTTTTGAATCTAGTGTGGTGTGAACTGCGTGCACAAGCTGCATGAAGCTATTCAACCGGTTAAGACAACTTATGTCAAATAAATCGTAATAAAAGTTTTTGTTTCTTTGTAGGTTTTACGCCCACCAACTGTTTCAAGCCAGAGTTTATTAGATTTTCGTGCGCCATGCTGTTAAAGACTAGGATTAACTAGTAATTTTTAACTTGTAATAAAGTACTATAAATAGTTAATCAGATCTATAGTCAGTTCCTTCCTGGGTTCTTTACAAAATTAATACAACATTTACAAAACTGTCAATATTTGTCATTCTTTTATCGCCACTAACAAAAGGCGGGGGATTTTCAAGATATAATTTCTTGTTGAAAAGCATTCATTTGGGCTGTGAATAACCCTTTTTAAGGCATGACCCACTCAACCAAGGCGAACTCAAATTATCGTTTGTCTCGAAGAGCAAAAGCGGTTTTAACATGAACAGATTTTCCCAGATTTGTATTTGTTTGTTTGTTTTGGCTATTACTTTGGACCAGTTTCACTGCTACTCATGGACAGCGAAGGCAACCGGTAAAAAACAACATGTAGGACGAAGAAACGAGATTCCAACTTTCAAAGATGGAGACCTTCAAAAAGAATATGCCCGTAGAAGAAGGACAAAAAATCGGTTGGCTGTAAGTGTGCAAAACGCTAATATTTCAGTGATAACAACACTAAAATAATAATAATAATAAATGATAATAATCTTTATTGAACAATCCATAAGATGTCCATTAAGAAAACGTTATTTACACTTTTGATTCTATGTTAAAAGGTCCAAAAGTATATTGAGAAATAGTACTATTTCTAATAATTAAGAAATGACAATAATAATAATAGATAGATATAATTCTGTAAGCGTTTGACAAGACTGAGTGCTTTAACTGCCTTATTAGAGCTAATCCTGTTTTAACTGTTAATAAACCTAAACAACTAATACTGACTAATTAAATACTTGGTTAACTCTAAATAAAAACTCTTTGTCAGTCAGCTTATTTCGTTAAATGTTAATAAATCGATAAAAATATAACTAGGATAGTGCTTAACGAGATTGAGCAACAGCGCCCAATGCCTTTGACAATAATTAAGTTATCAATTTAATATAAGTACAATTTAAAACTAAACTAATAAAGGAATACGATTTTTTTAAAAACCTCTTAAATGTTGAGCAGCTTGTAAAAAAGTATAACTTTTGCTTTCTTTGTATCCATAAACGGTGGAATAAACAAATAATTATATTTTGTTGCGCACAATTTCGGCGTATATTTAGACATAGGACAGACGTGAGCCCCAACGAAAGACAATCATTTAAAATAATTCTCAAAAAAACCTGAACAAATCTGTTGCTTTTTTCTACACAGAATGAAGAAAGTCAAGAACAACAAGATGAAGCTGTGCTGAAAGAGATGTTAAAACGAAGACTGTATAGCTTTAATTAAAAGAATATCACAACAAAGCAGAGCAAATTTCATTTGGATAACTGAACTAGATAAGTAGCTTCCACATTTGATTAATCAAAGACCTAGAAGCTTAACTTTCTCCACCAATCATGTTGATTGTACTAATCACGTGAGACATAGAAACAATCAGATCGCTTTAGTTTTTTCAAGACAAACTTAAATATTTTAGATGCAGTTTCCAAATGAAATTTACTCGTAACAGAAAAGCCTATGTGAAAAGCCTACATCTTTAAACTGTCGTGTAATGACATTAGAAAAAGTAGTAAAAACTATGAATGAATGAATAAAATAGAATAACATAAAATGCAAATAATTGAAAGAATTTAGTACACGAGCAAAGAAATAATCACATTAAGAATGTGGATTAAATTATTCATTCGAAAAATAAAGAAACGTTGTTAGCCATGTAAACTGAATCAGTTGGAAATATGAATTAAATAATTCATCTGAATTAAAAAGTCTAATTGTATTTACTTGAAACGAAGTCTACAGCTAAAAGAAAGGGAAATATAACTAATAATTGAAAAATATTGAAAGTATAAAAAGAAAGAAAGAGAGGAAGAAAACAGAAACTAAAGGAAAAAGCAGCAATGAAAAAAATTAAAGAGAAAAGAAGAGGAAAGAATAATAAAGAGAAAACGGAAAACAGTCAGGTAAACTCAGGGAACGAAGCCAAAGGAAAAAAAAGTACGGAATTGATGGAAAACCTGGATACAAGAAAGAAAATATAAGGAGGAGGAGGAGGAGGAGGAGAAGGAGGAGGAGGAGGAAGAGGAGGAGGAGGAGGAGGATGGCAATGATAACTACAATGATAACGATAATGATAACGACAATGACAAAGATAACGATAATGATAACGACAATGATAACGACAATGATAACGACAATGATAACGATAATGATAACGACAATGACAAAGATAACGACAATGGTAACGACAATGATAACGACAATGACAAAGATAACGACAATGGTAACGACAATGATAACGACAATGATAACGATAATGATAACGACAATGACAAAGATAACGATAATGACAACGACAATGATAACGACAATGATAACGATAATGATAACGACAATGACAAAGATAACAATAACGATAATGATAACGACAATGATAACGATAATGATAACGATAATGATAACGACAATGATAACGATAATGATAACGACTGATAAATATGAGCTGATACTATAACAATATTGATAACGATAGTGATAATGCTAACGATACTGATAACCATAATAAAGACGACAATGATAACGATAACGATCAAGATATCGATCAAGATAATAAGTGAAAGATAATAAGTTAAAGACACCAATAGTACTATTGACAATAATGGCGACAATAAAAATAAAGAATGACGATATCGATAGAAATGATGACGACGACAAATAAACAAAGAAACCGTTATGTCAACAACACCTCCAAAACTTTGTCATTCACGGTATAAATGGCCAAGAAGGCGTCCGAAACAAATTAAATGTTGTACATCATGCTGCTAATAGAAACAGATGAACTGTTAATTTAGCTTGTTATGTCAAATATTCTACGTTACTCCACTTTATTTCCCCCACTTCCTCCTTGAGCCTTTACCTCGAGAATCTAAAATCGCTAACTGAGTAATATCTGTTGATGAGATGTCTTAGCCCGCGCGCTGTAGCATTTTAGAAACCATTCATGTTTTGGCGTGTGCGTGTTTAAAATGATCAGTTGTTATCTCAAATATTAATAAACTCCTGGAGTGTTGGGAAAATATGGATGGACAAACGGATTGATGGATAATCGGACCGACGGAGGAGAAAATTGCATGACAAACAGAAAAAAATAAAATGTTCATTAGGATAAAACATGCTATTATTAGTAATGTGTTCTCTGGTTTAAGGAAGAAACAGTTATACCATTTGGGGTGCTAGTTATACACGGACGGAAAAAATAACGCTTTTTATTGTCAATATCTTATCACATTTAAATTCGTCAGTAAATTCCGGACAGTAAATGCATTTGACTTTATTTATAGGATGTAATAAAAGGAAAATACTGTGTTGCTACATCAATCTGATATAATAATTTCAATCTCAACTTTGAAAATAATTAAATAATTCAACGATAAAGTTTGATATATTTTTTATATATGTATTTTTCTGCATCACAAAGCATTCTCGCATGAGGATCCCACCATCCGTTCGATCGCCGGTTTAACTTTTCAACACCCCACGTCCTGCTAGCAATGCAATACTTTATAAGTCCACTTGATCTCAGCACTATTTACTTCACTATTGGACACCACTACTACAGATCGCTACACAAGTTTGGTGAACTCTACACTAAAGAAACGGAAATGGTGTCTAAGCTGTATTCTGTTCTCTTACTTTGTGCTCTATTAGCCCATGTTTGCTGTTACTCCTGGACAGCCAAGGCAAATGGAAGCGGTCGATATGTTGGCGATGAATCGATTTTAACTCCAGCAAAGATTTTCAAGTTACATCAGAGAAGAATAAGAAATCAAAAATATCGTGCACTAGAGAAACTTGAAGAAAATTATGTAAGTATAATACACATTTAGATTATTTACTCGTGTTCAAGAAATGGTGTTAAAGCCGGTTATTTAAACACTTTTAACACAAATTATTGGCATACACCAATTTCAAAAACGTTGGCAAAGACAGAAATGAATTACTGGCATACACCAATATCAAAAATTGATAAAAACTTGTCAAAGACTGATAGGAATGATTGGCGTACATTCATTTCGAAAACAAGTTCTTCATTTGATAATTTATCAATATATAATTGCACCGATTTTGAAAAGGTTTTCAAAGACGTTTTCTTTCAAAGACGATTTCTTTCAAGGCTGAATATGAAGTTAAAGACAAACAACCATTTGAGAAAGAGTGTCAAACTCGATAGATCATTTCCAAGACGAATTGAAAAGTGATTGGCATTTCAATAACTTATTTTTTCATGAAGTTGCCTTACAAAAAGCTGAATACGATGCCTCCAATTCCTACACAATTACTTACAGTGTAAGAAAACTAAGTTTGAAGATAATACACCTATTTCAAAAAACGTTGTAAACAGTTTAAGGTTACTGTCAACCTTCGCGACATGCCCTCTTTGGAAATTGTTTTTCGCGTCACATTAAAGTAAAGGCTAATAAACTATACATCATTTTAAAGCTTATAGAACCAAAATTATGATGATATATATTTTTTTGGAAGTAATATATTTTTGACAAGCACACAGGATTTTACCCGAAAACGGCCACTTTTGTTTGCGCGTTTGTAAGTCAAAGATAAGATTTTTACGTCAAAGAGTTTTTTGCGTTAGCTACCATGCCACTTGAGTTTTTTCAATGGATAAAATTGAAACTAATATAACTTTGGAATAAAAACAAAAATCAATAAAGCCTGGCACTGTTTTGGAGTTTGATATGTGCAGAATGTTTTGACGTAAAAATCTTATCAATAAGAATTATACAAAGTTTTGACTTATGATCGCGCAAAGTAAAGTGGTGGCTGTTTTCGGGTAAAATATACTATTACTTCCAAATAAACGTATATATCATCATAATCTTTGTTCTATAAGCTTTAAAATGATGTGTATTTTATTAGTCTTTACATTAATGTGACGTGAAAAACAATTTTCTAAAGGAGGGATGTCGTGAAGGTTGACAGTAACCTTAAAGAACAACCATCAAACCAAGCCGAAATGAATACTGTTTTTTTTGTTGGTAATGTATTGTGACTATTATCTTAGATAGAAAATACCTAGATATATGACGTCGTAAAAATTAATATTTCAGTGTATGATATTTTGACACCCAATTTCAATAGAAATTCAAGAAATCCAGTAAATTACTTTTTTTTCGACGCCGTTCATAAAGTTATGAACCGAGCCGAGTGACTTGGAAATCGATTTTTTCTTGAACTTGAGTACTTTATTATTTTTCATCTTGTTATGGTTATTCAGGTTTGTAATATACCTTTCTCACGAAGCAGCTAATCATATGAATATGCCCGTCAAACCTCGCATTGACTTATCAATGATTTATAGCGAGGCTTGCCAGGCATTTGCATGTGATTAGCTGCTTTATTAGAAAGGTCCTAGCCACCTAGCCATCCACGAGTAGCATGTGGATGAGGCTAGGAAAGGTCCATTAACTATCCTTTTTTTATGTCCAACAGGTTGACAGTTTGAAGAACAGCAGACAAGAACCACAGGCATTTGGTGAATCATAAAAGCACATACGGACAATAAAGATGGACAAAGCTAATCATGGACCATGACAAATTAGTTATTAATGGCAAAAGTACAAAAGAACAGTTTTAGGTTCTAAACCAATCGCAATACAGATACTAAAAGAGTAGTAAGCCAATAGGAATGCTTGTAATATAGGTGATAATAGTCGATATTATCCATTGTGCACTAAATTGGTACTATGTATTCATTACTGAAGAGATTTTGTCTGCATGTAGAGATTTTGTCTGCGCATGCGTTTGTTTTGATGCTAAAATTCCTTTTCACGTCGAATGAAAGAATTTTATGCTGACATGGAACATTTAGTTTGCAATCTCATCTTGCACAACTATGTTCAAGAACCGAATTACTGAGATATCAAATGTTGACCGTCTACTAGTGCGCTGTAGTTAATTATTTCAATCGAACAAACTCCGGATGGAAAAATATCACAAAGGGCCAGAACTTCGAACTTTCGAATACAAGGGGGAGGGGGAGGGAAAGTAGGAAACTGAGCTATTGAGATTTGAATCGAATAAATTATAATTCAAATGAAAGAGAGTTTATTAGATTTTCGTGTGCCATGCTGTTAAAAACTAGGATTAACTAGTAATTTTTAACTTGTAATAAAGTACTATAAATAGTTCATTAGATCTATAGTCAGTTCCTTCCTGGGTTCTTTACAAAATTAATACAACATTTACAAAACTGTCAATATTTGTCATTCTTTTATCGCCACTAACAAAAGGCGGTGGATTTTCAAGATATAATTTCTTGTTGAAAAGCATTCATTTGGGCTGTGAATAACCCTTTTTAAGGCATAACCCACTCAACCAAGGCGAACTCAATATATCGTTTGTCTCGAAGAGCAGAAGCGCTTTTAACATGAACAGATTTTCGCTTCAGATTTGTATTTGTTTGTTTGTTTTGGCTATTACTTTGGACCAGTTCCACTGCTACTCATGGTCAGCGAAGGCAACTGGTAAAAAACCAAATGTACTAGGACGAAGAAACGAGATTCCAACTTTCAAAGATGGAGACCTTCAAAAAGAATATGCCCGGAGAAGAAGGACAAAAAATCGGTTGGCTGTAAGTGTGCAAAACGCAAATATTTCATTGATAACAACACTAAAATAATAATAACAACAAATGATAATAATCTTTATTGAAAAATCCATAAGATGTCCATTAAGAAAACGTTATTTACGCTATTGATTCTTTGTTAAAATGTCCAAAAGTATATTGAGAAATACTACTATTTCTAATAATTAAGAAATGACAATAATAATAATAATAGATAGATATAATTCTGTAAGCATTTGACAAGACTGGGTGCTTTAAAGCATTATTAGAGCTAATCTTGTTTTAACTGTTAATAAACCTAAACAACTAATACCGACTAATTAAATACTTGGTTAACTCTAAATAAAAACTCTTTGTCAGTCAGCTTATTTGGTTAAATGTTTTGATTTAGTTAGGATAGTGCTTAACGAGATTGAACAACCGCGCCCAATGTCTGTGACGATAATTTAGTTATCAATTTAATATAAGTACAATTTAAAACTAAACTAATAAAGGAATACGATTTTTTTAAAAACCTCTTAAATGTTGAGCAGCTTGTAAAAAAGTATACCTTTCACTTTCTTTGTATCCATAAACAGTTGAATAAACAAATTATTATTTCTTATTGCGCACACGTTCCGTGTATATTTAAACATAGGACGGACGTGCGCCGAACGAAAGACAATCATTTAAAATAATTCTCCAAAAATTGAATAAATCTGTTTTTTTGTTTCTACACAGGAGGAAGAAAGTCAAGAACAACAGGATGAAGCTGTGCTAAAAGAGATGTTAAAACGAAGACTGCATAGTTTCAATTAAAAGAATATCACAACAAAGCAGAGCAAATTTCATTTGGATAACTGAACTAGATAAGTAGCTTCCACATTCGATTAATCAAAGAGCTAGAAACTGAACTTTCTTCACCATCACCATCACATTAAGAATGTGGATTAAATTATTCATTCGAAAAATAAAGAAACGTTGTTAGTCATGTAAACTGAATCAGTTGGAAATATGAATTAAATAATTCATCTGAATTAGAAAGTCTAATTGTATTTACTTGAAACGAAGTATACAGAAGAACGAAAGGGAAATATAACTAATAATTGAAAAATATTTAAAGTAAAATAAAAAAATTAAAGAGAAAAGAAGAGGAAAAAATAATAACGAGAAAAGGAAAACAGTCAGATAAACTCAGGGAACGAAGCCAAAGGAAAAACAAAGTACGGAATTAAATGGAAAACATAGATACAAGAAAGGACATATAAGGAGGAGGATGAGAAGGAGGAGGAGGATGAGGAGGAGGAGAAGGAGGAGGAGGAGGTGGAGGAGGAGGAGGAGGAGGAGGAGGAGGAGAAGGAACAGGGGTATGAAGAGCAGGAGGAGGAGAATGAAGAAGAAGAGGAGGAGAAGATGGAGATTGAGGAAGTAATTATAAAAGGAAACTGCTTCAGCAGGAAAGTGTATCTGCAAACGTTCTTATTTCTATTCATAAAAAAAATTGAGTTACGACGCGTGCTCTGATTGGCTGGCTACCGTGTTTACAACAGAGGACAGAGACACGCCCAGCTTATTCGGCTACGCCTCGTGGTTCTTTCCGACTTCTCTCTTACTCCACAGCTCCCAGAATGTAGTTATAAAGGCCCGTTCACACGAGCGATTTTTGCGGCGATTTGAGGTGCGATTTTTACAGCGATTTTACGGCGATGTGAACAAGCGGCGATTTTACTGTAACTTTTCAGCTTTTCAGTTTAAACTTTTGCTACAAGTTTCTGCGAGTTTTATGAAAAAATGATCATTTTTGATCTTCTTCATCTTTTCATGACGGAAAGTAGCTACACATTTCCTATTGGGGGACTCCTAGTTCTAATTTTCACAGTTTTCTGAAATAAATCGCAGCTGAATCGCGGTCAAATTTGAACATGTTCAAAACACCTGCGATATCGCGGCGACGTGAATTTCCAAAATCGCAGTAAAATCGCCGGTTGTTCACACGCGCGAATTTTCATCGCCGTAAAAATCGCCATGAAAATCGCCGCAAAAATCGCTCGTATGAACGGGCCTTAACACAGTATAAAGACACGTGGCATAAACTAATCCTTAATTATACTTTTCTTTGTATTTTACTGTTATTTAATAAAAAGATTCCCAACGACGACCCGATCTTTGAATTAGTATATTTACTACCTTACTTATTCTCTTACCTTCTTTCTCACTTTCTTGACTAACTTAACTAACAGCTTACTTACTTTCTTACGTGCATATGTATTCACTTACTTGTGAGGTTACGTTATTTGTCCTCGAAGCGATAAATCGATAACCTAAAGCAATAACAATGGGAATAACGATTATGATAATGATAACGATAATGACAATGATAACGACAATGATAACGATAATGATAACGACAATGATAACGATAACAATAACGATAATGATAACGACAATGATAACGATAACAATAACGATAATGATAACGACAATGATAACGATAATGATAACGATAATGATAACGACAATGGTAACGATATTGATAACGACAATGTTAACGATAATGATAACGACTGATAAATATGAGCTGATACTATAACAATATTGATAAGGATAGTGATAATGATAACGATACTGATAACCATAATAAAAACGACAATGATAACGATAACGATCAAGATATTGATCAAGATAATAAGTGAAAGACACCAATAGTACTATTGACAATAATGGCGACAATAGAAATAAAGAATGACGATATCGATGGAAATGATGACGACGACAAATAAACAAAGATACCGTTATGTCAACAACACCTCCAAAACTTTGTCATTCACGGTATAAATAGCCAAGAAGGCGTCCGAAACAAATTAAATTTTGTACATCATGCTGCTAATAGAAACAGATGAACTGTTAATTTAGCTTGTTATGTCTAAAATTCTACGTTACTCCACTTCATTTCCCTCACTTCCTCCTTGAACCCTTACCTCGAGAATCTAAATTCGCTAACTGAGTAATATCTGTTGATGACATGTCTAGGCCCGCGCGCTGTAGCATTTTAGAAACCATTCATGTTAGCTATGAATCATTAGCGTGTGCGTGTTTAAAATGATCAATTGTTATCTCAAATATTAATACACTCCTTGAGTGTTGGGAAGATATGGATGGACAAACGGATGAATGGATAATCGGACCGACGGACGAGAAAATTGCGTGACAAACAGAAAAAAATACAATGTACAAAGGGATTTACATAATAACATATCGAAACAAAACAACATAAAACATGTTATTATTAGTTATGTCTTCTCTGGTTTAAGGAAGAAACAGTTATATCATTTGGGGTGCTAGTTATACACGGACGGAAAAAATAACGCTTTTTATTGTTAATATCTTATCACATTTAAATTCGTCAGTAAATTCCGGACAGTAAATGGATTTGAGTTCATTTATAGGATGTAATAAAAGGAAAATACTGTGTTGCTACATCAATCTGATATAAGAATTTCAATCTCAACTTTGAAAATAATTAAATAATTCAACGATAAAGTTTGATATTTTTTTTTATATATGTGTTTTTCTGCATCACAAAGCATTCTCGCATGAGGATCCCACCATCCGTTCGATCGCCGGTTTAACTTTTCAACACCCCACGTCCTGCTAGCAATGCAATACTTTATAAGTCCACTTGATCTCAGCACTATTTACTTCGCTATTGGACACCACTACTACAGATCGCTACACAAGTTTGGTGAACTCTACACTAAAGAACCGAAATGGTGTCTAAGCTGTATTCTGTTATCTTACTGTCTGCTCTATTAGCCCATGTTTGCTGTTACTCCTGGACAGCCAAGGCAAATGGAAGCGGTCGATATGTTGGCGATGAATCGATTTTAACTCCAGCAAAGATTTTCAAGTTACATCAGAGAAGAATAAGAAATCAAAAATATCGTACACTAGAGAAACTTGAAGAAAATTATGTAAGTATAATACAAATTTAGATTATTTACTCGTGTTTCAAGAAATGTTGCTACATCCGGTTATTTAAACACTTTTAACACAAATTATTGGCATACACCAATTTCAAAAACGTTGGCAAAGACAGAAATGAATTACTGGCATACACCAATTTCAAAAATTGATAAAAACTTGTCAAAGACTGATAGGAATGATTGGCGTACATTCACTTCGAAAACAAGTTCTTCATTTGATAGTTTATAAATATATAATTGCACCGATTTTGAAAAGGTTTTCAAAGACGTTTTCTTTTAAAGACGATTTCTTTCAAGGCTGAATGTGAAATTAAAGACAAAAAACCATTTGAGAAAGAGTGTCAAACTCGATAGATCATTTCCAAGACGAATTGAAAAGTGATTGGCATTTCAATAACTTATTTTTTCATGAAGTTGCCTTACAAAAAGCTGAATACGATGCCTCCAATTCCTACACAATTACTTACAGTGTAAGAAAACTAAGTTTGATGACGTTGTAAACAGTTTAAGGTTACTGTCAACCTTCGCGACATGCCCTCTTTGGAAATTGTTTTTCGCGTCACATTAAAGTAAAGGCCTCCAATTCCTACACAATCACTTACAGTGTAAGAAAACTAAGTTTGAAGATGATACACCTATTTCAAAAAACGTTGTAAACAGTTCAAGGTTACTGTCAATTAACCTTCTTTGGAAAGTGTTTTTCGCTTCACATTAAAGTAAAGGCTAATAAACTATACATCATTTTAAAGATTATAGAACAAAGATTATTATGATTTATACTTTTTTTGGAAGTAATATATTTTTGACAAGCATACAGGATTTTACACGAAAACGGCCACTTTTGTTTGCACGAATATAAGTAAAAGATAAGATTTTTACGTCAAAAAAGTCTTCACATATTGATCTCAAAAGGAGTTCCAGGATTTATCGATTTAGGACTTAGTTTTTGAGTTATCGCGTTAGCTATAATGTCACTTGAGTTTTTTTCAATGGATAAAATTGAAACTAATATAACTCAGTTTCGAATAAAAACAAAAATCAATAAAGCCTGGCACGGTTTTAGAGTTTGATATGTGCGTAATGTTTTGGCATAAAAGTTTTTCAATAAGAATACAATGTTTTTAAACGAGGGATGTCGCGAAGGTTGACAGTGACATTAAGCAACAAGCAAAGATCGAAATGAATACTGTTTTTTTGTTGGTAATGTATTGAAATAAGACTTGTTTTCTAAAGTACCAATATTGTGACTATTATCTTAGATAGAAAATACCTAGATATATAGGTTTGTGCTTGAATCAACGAATTTTAGTATTTACTTGAAGGAAAGTTAAACAAAATAAATTCATACTGAATATTTCAGTAAGATAATTACTACAGATAGTTGATTGCTATTTTTACCAATTGGTTCAATTGCGTCATTATCAGGCAGCACATGGTCACAATATGACGTCATATGACGTTATTTTCTTATATCATACTTAAAGATGACGTCACGTTACATCATCATTTTATAGAGTGATGACGTCGTAGAATTAATAGTTCGCTGTATGATATTTTGACCTTTTATTTCAATAGAAATTCAAGAAATACGTCCACGGTAAATTACTTCCATTTTCAACGCCGTTCACAAAGTTATGAACCGAGCCGAAAATGTAGTGACTTGGAAATCGTTTTTTTCTTTAACTTGAGTACTTTATTATTTTTCATGTTGTTATGGTTATTCAGGTTTGTAATATACCTTTCTCACGAAGCAGCTAATCATATGAAAATGCCCGTCAAACCTCTCATTGACTTTATAATACAAAAATATAACTGAATCTAATGAAGTTGTTTTCAATGATTTATAGCGAGGCTTGCCAGGCATTTGCATGTGATTAGCTGCTTTATGAGAAAGGTCCTAGCCACCTCCGCAGCCAACTCCTTTTCTGTAAATTTGGGCTTCCTTTGTAAGGGTCTTATTGACCGTGAGGAGCCTACACAGAGTAGCATGCGGATGAGCCTAGGAAAGGTCCATTAAATGTCCTTTTTCTGTCCAACAGGTTGACAGTTTGAAGAACAGCAGGCAAGAACCACAGGCATTTGGTGAATCATAAAAAGACATGCGGACAATAAAGATGGACAAAGCTAATCATGGACCATGACAAATTAGTTATTAATGGAAAAAGTACAAAAGAACAGTTTTAGGTTCTAAACCAATCGCAATACAGATACTAAAAGAGTAGTAAGCCAATAGGAATGCTTGTAATATAGGTGATAATAGTCGATATTAACCATTGTGCACTAAATTGGTACTATGTATTCATTACTGAACATTTATAATTCTCTACTTGAACAATAACCATAATGGGGGGAGGGGGTGGGGGGAGGGAAAGGAGGAAACTGAGCTATTGAGATTTGAATCGAATAAATTATAATTCAAATGAAAGAGAGTTTATTAGATTTTCGTGTGCCATGCTGTTAAAAACTAGGATTAACTAGTAATTTTTAACTTGTAATAAAGTACTATAAATAGTTCATTAGATCTATAGTCAGTTCCTTCCTGGGTTCTTTACAAAATTAATACAACATTTACAAAACTGTCAATATTTGTCATTCTTTTATCGCCACTAACAAAAGGCGGTGGATTTTCAAGATATAATTTCTTGTTGAAAAGCATTCATTTGGGCTGTGAATAACCCTTTTTAAGGCATAACCCACTCAACCAAGGCGAACTCAATATATCGTTTGTCTCGAAGAGCAGAAGCGCTTTTAACATGAACAGATTTTCGCTTCAGATTTGTATTTGTTTGTTTGTTTTGGCTATTACTTTAGACCAGTTCCACTGCTACTCATGGTCAGCGAAGGCAACTGGTAAAAAACCAAATGTAGGACGAAGAAACGAGATTCCAACTTTCAAAGATGAAGACCTTCAAAAAGATTATGCCCGTAGAAGAAGGACAAAAAATCGGTTGGCTGTAAGTGTGCAAAACGCAAATATTTCAGTGATAACAACACTAAAATAATAATAATAACAATGATAATAATCTTTATTGAACAATCCATAAGATGTCCATTAAGAAAACGTTATTTACGCTATTGATTCTATGTTAAAAGGTCCGGCAAAAGTATATTGAGAAATACTACTATTTCTAATAATTAAGAAATGACAATAATAATAATAGATAGATATAATTCTGTAAGCGTTTGACAAGACTGAGTGCTTTAACTGCCTTATTAGAGCTAATCCTGTTTTAACTGTTAATAAACCTAAACAACGAATACTGACTAATTAAATACTTGGTTAACTCTAAATAAAAACTCTTTGTCAGTCAGCTTATTCGGTTAAATGTTAATAAATCGATAAAAATATAACTAGGATAGTGCTTAACGAGATTGAACAACAGCGCCCAATGCCTTTGACAATAATTAAGTTATCAATTTAATATAAGTACAATTTAAAACTAAACTAATAAAGGAATACGATTTTTAAAAAAACCTCTTAAATGTTGAGCAGCTTGTAAAAAAGTATACCTTTCACTTTCTTTGTATCCATAAACAGTTGAATAAACAAATAATTATATCTTATTGCGCACACGTTCGGTGTATAGTTAGACATAGGACGGACGTGCGCCGAACGAAAGACAATCATTTAAAATAATTCTCCAGAAAACTGAACAAATCTGTTTTTTTTTTCTACACAGAAGGAAGAAAGTCAAGAACAACAGGATGAAGCTGTGCTGAAAGAGATGTTAAAACGAAGACTGCATAGTTTTAATTAAAAGAATATCACAACAAAGCAGAGCAAATTTCATTTGGATAACTGAACTAGATAAGTAGCTTCCACATTCGATTAATCAAAAGAGCTAGAAGCTTAACTTTCTCCACCAATCATGTTGATTGTACTAATCACGTGAGACACAGAAACAATCATATCGCTTTAGTTTTTTTGAAACAAACTTAAATATTTTAGATGCAGTTTCCAAATGAAATTTACTCGTAACAGAAAAGCCTATGTGAAAAGCCTACATCTTTAAACTGTCGTGTAATGACATTAGAAAAAGTAGTAAAAACAATGAATGAATGAATAGAAAAGAATAACATAAAATGCAAATAATTGAAAGAATTTAGTACTCGAACAAAGAAATAATCACATTAAGAATGTGGATTAAATTATTCCTTCGAAAAATAAAGAAACGTTGTTAGTCATGTAAACTGAATCAGTTGGAAATATGAATTAAATAATTCATCTGACTTAAAAAGTCGAATTGTATTTACTTGGAACGAAGTCTACAGAAGAACGAAAGGGAAATATAACTAATAATTGAAAAATATAAGTATAAAGTATAAAAAGAAAGAAAGAGAGGAAGAAAACAGAAACTAAAGGAAAAAGCAGCAATGAAATTCAATAAAGAAGATAGAAGAGAAAGAAAAGAAAAATGGAAAAAAATCAGATAAACTCAGGGAATGAAACCAAAGCAAAAGGAAAAGTAAAGCACGGAATTAAATAGAAATATAAAGAGGAGGAAGAATGAGGAAGAGGAGGAGAAAAAGGAGGAGGAAATGAAGGAGAAGAAGGATGCAGAGGAGGAGAAGGAAGAAAAGGAGGAGAAGAAGAAGGAGGAGTAGAAGGAGGAGGAGGAAGAAGAGGAGAAGGAGGAGGAGGAAGAAGAGGAGGAGGAGGAGGAGGAGGAGGAGGAAGGGAGAAGTAGGAAGGGAGAAGTAGGAAGGGAGAAGTAGGAAGGGAGAAGTAGGAAGGGAGAAGTAGGAAGGGAGAAGTAGGAAGGGAGAAGTAGGAAGGGAGAAGTAGGAAGGGAGAAGTAGGGGGAGGGGAATGAAGAGAAGGAGAAGATGTAGGAAAAGTAAGAGTTAATTATAAAAGGTCACTCTGCTTCAGCAGGAAAGTGTATCTACAAAAGTTCTTATTTATAAAAGACATTTGAGATACTAGGCGAGCTCTGATTGGCTGCCCACTGTGTTTATAAATAATAATAATAATAATAATAAAGCACTTATTTCAATAGGGTAACTAGAATTACACAAGTAATTTTCATCTAGGCCCTACATCATATACATACATAAAAATTAAATAAGAAATATAAACATTTAAATTAAAATGATAAAAATATAAAACTATCTAAATGCAGTTTTAAAATTTCTAAATGAAAAAACCCACCTAATGTAATTCATGTTTCAAGCTTTTCTAAATGTAATTTGAAAATTCCTAATTTGAAAAAAGTACAACCTAGAGACACGCCCAGCTTATTCGGCCTCGTGGAAGGGAGAAGTAGGAAGGGAGAAGTAGGAAGGGAGAAGTAGGGGGAGGGGAATGAAGAGAAGGAGAAGATGTAGGAAAAGTAAGAGTTAATTATAAAAGGTCACTCTGCTTCAGCAGGAAAGTGTATCTACAAAAGTTCTTATTTATAAAAGACATTTGAGATACTAGGCGAGCTCTGATTGGCTGCCCACTGTGTTTATAAATAATAATAATAATAATAATAATAAAGCACTTATTTCAATAGGGTAACTAGAATTACACAAGTAATTTTCATCTAGGCCCTACATCATATACATACATAAAAATTAAATAAGAAATATAAACAGGTAAATTAAAATGATAAAAATATAAAACTATCTAAATGCAGTTTTAAAATTTCTAAATGAAAAAACCCACCTAATGTAATTCATGTTTCAAGCTTTTCTAAATGTAATTTGAAAATTCCTAATTTGAAAAAAGTACAACCTAGAGACACGCCCAGCTTATTCGGCCTCGTGGTTCTTTACGACTTCTCTCTTACTCTACAGCTCTCAGAATGTTTATAACACAGTATAAAGACACGTGACATAATCAAATCCTTAATTATACTTTTCTTTGTATTTTACTGTTATTTAATAAAAAGATTCCCAACGACGACCCGATCTTTGAATTAGTATATTTACTACCTTACTTATTCTCTTACCTTCTTTCTCACTTTCTTGACTAACTTAACTAACAGCTTACTTACTTTCTTACGTGCATATGTATTCACTTACTTATGAGGTTACGTTATTTGTCCTCGAAGCGATAAATCGATAACCTAAAGCAATAACAATGGGAATAACGATTATGATAACGATAATGACAACGATAACGACAATGATAACGATATTGATAACGACAATGTTAACGACTGATAACTATATTGGTAACAATTGCAATATGAACTGAAACTATAACGTTAATGATAACGATAATGATAATGATAACAATAACGACAATGATAACGATAATGATAACGACTGATAAATATGAGCTGATACTATAACAATATTGATAACGATAGTGATAATGATAACGATACTGATAACCATAATAAAAACGACAATGATAACGATAACGATCAAGATAATAAGTTAAAGACACCAATAGTACTATTGACAATAATGGCGACAATAAAAATAAAGAATGACGATATCGATAGAAATGATGACGACGACAAATAAACAAAGAAACCGTTATGTCAAGAACACCTCCAAAACTTTGTCATTCACGGTAATAGCCAAGAAGGCGTCCGAAACAAATTAAATTTTGTACATCATGCTGCTAATAGAAACAGATGAACTGTTAATTTAGCTTGTTATGTCAAACATTCTACGTTATTCCACTTTATTTCCCCCACTTCCTCCTTGAGCCTTTACCTCGAGAATCTAAAATCACTAACTGAGTAATATCTGTTGATGAAATGTCTTAGCCCGCGCGCTGTAGCATTTTAGAAACCATTCATGTTTTGGCGTGTGCGTGTTTAAAATGATCAGTTGTTATCTCAAATATTAATAAACTCCTTGAGTGTTGGGAAGGTCCGGATGGACAAACGGATTGATGGATAATCGGACCGACGGACGAGAAAATTGCATGACAAACAGAAAAAAATACAATGTTCATTAGGATAAAACATGAAATTATTAGTAATGTCTTCTCTGGTTTAGGGAGAAACAGTTTTATCATTTGGGGTGCTAGTTATACACGGACGGAAAAAATAACGCTTTTTATTGTTAATATCTTATCACATTTAAATTCGTCAGTAAATTCAGGACAGTAAATGGATTTGAGTTTATTTATAGGATGTAATAAAAGGAAAATACTGTGTTGCTACATCAATGTGATAAGTTTGATATATTTTTTATATATGTGTTTTTCTGCATCACAAAGCATTCTCGCATGAGGATCCCACCATCCGTTCGCCGGTTTAACTTTTCAACACCCCACGTCCTGCTAGCAATGCAATACTTTATAAGTCCACTTGATCTCAGCACTATTTACTTCACTATTGGATACCACTACTACAGATCGCTACACAAGTTTGGTGAACTCTACACTAAAGAACCGAAATGGTGTCTAAGCTGTATTCTGTTCTCTTACTTTCTGCTCTATTAGCCCATGTTTGCTGTTATTCCTGGACAGCCAAGGCAAATGGAAGCGGTCGAGATGTTGGCGATGAATCGATTTTAACTCCAGCAAAGATTTTCAAGTTACATCAGAGAAGAATAAGAAATCAAAAATATCGTACACTAGAGAAACTTGAAGAAAATTATGTAAGTATAATACACATTTAGAATATTTACTCGTGTTTCAAGAAATGTTGCTAAATCCGTTTATTTAAACACTTATTACTGGCATACACCAATTTAAAAAAAATTTGTCAAAGACTGAAAGGAATGATTGGCGTACATTCACTTCGAAAACAAGTTCTTCATTTGATAGTTTATAAATATATAATTGCACCGATTTTGAAAAGGTTTTCAAAGACGTTTTCTTTTAAAGACGATTTCTTTCAAGGCTGAATGTGAAATTAAAGACAAAAAACCATTTGAGAAAGAGTGTCAAACTCGATAGATCATTTCCAAGACGAATTGAAAAGTGATTGGCATTTCAATAACTTATTTTTACATGAAGTTGTCTTACAAAAAGCTGAATACGACGCCTCCAATTCCTACACAATTACTTACAGTGTAATAAAACTAAGTTTGATGACGTTGGAAACAGTTTAAGGTTACTGTCAACCTTCGCGACATGCCCTCTTTGGAAATTGTTTTTCGCGTCACATTAAAGTAAAGGCTAATAAACTATACATCATTTTAAAGCTTATAGAACAAAGATTATGATGATATATACGTTTTTTGGAAGTAATATATTTTTGACAAGCATACAGGATTTTACCCGAAAACGGCCACTTTTGTTTGCGCAAATATAAGTCAAAGATAAGATTTTTACGTCAAAAAAGTCTGCACATATTGATCTCAAAAACAGTGCCAGGCTTTATCGATTTAGGACTTAGTTTTTTAATTATCGCGTTAGCTATCATGTCACAACTAATATAACTTTCGAATAAAAACAAAAATCAATAAAGCCTGGCACTGTTTTGGAGTTTGATATGTACAGAATGTTTTGACGTAAAAATCTTATCAATAAGAATACAAAGTTTTGACTTATGTTCGCGCAAACAAAAGTGGTGGCTCTTTTCGGGTAAAATCCTGTGTGCTTGTCAAAAAATATATTACTTCCAAATAAACGTATATATCATCATAATCTTTGTTCTATAAGCTTTAAAATGATGTATAGCTTATTAGCCTTTTACTTTAATGTGACGTGAAAAACAATTTTCAAACGAGGGATGTCACGAAGGTTGACAGTAACCTTAAGTATAACAGGCATCAAGCCAAGACCGAATTAGAAATGAATACTGTTTTTTTTTTTGTAGGTAATATAGAGTAGAGTAATAATAGAGTAGTAATTGTTTTTGATAGGTGGTTTACCTGTGGCATTACGTCATGTGTAATCGACCCATAGATAGAAAAGGTAAACCTAGACTCAGGCTTACCTGCGGGGTAGCCTGATTAATTAGACTTGTTTTCTAAAGTACCAATATTGTGACTATTATCTTAGATAGAAAATACCTAGATATATAGGTTTGTGCTTGAATCAACGAATTTCAGTATTTACTTGAAGGAAAGTAAAACAAAATAAATTCATACTGAATATTTCAGTAAAATAATTACAACAGATAGTTGAATTGCTATTTTTACCAATTGGTACAATTGCGTAATTATCAGGCAGCACATGGTCACAATATGACGTTATTTTCTTATATCATACTTAAAGATGACGTCACGTTACATCATCATTTTATAGAGTATATTCAAGTGATGACGTCGTAAAAATTAATATTTGACTGTATGATATTTTGGCCTTTTATTTCAATAGACATTCAAGAAATACGTCCACTGTAAATTACATTTTCAACGCCGTTCACAAAGTTATGAACCGAACCGAAAACGTAGCGACTTGGAAATCGATTTTTTCTTTAACTTGAGTACTTTATTATTTTTCATCTTGTTATGGTTATTCAGGTTTGTAATATACCTTTCTAACGAAGCAGCTAATCATATGAATATGCCCGTCAAACCTCGCATTGACTTTATAATACAAAAATATAACTGAATATAATGAAGTTGTTTTCAATGATTTATAGCGAGGCTTGCCAGGCATTTGCATGTGATTAGCTGCTTTATGAGAAAGGTCCTAGCCACCTCCGCAGCCAACTCCTTTTCTGTAAATTTGGGCTTCCTTTGTAAGGGTCTTATTGACCGTGAGGAGCCTACACAGAGTAGCATGTGGATGAGGCTAGGAAAGGTCCATTAAATATCCTTTTTCTGTCGAACAGGATGACAGTTTGAAGAAAGGCAGACAAGAACCACAGGCATTTGGTGAATCATAAAAGGACATACGGACAATAAAGATGGACAAAGCTAATCATGGACCATGACAAATTAGTTATTAATGGCAAAAGTACAAAAGAACAGTTTTAGGTTCTAAACCAATCGCAATACAGATACTAAAAGAGTAGTAAGCCAATAGGAATGCTTGTAATATAGGTGATAATAGTCGATATTATCCATTGTGCACTAAATTGGTACTATGTATTCATTACTGAACATTTATAATTCTCTACTTGAACAATAACCATAATGGGGGGAGGGGGTGGGGGGAGGGAAAGGAGGAAGCTGAGCTATTGAGATTTGAATCGAACAAGTGGTAATTACAATATCTGCCACCCAAAAACAGAATGCATTATGGTTATTTGAAAGTAGAGAATAAAAACACTAAATACGAAAGAAAAAGTGAAAGAATGAACCAACGAATGAATAGATAGTGGAATTTATGAACGAATGGATGGTTAAAAAACTGAACAAATAAATAATAAAAGGGATCAATAATAAAATGAATGGTTAAATGAATAAATTAATGCATTGATGTATGACCGACTAAATTATAAAATAGATAAATTAATGAAAAATGTATTTTTAAATGTTAAAATAACTTCTATATTTTTTCCACTGTTGCTCAAAAAATTGAAATAAAATAAAGCTGAGAACTATGTCACTGTTTTTTGTTTTTGGATGAAACTAGAATCCATTATGTCTATTTTTACCACGAATGATAGTTACAAGACGAGGTTGATGTTGCTGCGCATGATAAATTATAGTTTTGCTTTGTGCATTAACTCCAACCTCGACTTGGAACTATTATTCGTGGTCACTGTACGGAATTATGAAAAGGTCTATTGCGTCGGAAAACCACAGGCACCCCAGGCATGTAACTATTCATTAAAATTTTCAATTAAAGACTCTCCAACTAATACATATATACACAATTCAAACAAAGTTTACGGGGCGAATGGCGATTGGTGATTGCACGACCGAAAGGAACTATGGGTAATACGAATTCCTTCTTTTTTGAATTAGGTGTATACAAACTGTTATGTACACATTGATGAGTTGATATTGCATCGATGTATGGAAATGGAAATGGAAAACGCGCGCGCGCGTGCTGTGTGCAGTTATAAAGCACGCTGACAACACCGCTAAATTCGGCCCAAATGGTTTTGAGGGATCTACCATCCATCTGGGCTTCGTGTGATGCGGTTTGCCGTTTGTTTATGGATTAAACGTGGGCTCAGCCGACACAGGAATCCCAATAGAGATTTCCGATATAGCGGATTATAGGCAGAATTGGCATATAATAGTGGAATAGGCATATAGAAGAAATAGTGTTTTCAATGTTTTGTAATGTTAAAATAAAAACTGATGACACAAGTTTTAATTGGCGGATTATCGAGGGGGCTTTGGAATATACTAATCCAAATCCGCTAAATCGGAAATCTCTAGTAGGTGTGTTAAGGTTTTAATATCATTTGTGTTACAACATTTGTAAATTTTTGTCCTCATGATCATCATCAAAATTGGCGTGGACTCAAGAAATTCCTGTTTAACGTTATAGTATGTTCGAAGCCACACAAACTACACTCTTCAAAATAAAGTTATCGGTTCAAATACGGTGAATCCAAATAAACAGACCGTGGTTGAGATATGTCTTATGAAGTTGTGTCAAAATGAAAATAAGCAAAAGAGCTCAAATCACTAATTTTTGACAGTTTCAAGGAAGTTTTGCTTTGAGTAGATAGTCTTTTAGCGATTTTTCCTTCTTGTAAGACACGATAGGCTGGTCCACAGGCAGCCCAAGCAATTCACTTTTACAGTAGAGATGTGTGAGGAAAAAATCGATATTTTTTATTGAAATAAATTTGAACATATTTCAATCCTGTGTTGTTGTTAAACTTATTTAATGTCATTCTGGGTGGTTTTTGAACGTTTTAGAGCATTTTTTCTTAATGTTTGCCCACCTGTACTTAAATATGGAAAGGATGGTCACTCGTGATCGAGATCGCTTGTCTTCGATGGTCGAAAAAATAATGTTGAATCCTTCCTTTGCTTTCAAAATCCCCTCAGCAACATAGAATAATGAACCTTCTGTCCAGAGACCAGCAAAATTTTCACGGATCCCCAGTCAGACCTCACGAAATCATAGATATTGAACGATTTTCAACGACAATTTTCCTTCAGATGATTTGTGACTAGCGCTTAACAGACACCGATAACTTCGCAACCAAGACTTCTTTTGTAAAACTCATTCTGATTGGATGATTGGTAACCATGGAATACAGTCGTCCAATCAGAATGAGTTTTACAAAAGAAGGCCCGGTTGCGAAGCTATCGGTGTCCGTTAAGATCATCTGAAGGAAAATTGTCGTTGAAAATCGTTCAATATCTATGATTTCGTGAGGTCTGACTGGGGATCCGTGAAAATTTTGCTGGTCTCTGGACAGATGGATCATTAATCTATGTTGCTGAGGGGATTTTGAAAGCAAAGGAAGGATTAAACATAATTTTTACGACCACCGAAGACAAGCGATCTCAATCACGAGTGACCAGCCTTTCCATATTTAAGTACAGGTGGGCAAACCTTAAGAAAAAATGCTCTAAAACGTTCAAAAACCACCCAGAATGACATTAAATAAGTTTAACAACAACACAGGATTGAAATATGTTCAAATTTATTTCAATAAAAAATATCGATTTTTTCCTCACATATCTCTACTGTAAAAGTGAATTGCTTGGGCTGCCTGTGGTTGGTCTGGAAAAATCCGTGACAGATTTTCGTTGATGGCAGTGTTTTGTTAAAATACTCATCATAATCTTTGTTCTATAAGCTTTAAAATGATGTATAGTTTATTAGTCTTTACTTTAATGTGACGTGAAAAACAATTTTCAAACGAGGGATGTCGCGAAGGTTGACAGTAACCTTAAAGAACAACCATCAAACAAGACCGACATGAATACTGTTTCTTTGTTGGTAAGGTATTGAAATAAGACTTGTTTTCTAAAGTACAAATATTTTGACTATTATCTTAGATAGAAAATACCTAGATATATAGGTTTGTGCTTGAATCAACGAATTTTAGTATTTACTTGAAGGAAAGTTAAAAAAAAAAAAATCATGCTGAATATTTCAGTAACATAATTACTATTTATCGAATTAACAATATTTGTCGAAGTAACAATATTTGTAATAGGATCATCCGGGTGGATGTAGCCCTCAGAAGGGCTGTTCGATGTGACTGACGTTTCGACAACCTGTGCGGAAGTCATCTTCAGAGTCAAGTGAATAAAAAAGTCAGATTGGGTGATATTTATACTCCCACGCTAATTAATGGATGTTGCGTAATTAGCGGCATCGGTCTGATTATGCGGCTGTACCGCTTGGGTGTCATTAGCGGCATCAGTCTCATTGTGGCGGTACCGTTTCGTTTACGCTCGTTGCGTTGGCGTTTGATTGTCAAGTTTGTTTACAAGCCGGTTGTATGGCGTTGGTAGTGTAATTGATCTATTAATTGGTTGATGCTCTAACTTGGTAAACCAACTTTCAAAGACTAGTCTTTGCTTGCTGTTCCCACTAAAAGAAATACATTCACCAGAATCCCAGTTAATCGAATGTCAAGTCTTGGTATAATGCATTGCGATGTTATTTCGCTTATTATTTCGATTGTTATTTTTGAAGTTGACTTCTTTTGTAAATTTGGACTTCCTTTGTAAGGGTCTTATTGACCGTGAGGAGCCTACACAGAGTAGCATCCGGAAAGGTCCGTTAAATATCCTTTTTTTGTCGAACAGGTTGCCGACAGTTTGAAGAACAGCAGGCAAGAACCACAGGCATTTGAGGAATCATAAAAGGACATACGGACAATAAAGATGGACAAAGCTAATCATGGACCATGATGGTCCATGATTAATTAATGGAAAAAGTACAAAAGAACAGTTTTAGGTTCTAAACCAATCGCAATACAGATACTAAAAGAGTAGTAAGCCAATAGGAATGCTTGTAATATAGGTGATAATAGTCGATATTAACCATTGTGCACTAAATTGGTACTATGTATTCATTACTGAACATTTATAATTCTCTACTTGAACAATAACCATAATGGGGGGAGGGGGAGGGGGAGGGGGAAGGAAAGTAGGAAACTGAGCTATGAGATTTGAATCGAATAAATTGTAATTCAAATGAAACAGAGTTTATTAGATTTTCGTGCGCCATGCTGTTAAAAACTAGGATTAACTAGTAATTTTTAACATGTAATAAAGTACAAAAAATAGTTCATTAGATCTATAGTCAGTTCATTCCTGGGTTCTTTACAAAATTAATACAACATTTACAAAACTGTCAATATTTGTCATTCTTTTATCGCGACTAACAAAGGGCGGGCGATTTTCAAGATATAATTTCTTGTTGAAAAGCATTCATTTGGGCTGTGAATAACCCCTATTTAAGGCATGACCCACTCAACCAAGGCGAAGTCAATATATCGTTTGTCTCGAAGAGCAGAAGCGCTTTTAACATGAACAGATTTTCCCTTCAGATTTGTATTTGTTTGTTTGTTTTGGCTATTACTTTGGACCAGTTCCACTGCTACTCATGGACAGGGAAGGAAACTGGTAAACGAAGAAACGAGATTCCAAGTTTCAAAGATGGAGACCTTCAAAAAGAATATGCCCGTAGAAGAAGGACAAAAAATCGGTTGGCTGTAAGTGTACAAAACGCAAATATTTCAGTGATAACAACACTAAAATAATAATAATAACAAATGATAATAATCTTTATTGAACAATCCATAAGATGTCCATTAAGAATTAATAATGCATTTTAGGATAATTTAGTTATCAATTTAATATAAGTACAATTTAAAACTAAACTATAAAAGAATACGATTTTTTTTAAAACCTCTTAAATGGTGAGCAGCTTGTAAAAAAGTATACCTTTCACTTTCTTTGTATCCATAAACAGTTGAACAAACAAATAATTATATCTTATTGCGGACACGTTCGGTGTATATTTAGACATAGGACGGACGTGCGCCGAACGAAAGACAATCATTTAAAATAATTCTCCAGAAAACTGACAAAAATGTTTTTTTTTGTACACAGAAGGAAGATAGTCAAGAACAACAAGATGAAGCTGTGCTAAAAGAGATGTTAAAACGAAGACTGCAGAGTTTTAATTAAAAAAATATCACAACAAAGCAGAGCAAATTTCATTTGGATAACTGAACTAGATAAGTAGCTTCCACATTCGATTAATCAGACCTAGAAGCTTAACTTTCTCCACCAATCATGTTGATTGCACTAATCACGTTAGACACAGAAATAATCAGAGCGCTTTAGTTTTTTCAAGACAAACTTAAATATTTTAGATGCAGTTTCCAAATGAAATTTACTCGTAACAGAAAAGCCTATGTGAAAAGCCTACATCTTTAAACTGTCGTGTAATGACATTAGAAAAAGCAGTAATGAATGATATAGAATAAAATAAAATGCAAATAATTGAAAGAATTTAGTTCACGAACAAAGAAATAATCACATTAAGAATGTAGATTAAATTATTCATTCGAAAAATAAAGAAACGTTGTTAGTCATGTAAACTGAATCAGTTGGAAATATGAATTAAATAATTCATCTGAATTAGAAAGTCTAATTGTATTTACTTGAAACGAAGTCTACAGAAGAACGAAAGGGAAATATAACTAATAATTGAAAAATATAAGTATAAAGTATAAAAAGAAAGAAAGAGAGGAAGAAAACAGAAACTAAAGGAAAAAGCAGCAATGAAATCTAATAAAGAAGATAGAAGAGAAAGAAAAGAAAAATGGAAAACAATCAGATAAACTCAGGGAGTGAAACCAAAGCAAAAGGAAAAGTAAAGCACGGAATTAAATAGAAATATAAGGAGGAGAAGGAAGAAGGAAAAAGAGGAGGAGAAAAAGGAGGAGGAAATGAAGGAGAAGAAGGATGCAGAGGAGGAAAAGAAGAAGGAGGAGAAGTAGGAGGAGGGGAGAAGTAGGGGGGGGGGAGAATGAAGAGGAGGAGAAGATGGAGATTGAGGAGGTAATTATAATATGCTAATTAGAAATTAATTCAGTCATTTTACTGAAGTAAACAAAAGAAAATATAGAATTCTAAGCTTTGATTTTTGGAGCTATCTAAAACAATCACTCTTAAAGTTCTGTTAAACTTAAATGTGTAAATTGGAACGTAATTATATATCGATTTTTGTCGTATTTCGAAAGGGTCAAAACGCACTTTTACGGGCTTTGTCGAAATATTCACCAAAAACTGGCATTTTCACTCGCTTGTTCGGAGTGCTGTAGTTATTTCCCCAGAATAAATTTTACATATTCTTTAAGAACAACCCTAATTTGTTTAGAATCCGAAGATTTAAAAGTTTCTGAGTTATACCACATATAGAATTTATTTTTTGAATTAGTGCACCGGAATGAAGTTTTCAAGATCCAAAATTATAGCGAAATTGGCGAGCCTCTCAAAAAAAAGAAAAGAAGCCTATGAGCCTAAAACTGCATTGAAGATGTTCGAAAATAGTTCAAAAACAAATATTCCAACAAATAAATTCCGGAAATTATGTTGGGTCTTTGCAGGACAAGGTTAAAGAGACCCCAAAAACTGCTTTCATCGCACGCTTTCTCTGGCTCGAATTTGGCCGAACCGGTTTTTGGCTATATCTCGGCGACAATTTAATTTTTTGAAAAATCAAACCCCCTAGGTTTATTTACTCACTAATACCTATCGCTAGGCCGAATATAAAGAAAATCGATTTTTCTCTGTTGCCGGACCTCGCTCGGTATTAGTGGACCGTCGCTCTTAAAACATTGTAAGTGGTTTAGATCCTTTTCACGGTAAAGAACGGATAAATAATCTCCAAGGACATATAAAAACACTTTCAGAATATTTCTCAATGAAACAAGCAGTTTTTTCAGGAGGAGGAGAAGGAGGAGGAGGAGGAGGGGGAAGGGGTGGGGGTGGAGGAGAAGAAGATGTAGAAGAAGTAAATGTTAGTTATCAAAACAGACTCTGCTTGCAGAAGTGTGCAAAAGGTTTTCTTATTTTTATTCATAAAATATTTGAGATACTGCGCGATCTCTGATTGGCTGGCTACCGTGTTTATATCAGAGGACAGATACACGTCCAGCTTATGATTGTAAAACGTTTGGCTACTCCTCGTGTTCTTTACGACTTCTCTCGTGCTCTACATCTCCCAGCGTGTCTATATCACAGTATAAAGACACCAGCGCCGTTTTATATTCCTTTAATATACTTTTATTTTGTATTTTTTAAATGTTATTTAAAAAAAAGATTCCCAAGGAAGCCGTTGAAATCGTTTCATTCACTGTAGACGCTATCTTTGCATTAGTATATTTTCCTACCTTCTTTCACACGTTCATCTCATTCCAATCTTCTAACTTTCTTAATTACTTACTTACTTTCTTACTTGTGAGGTTACGTAAGTTGTCTTCGAAGCGATGAATCGGAGCTGAACCTATAGCAATAACAATGGGAATAACGATTATGATAATGATAACGACAATGATAACGAGATATTGCTAAATAGGATATTACATGGGCGCGCGGAGATACGGATTCATTTTCGAGTGTTCAATAGCGCTTTCCACAGATGACGTCACGATGATGCATTATGGGATTGAAATGCGGACAAGCCAAGCCAAAAGTACTTACTAATATGCTGGAACAATGTTTATTTGTCTTGTTTTAATTAATAAAAAAACTATGGTTTTCGACTGATATTGATCTCTTTTCCTTGTAATCAAAGCCTTTTTCACAAAGTTTGTCCGCATTTCAATCCCACAAAGCTTTGCAATATCTATTTTTAGTAACCGTGAAAAGTGCTATTGATATCTCACGAGTGAGCACAGCCAAAGAGTGAGATATCATTTGAACACGAGAAGGTTAAATCCGTATTTCCAAATGCCCATGTTATGTTCGGGTTTTTTTTATATAAACTTATGACAAATGAAATAGCAAAAGTTTTATCAAGATATGCATCAAAAAATCTTAACAAATAGATGATAACGTGTTATTTCACATGTGAAATAACATGTCATTTCCACAATGTAAACATATCATTTTTTCGCGCGAGAGATCACCTGATATTAGCCTGAGAAGGGACGAGGAGCGAAACAACGTCTGTGGTTTTTGACCAATCAGAGCGCGCGTACTATCTAAATTATTTTATAATTAAGAAATACAAGACGATTTTCCGTGTTATATAGCCTGATCTAAACACGCGTGATGTTGGGAGAACACTCGAGAGCGTAGGAAAAGCACGAGCCGTTGTTTATATATATAATAAAATATCTTATTTTTAAAATTGCTCATGTTTTTATATTTTTGTTCTGCACGTCACAAAACATTCTCGCCTGACGGTCCGATGGAAAGGCCGATGCAGAACTGTATAAATGCATTTTACAAGGGAGACTGTTAAAATATCACATCGAAAATATACCAACTGATCCTGTAATTAGAATGTATTACATCCAAATAGATTACTAATCAAATCAAATCAAATCAAATCAAATCAAATCAAATCAAATCAAATCAAATCAAATCAAATCAAATCAAATCAAATCAAATCAAATCAAATCAAATCAAATCAAATCAAATCAAATCAAATCAAATCAAATCAATTTCAATTTCAGTTTATTACTCGCTGCGTCAGCAAGCGAGGTATAAAATGCATCGAGTTTCGTGGTTCTTCGTTAGTCAGTGTCGAACTTTTAACCAATCACAAATCGGCAAGCACGTGCACCGTAATAGCATTACGTAATGTTTTAAAATGGATCAAAATGGCTAGAGAAGTATTTCAAACGCTAGATCTTCACACAAATTCACACGCTATTCGCAATAGACCCTACTAAAAGATGGTTTCAAGCGTATATTTGGGAATGGGTCGTTTCGCGAATTCAAAGGAATCAGTATAGGAATATACCATGGGAAATTCTGAGAATGATACCCATCATACGAGCTATCGAATACTGACTATAAAACGTATTGAAAATGTGACTCAACTGCCAAATAACATGACAAATACAGAACACGATGACTTTAATGGATAGAAGAGCAAAAAAGATGAAGAATTGAATCAGAATATTGACAGGATAACCTCGAAGGAATTAAATCGACAAGGTCTGCTGTATTTGAAAAAGCTGACAGGCGACTACACTAAGCTCGAAAGAAAACAGTTTCTTACCAATAAAAGGACTTCTTGTGGTAAACATAGTAACTATTTTTATTGTATTAATTCTGTACTGGACTAAAGAAGCAATTTTATTTGAACTTGGAGATGTACTCATTTTCTTTGTCCTATCATTCATAGTGCTAATGAGCTTTAATATCACGTTTATGTTGTAAATTGTAAGAATTAGTAAAATATTTCATTAAAAGCAGAGTGATATCGTAGACTATGTTACAAATGATTCTACTACATCAGTAAACATTACTAATGTAAGATCTTGCTAAGTTTGTTTACTATAAGAGTAGATTCATAGTGTGTAATTAATTGTCATGCGACTCGATCCCGTGATCGCGAACCTAGTAGAATTCCTATAAAAAGGTTGCACCGATTGTCATTAAAAAGCAAACATTTAATAAAAACACTCCCAGAGTTTTCAGTACCTCATAGGTTCATAAAAACTTAAAGAAGAGTACACCAAAGTCCAATATCTCGTTGTGTTATTCTCTCTCCCTCACCCCCTCCCCCACCTTTTCTCCTGCCACAGGAAGCCCAAAGTCAAGAGTTGCCTGCAGAAGAGGCAAGTGGTGGTTCACGCATAGATCATTTGGCGTAAACGTGCGGACTAGCATCTCAAAAAGAAAAAAAATGAACAACACGCATTCAAATAAAGACGCAGTACCGGTCTAGAAACCAGCTCCAAATGTTCTTTCATTTCTTGATATTTCAACACGGAGCAGATGAATAATCACATTGCTATCGCAGCGAGTACACGCCGAAACGGCGTCTAGTTTACACTACATATACAATATAATGTTACAAGAGATAATATAATTAAGCAAACAGATTATAATAACAATCTTTGTAAACAGTTATTGATTGAAAGAGTAGGGCAATTAAAGTAGCTCAGGCTTTCTAGTTAATCACCCTCCACAGCAAGTTAAATTAAATAATATAGCGTCAGAAATAGAGTGAGGAAATTTTGGAAACACACAAAAAACAGGAAGTAACAAGACAAATATATTAATAGATGGCAAACAAGGGAAATAAATATATTAATATTCATAACTATCTGACATATATATATTGTATCGATATAAAATTAATCAAATCAAATCAAATCAAATCAAATCAAATCAAATCAAATCAAATCAAATCAAATCAAATCAAATCAAATCAAATCAAATCAAATCAAATCAAATCAAATCAAATCAAATCAAATCAAATCAAATAAATAAATTAAAATAAAATAAAAGTACTGTTTTGATTTTTGTTATTGACGTAAAATAATTAAATAATACGGTCTGTAATCATATAATACGAGTGATTACAAAATCAAATGACCGCGTAAATGTAATTGCTAGTAAAACTGATAACAAGTTAGATTTATATTCTGATAAATTGAAGTATTCCCCGTTTTATTACATCCTTGCGAAGGAAGTAATAAAAGGAAGTATTGTTTTGATTTTTGTTATTGACAAAAAATAATTTAATGATCGTAATTGGATTGAGGGGAGTGCAATTTGGTCTATAATCATACGGGCGATTACAAAATCAAACGACCGCGTATATGTAATTGCTTGGTGGAGCCCAACTAATTCAGAGCGAATTTTGTACAATTTTATTCTCTCTCGCTTCGCCAAATTAGAGCGTTAATTTAACTGGATTTTTCATATTTTGTACTTTGATTATCCTAGATTCTAACAGCATACTTTATTTTTAGATTTTCTAAGAGGTCAGCCAACTGCGGCCGATAATCAAACACTGGTATTTTTAGTTTTTGGCTTTTTTCTCCTCATTCTCGGGAACGATTTTTCTGAAATTATCAGAATCTGATCAACTATTACTAACGCAGCCAGTGTCTAAATTTGAAAGGAATGTTTTGGGCAGAAAAAAAGTTATGACGCCGCTTTAAAACACTCTTTAAAGTGAGCTGTACCTAAACAGCTGGGTTCCACCTTAATAGAACTGATTAAAAAACCATGACCATGACGAGTGTTGTAAATCTTCATACAACGTATATCCTGATTTACATAAGTTTTAACTTGTAATTTCTCGACGAGATTTACTTTAATCTAGAACATTTTGGTAAAATATGAAAGAGCTAACATAGACGAGTTTTAAGTCGTTTACAATCACGCCCCTCCGGCTTGTGATTGTATCAACACGGCTGCTCATGTTGTAAACATTACTAACAAGTTAGATTTATATTCTGAGAAATTGAAGTATTCACCTTTTATTACATCCTTGTGAAGGAAGTGATAAAAGGAAGGTATTGTTTGGATTTTTGTTCTTGACAAAAAATAATTTAATGATGGTAATTGAACTGAGTGGAGTCCAATTCGGTCTGTAATCATACAGGTGATTACAGAATCAAACGACCGGCGCGTAGCGGAGTCCGATTTGTTTATCACGAGATTAATTACAGACCTAATTGGACGACACGAAGTTCAATTACCAATTAATCAAACACCCCACCCACCCACGTCACGCTAGCAATACTTTATAAGTCCTCTTGATCTCAGCACTATTTACTTCACTATTGGACACCACTACTACAGCTACTCTCTACACAAGTTTGGTGAACTCTACACTAAAGAACCGAAATGGTGTCTAAGCTGTATTCTGTTCTCTTACTGTCTGCTCTATTAGCCCATGTTTGCTGTTACTCCTCTCCAGCCAAGGCAAATGGCGGTCGATCAGATGATGGCGATGAATCGATTTTAACTCCAGCAAAGATTTTCAAGTTACATCAGAGAAGAATAAGAAATCAAAAATATCGTTCACTAGAGAAACTTGAAGAAAATTATGTAAGTATAATACACATTTAGATTATTGACCACTATTTACTAGTGTTTCAAGAAATGACATGATGTTAAAGCCGGTTATTTAAACCCTTTTAACAGAAATTACTGGCGTACACCAATTTCAAAAACGTTGTCAAAGACTGAAAGGAATTACTGGCATACACCAATTTCAAGAACCTTGACAAAGACTGAAATTAAGGAATTATTGGCGTACACCAATTTTAAAGACGTTGTCAAAGACTGAAAGGAATAACTGGCTGATACACCAATTTCAAAAATTGATAAAAAATTGTCAAAGACTGAAAGGAATGATTGGTGTACATTCATTAAAAAAAAAAGATCTATTTGACAGATCATTGTGAGACGAAAATTTACATTGCACCGATTTTGAAAAGGTTGTCAAAGACGATTTCTTTCAAGGCTGAATGTAATTAAAGACAAACAACCATTTGAGAAAGAGTGTCAAACTTGATAGAGCATTTGCAAATAGAAATGAAATGAGGCATTTCAATAACTTATTTTTACATGAAGTTGCCTTACAAAAAGCTGAATACGATGCCTCCAATTGCTACACAATCACTTACAGTGTAAGAAAACTAAGTTTGAAGATGATACACCTACTACAAAAAACGTTGTAAACGGTTTAAGCAACAAGCACCAAGGCAAGACCGAAATGAATGTTGATTTTGTGTTGGTATTGTATTGAAACTTGACGCACTTAGTGCGTTTACTCAGGCTACGTCATAGAGTAGTAATTGTTTTTGATAGGTGGTTTACCTGTGGCATTACGTCATGTGTAATCTCGACACAACGATAGACCTATAGATAGAAAAGGTAAACCTAGACTCAGGCTTACCTGCGGGGTAGCCTGAGTAATTAGACTTGTTTTCTAAAGTACCAATATTGTGACTATTTTCCCGTGCGTGTTATTGTATTACAGTCTGATGATAAAGGAAGAAATAGAAAAGGTAAACCTAGACTCAGGCCTACCTGAGGGGTAGCCTGAGTAATTAGACTTGTTTTCTAAAGTACCAATATTGTGACTATTTTCCCGTGCGTGTGATTGTTTTACAATCAATTCTGATGATAACAAGTCTGATGATAACAAGTCTGATTTCAATACATTACCAGTATAAGACCAGCATTCTTTTCGGTCTTGGTTTGATGCTTTTAAAAGCTGCGACAACTTTAAAATAGTTGAAATAGTTGTATTTTTTGAAGCAGGTAACTGAATTATAATATTAGTGATTCTCAGTATACACAAAATGACCGAAACTACTAATTTGCCAACCATTTTAACAATAGATTTGTTTAAAATTTTCTTTGCTCTCTAATAACAATGTTTGGTTAACGAAACCATACCAAACTACGTCACTGTACGCCTACCTATAGAGCTTTTCACGAAGCAGCCAATCATGTGCTTGCAAATGCCCGTCAGCGTATCAAAGATATGCCTATTGTTCTGTTGCAATCTCAACCTGTTAAAAAAGAAGAAAAAAGATTGCATACGGTATTTCTGATACGATCTTCACTTTGACTTTACAGTGCGAATCGAAAAACCGTGGACACCAAGAAATGTTTTAGAAATCGTTTATTGTTCGTTGAACAACTCATAAACAACTCTAACTACAAAACGTTTATCATACTACACATCAGTCAAACTTCTTGCGGTGATATAGTTGTTTCTGAGTTATTCAACGAACAAAAAACGATTTCTAAAATATTTGTGGGTGCCCACAGTTTTGTGATTCGCACTGTAACACAAAAATATAATATTTTAGAAAGGTCCATTACTTTTTCTTTAATTTCCAGCAGGCTAAACGTTTAAAGAACCGAAAGAAAATAACTACAGGCGTTTTTTGAATCATAAAATGTCATGCGGTCGATAAAGATGGAGAAAGATATATTCATATGGACCAGGGCAAATTAATCATAAAGGGAAATAGTACAACCGAACAGTTTTACGTTCTAAACTAATTGTAATACAGATACTAAAAAAGTAATAAAAATGTATTCTTATTATCATTATTATAAGTAGTAAGAATTCCTTGGGAAAACCCAGTAATGTAACTATTCATCAAAAACGTTCAATAAACGACTCTCCAACTAATACATACACCTACTTGCAAGAACGTTGTCATTAACATTTGAACATTTGTAGTTTAGTGGATTAGGAATAAATTAAAAGTACAAAAGAAGATCATTGAAGCAGAACTCTTTCTTTTGTACTTTTAATTTATTCCTAATCCACTAAATTACAAATGTTCAAATGTTGTATGACAACGTTCTTGCAAGTAGGTGTATACATCTATTTCAATAATCGTCGTTACAATCAGTCTACGGTCCACACTATGAAGCATGCAAAGGATGACGGTATTTCTTCTCTTGTTATAGATTCATTCATATGGTTGAACGGTTTGTGTTATATGACCATAAACAAGCTGTGGCAGTGGTAGATTTTAAAACAATTTTTTTCTTTAAAAAAACGTGTAATAAATCAGAAATTATGTTCATATTACCGACATCCTTTGCAAGCTTCAGAGTGTGGACTGTAGCTTTGGCTGCGATACACATTGATGAGTTGATATTGCATTGATGTATTGAAGAAAACGCGCGCGCGCGTGCTGTGTGCAGTTATAAAGCACGCGGGGTTGTCAGAACACGAGAGAAGTGTTAAGAAACAATCCCCAAGTGCTTTATAACTGCATACAGCACAGAAAGCAAGTATTCTATTTCTTTTATAAAATACAAATTGATCAACATGCAAACGCGCGTGCTGTGTGCCCTCATAAATCAAAATACGTGATTTCAAATAGTTATTTTATAAGCCGTTATTGAAGAAATGGAAAACGCGCGGGCGCGTGCAGTTATAAAGCACGCTGACAACACCGCTAAATTCGGCTCAAATGGCTTTGAGGGATTTACCTTCCACTAATCTGGTCTTCCTGTGATGCGGTTTGCGGTTTGTTTGTGGATTAAACGTGGGCTCAAATGTAAAGCAAATGTGGTATGTTGAAAGCCAAATTGCGCGCAACAATGGCTCCGTGAAAATTATTCTTTAGAATCATATGCTGTTAAGAAATTGCAAATGGACATCCAGTGAAGCAGAATACCACACTTAGCAAATGGCAAACAGGTGAAAGAGGTAACAGGATATTTAATTGACAGCTATACTAGTGGTATATATATACAGCTTTTAAAGGTAACCGAACATGTTATATATCTAAGAAAAAGACGATGTGACAGTGATGATATTTATATTGATGATGATGGTAATAATAGTGGTGGTGATGATGCATGATGATGATGCTGGGAGTGAACGGTAAGGTGATGATAATGATAGTGGTGGTGGTGGTCGTTGTTTTTTTTGGGGGGGGGGGGGGGGGGCGGTGTTGATGATTTTAATTTATTTAATTTATTATATTTATAAGGCTTTCCATATATGTGTGGTAATAATGATGATAATGGTGGTAATGGTGCGGATGCTGATGGTAATGATAATATGATGTCGCTGCTGATAATGATGATGCTGCTGATAATGATAATGATGACTATGATGATGATAATGATGATGATGATAATATGATGCTGCTGCTGATAATGATAATGATGATAATAATGGTGATTGTGGTGGTGATGATATTATGATGCTGCTGATAATGATGTTGCTGATGATGATGATGATGATGATGACTATGATGATGATAATGGTGATGCTGATAATATGATGCTGCTGCTGATAATGATATTGATGATAATAATGGTGATTGTGGTGGTGATGATATGATGATGATAATATGATGATGCTGCTGATAATGATGATGATGATGATGATAATGGTGGTGATGATATTATGATATTATGATGCTGCTGATAATGATGATGATGATAATGGTGGTGATGATATTATTATGCTGCTCATAATGATGATGATGATGATAATGGTGGTGATGATATTATTATGCTGCTCATAATGATGCTGATGATAATGGTGGTGATGATATTATGATGCTGATGATAATGATGCTGATGATGATAGTGGTGGTGGTGATATTATGATGCTGACAATGATGCTGCTCATAATGATGATGATGATAATGATGATGATGATAATAGTGGTGATGATATTATGATGATGCTGCTTATAATGATGATGATGATAATGGTGGTGATGATATTATGATGCTGCTCATAATGATGATGATGATAATGGTGGTGATGATATTATGCATCCTCGGGAACCCAGGGGTATTCTTCTGTCGCTCGTTTCTCGCTTCCACAACAAATACCCCTGGGAACGTAGTCTGTTGGAGTTTGTTCCGGAAGTCAAATTTCAAACTTATTTAACGGCTTTCTTTGAATGGTTATCTTGATTTTCATTGGTCGACCTAATAAGGTCGACCAATCAGGAAAGAGCTGAATTTTGACTTCCGGAACAAGCTCCAACAGACTACGTTCCCAGGGGTATATGTTGTGGAAGCGAGAAACGAGCGACAGAAGAATACCCCTGGGTTCCCGAGGATGGATATTATGATGATGCTGCTCATAATGATGATGATGATAATGGTGGTGATGATATTATGATGATGCTGATAATGATGCTGCTCATAATGATGATGATGATAATGGTGGTGATGATATAATGATGCTGCTGATAATGATGATGATGATAATGGTGGTGATGATATAATGATGCTGCTGATAATGATGATGATGATAATGGTGGTGATGATATTATGATGCTGCTGATAATGTTGATGATGATAATGGTGGTGATGATATTATGATGCTGCTGATAATGGTGGTGATGATATTATGATGATGCTGATAATGATGATGATGATAATGGTGGTGATGATATTATGATGATGCTGATAATGTTGTGATGTTGGCGATTACATACACCTTATACAACAAACTTTGTCACCCGTGAAGTGAAAAGCCTACAAGCTAGTAGCGCAGGGGATTATGGGTTACCTATGTATACTTTATTAGAACGCAGAGATTTTATGGCCACATTGCTACACTTGTCAATATGTTATTGAGAAATGTCCATTCTGATTTATCAAACAACAAGAAAGGCGTTCCCGAATGCACATTTAGTTTCTGAACTGATCCATGATCCTTTGCGCCACTAGCTTGTGTGCTTTTCACGGGTGACAATCTTTCTCGGAAAGGGTGTATAATGATGGTGATAAAAATCGCCCAAACATGAAAAAAAAAAACAAGAAACACACACACACACACGTTTTGGCGAATAACTAACAAAACAAACAGATCAATTCCCATTTAGTGTGGTTACTTTGTGTACATTATAACACACATGCTAACTTTACGAGGTCAGCCTCAAATTGAAAGCTATTTAGGAAAAACTGTTTTTCACATAAATTTGGTTGTCGTTACTATAGAGACGCCAACTAATATGATAAGCATATTATCAACAACTTGTTTCCAAGTCTAATATCTTTGAACTAAAGGAAGATCTTATATAGGTAGTTTAATAAAGGGAAGTGTGACAAAAATAAACTACTGGGAGATAGACACCTTAAATAGTCCTTAAAGAGTTGACAATTTTGCTCTCAGTTGTATTGATAGACCGATCCTTCTGGATTATTTTTCTTTCCTTTTTCTTTCATTTCTAGTTTTTCTCTTTCATTTCTATCGTTTTTTCTTTCATTTCTATTTTTTTTCTTTCATTTTTCTTTTTTTTCTTTCATTTCTGTCTTTTTTCTTTCATTTCTATCTTTTTTCCTTTCATTTCTGTCTTTTTTCTTTCATTTCTATCTTTTTTTTCCTTTCATTTCTGTCTTTTTCCTTTCATTTCTATCTTTTTTCCTTTCATTTCTGTCTTTTTTCTTTCATTTCTATCTTTTTTCTTTCATTTCTATCTTTTTTTCTTTCATTTCTCTTTTTTCTTTCATTTCTGTCTTTTTTCTTTCATTTCTATCTTTCTTTCTTTCATTTCTCTTTTTTCTTTCATTTCTATCTTTTTTCTTTCATTTGTCTTTTTCCTTTCCTTTCTGTCTTTTTTCTTTCATTTCTGTCTTTTTTCTTTCATTTCTATCTTTCTTTCTTTCCTTTTTCTTTCATTTTCTTTCATTTCTAGTTTTTCTCTTTCATTTCTATCGTTTTTTCTTTCATTTCTATTTTTTTTCTTTCATTTTTCTTTTTTTTCTTTCATTTCTGTCTTTTTTCTTTCATTTCTGTCTTTTTTCTTTCATTTCTATCTTTTTTCCTTTCATTTCTGTCTTTTTTTCTTTCATTTCTATCTTTTTTCCTTTCATTTCTGTCTTTTTTTCTTTCATTTTTATCTTTTTTTCTTTCATTTCTATCTTTTTTCTTTCATTTCTATCTTTTTTTCTTTCATTTCTATCTTTTTTCCTTTCATTTCTGTCTTTTTTCTTTCATTTCTATCTTTTTTCCTTTCATTTCTATCTTTTTTCTTTCATTTCTATCTTTTTTTCTTTCATTTGTCTTTTTTCTTTCATTTCTGTCTTTTTTCTTTCATTTCTATCTTTTTTTCTTTCATTTCTATCTTTTATTCTTTCGTTTTTTTTTTTTTTTTAATTCTTTCTGTTTTTCAAACACCTATAGAGCCTAGGGCTACCATTTTCTAAAAGTATAAATCAACTGGAACTCTTACAGGAAAAAGGGAAGTTTCAAGTCACACTACACTGAGTGAAGTAACGACCATCTTTTTTTTTTCTTTCTTTTTCGCGCTTTCATGCACTTTCTTTGATTTCTATCTTTTTTTCTTTCGTTTCTATCTCTTATTCTTTCGTTTTTCTTTCTAAATTCTTACCGTTTTTCAAACACCTATAGAGCCTAGGGCTACCATTTTCTAAAAGTATAAATCTACTGGAACTCTTACAGCAAAAAGGGAAGTTTCAAGTCACACTACACTGAAGTAACGACTAAAATTGCTCTTGGACAATTTAAAGAGTTCTTTCGTTAAGCCACTTAGAAAAGATTGCTCTCTCTTCTTGTATTTTTAAAACCACTCCGGACGTCAAAGTGAATGAGTTGCCATCAAGAATTGATAGCGTTTAATCATTTCATTGTCATATTTGTAAGGTAGAACGTTTTACAATTGCACTATTTTATCGCTACTAATTGCCTTATGTAAACGTGCGCTAAAAATAACGGTTGATGACGAAAGTTAGCGCGTAGCTTATCAAACAGTCAACGAGAGCCGAAACGATGAAACAAAGACCACGACGATCGCATCAATAACGAAGGCGTTGCACCTGTTTTTAATAGAGATTTTTAGTTATCTTTTTGTAGACAGAAAACACAATAAAACCTTCTGATCTCTAGAATTAGATTAATACTCTGCATGATGTTTGATTTTGAGGGATTTGATGCATTTATAATATTGAAGTATGAAACGGAATTGATTGTCCGTTATCTTGTCAAAGCGCAGAAGTTATGGGTTCTAGATTTAGATTACTACTCTGTGTGAGCAATACTAAAATTCATTTTTTCTTGCTTTGGTAATTATAAAGTTGGGAACGGAATTGATTGTCCGTTATCTTGTAAACGCGTAGAAGTTGTGGGTTTCTAGATTTAGATTACTATTCTGTATGAGCAATACTGAAATTCAGGGGGATTTCCTAGCTTTGGTAATTACAAAGTTGGGAACGGAATTGATTGTCCATTATCTTTTCAAAGCGCAGAAGTTGTGCAGGGTTCTAGATTACTACTCTGCATGTATGAGCAATACTGACTTTTAGAGGGATTTTCTTTCTTTGGTAATTACAAAGTTGGGAACGGAATTGATTGTCCGTTATCTTGTCACAGCGCAGAAGTTGTGGGTTCTAGATTACTACTCTGTGTGAGCAATACTGAAATTCAGGAGGGATGTTCTTGTTTTTGTAATGAAATAATTGGGAACGGAATTGATTGTTCGTTATCTTGTAAACTTTACAAAAAAAAAAAAAAAAAAATACAAACAGACGTCTTGGATGTAGATGTAGATTAATGTTTTTGTACCAAATCGTAAAAAATCGTGGTCGCAACTTTGATATATTTTAATTAATGAAAAGAAAAAAACTATATTTAAAACTATTGATTTTTATATGAAATTCATAAAAAGGGAGTCGACCTTGCTTGTTTTTGTTATTTTATATTTTCAAATTATTTTATGTTGAATAAAGCCAACTGAGGAGTAAGAAACAGAGTAAGCGGCAAGAATCACTTACAAGACTTCCTTCTCTTCCACACATATTTTAATATTTTTTCATTTTAATACTTATAATGCCCAAAATACATACGGATATGATCTAATGCGCATTTTAACTTCGTTTTGAATTCCCAAACTCTTAGCATTTAGTCATAATGAGGGAGGAAAGCCAGAGGATTGTTAAACCCTCGTGGCATACGCCGAGTCGAAAAGTGGCGACCAATTTGAATAACAATGGCTAGCATCTCATGCCATGTGAAACTTTTAATGTGCTCCAACGTGAACACGAGGCTAGCTAGTCAAGAACAAGGAGTTCAGCATATTCTGATTCTGTCTTTTGCAGAAAACAACTCATCAAACAATATCAACTAAATGTGATCCATGCGCGAGCTAGTAGACCGGTAAGGCGATGCCGAAAAGCAAGCTGAAGCTTAACCACTTGAAAACCCATGCGAACCTATTACATGCTAATACGTATATAGTACAAAAAATGGAAATGCTCTTTGTGATCGAGCGGAAACATTTAAACCATGAAATAAAATTAGTAGATAATACTTGTTTTTGTCACGTCTGTGAGACTGCTACTGATAATCTTAATCAGGCGATGGCATGGGTAGAATGAATGATGTTTCGTCTTATATATACAAATCAAAATTGACTTCTTGTTTACTGTGTATTTGATGTTTCTGGTATTAAATAAAAACGCAGTAACGTATATACAAATCACGATTGTGACGAGTAAAAAACGAGTTCAGTATTGTTTCCTCTATATTTAATGTTTCTGGTATTAAATAAAAACGCTGGAAAAACTCTGAATATTTTTGTATGTAACTTATATAGAAATCTAAATTGTGATATTACTGTGTAACATTTTCTGTGTATTTGCAATTGATGTTTCCGGTATTACTGAAAAAAAAAAAACGCTGGAAAAAACACGGAATCTTTTTTTGTAGGTAACTTAAATAAAAATCTAAATTGTGACATTTCTTACTATTTTTAAAAGACGGGTTAAGTTTTATAACGATGTATTGTTTTCGGTGTATTTGATGTTCTGGTATTGAATAAAAACGCAGGAAAAACTCTGATTATTTTTGTAGCTAACTTATATACAAATCAAAATTGTGATATTTTTTTACTATAAGAGACAATTAAAGTTGTATAACGAGGTGTTGTTTCCTCTCTATTTGTTGTTTCTGGTATTGAATAAATTAAAAACGCAGGGAAAACTAGAAATCTATTTTTGTAGGTAACTTATATAGAAGTAACTTATATAGAAATCTAAATTGTGACATTTCTTACTATTAAAGACAACTAAAGTTGTATAACGAGATATTGTTTTCGGTGTATTTGATGTTTCTGGTATTAAATAAAAACGCTGGCAACAGTCACATGAATAAAAATTAAAAGAAAAAAAAAATTAAATAGAAACAGTAAAACATCAACAATTTTGTGTTTATTATATTGCAAGCAGTTATTTTCGTATCTGATGTATCTGGTTGAAAGAATAAAATTAATATGGTAATAACTTATTTTTTTAATTTTGTGGTTAAAATGCTTTCGCATTAGTAAATTGTTGATGCATCTTATGACGCTAACGGCAAATTGGTTTGTTTGTAAGTTTCGTCTGAATAACAACGTTTACGCTCATTTACGCTAATGGCATATCGGTTTACAAAACGTTATATTAAGGAGGGGGCGTAGAAGGGGGGGGGGGAGGGGTTGTAAACTGCAAAACCGCACAAGAAAATCGACAAAAAATGAACAATCGCACCAAAATTTGCTAAAAACCGCAACTGCAAGATTTGTAAAACCGCAAAACCGCAGATACAAATGATACGAACCGCTAGACCGCACCAAAAATAACGCGAAACAGCATCACCAAAAACTTACGCCCTCCTCGTTAAGAATAGTATGATATCAGACATTCCATTGTGATGTGCAGACATTCATACTATTACCGATTGAAACGTCAGTAAATTTGAACTCTTGTTATATGGAGTATATATACTACGTTTTTATTTCAACAGCCTCTCTTACAAACATCAACGCAGTCGGCACACTATTTTAACCGCTAGTTTTTGTACATTTTTACTCCAATTGTTTCTAACCGCTTGTTTTTGTACATTTTTACTCCAATGGTTTCTAACCGCTAGTTTTTGTACATTTTTACTACAATTGTTTCTAACCGCTAGTTTTTGTACATTTGTACTCCAATGGTTTCTAACCGCTAGTTTTTGTACATTTTTACTCCAATGGTTTCTAACCGCTAGTTTTTGTACATTTTTACTCCAATGGTTTCTAACCGCTTGTTTTTGTACATTTTTACTCCAATGGTTTCTAACCGCTTGTTTTTGTACATTTTTACTCCAATGGTTTCTAACCGCTTGTTTTTGTACATTTTTACTCCAATGGTTTCTAACCGCTAGTTTTTGTACATTTTTACTCCAATGGTTTCTAACCGCTTGTTTTTGTACATTTTTACTACAATTGTTTCTAACCGCTAGTTTTTGTACATTTTTACTCCAATGGTTTCTAACCGCTTGTTTTTGTACATTTTTACTCCAATGGTTTCTAACCGCTAGTTTTTGTACATTTTTGCTCCAATTCAGTTTCTAACCGCTAGTTTTTTTTGTACATTTTTATCCCAATTGTTTCATGATTAGTAAATACAGTTTTAGAATAACATTAATTTATAAGTGATGTTTAAATAATATCAATTCATTAGTAATTGAAAATAATACTTACTACTATTAGATCAATGTAGGGGGAATTAAACTAATGTATTACAATAATCAATCTATAAATGGCTTACATAAAACCTTACGGTGCCATTATAAGTTTATACTATAGAATGACTCAGACTACAACAAAGTTTATTTACCTCCCCAAATCGCTTTTTATCCGATTTAATTTAATAAACTAGAAACTGCTTTATAACAGCATCCTTCAGGGGATTTTAACAACCATTTTTCCGTTAATTCAAATAAACGAAATAAGAAATTTGTTCGGTAAAGTGCGTTTCCAAGTGTATCTATTCGAATGAAAATTGGGTCTACAAACGTGAATTAAAATATCTGATCTTAATATTTCGAATTGAATGTGTATGTATACTATATATAAAGGTACTTTCTATATATAGAAATACTTTTCGTTTATACATACATACATAATATTTATATTGCCTGGAATATGTAGATTAGTGAAAATATATTTTAACGATATAGGTAATATAATGAAATTTGTAACACTGTAAAAATTGCTGACTTAACTTTACTGACGTTTCGAGCTTTAGCCCTTCGACGTTTATATCAAACACCGACGCAGCCTATACTAGTTTACTCGCTAGTTTCCGTTAATATATTTAACAATAAATAGTTTTTATCTATTTTGAAGGACTATCTTTACAATATTAATAGCCGTTAAAATTATTCAACGAGCAAAAAATGTTTTTGCTTGTTTTTGTATTTTATATTTCGCAATTATGATATTATTTGGGTTAATTTAAAACTTGAATGTTTTGTATTTGATTCATCTGTTTGATAAATGCATATTTTGTGTTGAAATATGGTATTAATTCAAAACAATGGGTTGAAAAAATGTAAACTTACTTTGTCAATTCTGAGCGTTTTTCTCTTTGATAGTTATCAGATTGTTAAAATATCAAATGAAATATCAACTTGTTCCAATTTTTATTTGAATCCTTAATTTGTAACTTCGTCTTTGGATTTAATAGTTATTATTAACTAGCTATGTCAAATGATGTTTTTACATAATTTTCGTTTCCTTTATCTTCTCTTTGTGTTCCTTAAATAAGCAATTTGTTAATTTGTTATTTAACTTACTTTGTTCTTCTCTCTATTTATTCCTTTCTTTCTTTCTATCTCTAACTTTCTTTCCTTCTTTCATGCCCTGAATAAAATATTTCTAACTGAGTTTAATAATTTCTAATTGGTTTCTTCGATTAATTTTAGCATTAGGTATGTTTAATCTAGTTAATTGTACAAATTTAGAAATAAAACGTTCCGACTTGTCATTAACAGTGGCCAAATAAAATTGATCGGCTCGAACAAAAGAGAAGCCATTACCAAATGTACCGAAATTAAGAAACAAAATACGACCATTACCAACTGAAAAATTGAATTAAGAAGCAAGCTTTCGTTTTAATCAAATCAAAGCCCATTACAACATGTGCCTTTGTGGACCATCCATCAGTTGATCCGGTTCAAAGTCGGAGGCTTTTTAAGTGTGCTTATGAATTTTAGCTGCAAAGATGTTTCCAGGACAATGAGCAATTGTCAGTGTAGTACTTCAGGTTGATTCGGGTTATACTCAAACTATCGAAAACGATTTACTGAAGTAGCGTTTCAAATCTTAAATGGACGTCATTGTTGTTATATATGTATCAATAGATTGAAACTAAACGTGGCGACGTTTTAACACCAACTTAAGTTGAAAACTGACGAAGCATTTGAGCTCATTTCGCACGGTTATGAATAGTTGAAATCATTTAAAGATATATAAAGGACACAATTTCACCTCGAAATACACGTTTTTTTTAAAAACAAACTAAATCAAACAACAGAAGAAAATACAAAAGAAGTTATTTGGAATATATTTTAGCATTGATGAATTAGTTCACATGAAAAAGGCGAGACATTTTGAGGTTCTGACAGCGCGCTTTCCATCAAGCAAAAAGTTGACAGAATCGTTTTTTTTTTATATTCAAGCCCTTTTTGATGAATTGAAGATCGATAATTTCAGCAGACCATCCGCTTTAAGTGTTAATTTTCTCTTGTGCTACTTTTCACGATTTAAATACACAGAAAATACTAAAATGAAAGACTTACTACAAGAACAAGTGCCAAGTACGTCATTTTAGTCAAGAACAAACGACTTTTAAAAGGAAACGACACTTTTAGCCCTAGAGTTCATTGGAGAAAGCATGCTATGAATAGCACGTGGAACTTTCGAAAATACTCGAAAAACATGAAATTGAACTAGTAGGATTTCCTTTATTCAAAAGAAAGAATAATAATAATAATAATAATAATAATAAATTTGGCGAAGAGTATATAAAAGAGAAGTGAAAAGAATAAAAGTGTTTTCCTCTTGAAAATGTTGAAGTATATAAATATTAGCACAACAATAATAGAAACAAACAACTTTATAGTATTACATTCAAAAAACTGAAAACAGCTAAAAAACATTTTTGTTGTATAATAAAGACGCCGATATATATAAGCAAACGTAACAACACAAAAAGTAGCAACACAAAAAAATGTTTCGCCTTCTTGTGAACCGTGCAAAAAAAAAAAAGTAAGCAAGAATGAAATTATTAAGGATGTATTTGATGCACAGCTATCAAGTTTTTAAACGATAGGTAATATAATGAATTTTTTTTTACTACACCGAAGGGCTAAAGCTCGAAACGTCACTAAAGTTAAATCAACATATTTTTCACGGTGTTACAAATTTCCGTATATTACTTATCGTTTTTATCAAACACCGACGCAGCCTAAACTAGTTTTCTCGCTAGTTTCCATTTATATTAAGTTTTTAGTAACGGAAACTGCACGCTTTAATCAAAAAGTCAGTTAAGCATTTCCTCAAAAACGCGTTGCAGGCTGGTAAAAATGCACGATCGATAATGATAAGGTTACTTCTTCAAACAAAACAAAAAACATCACTTTAACTTTCACTTGTGTAAATGACTTTGTCAATATCAAAACGCGTCAATGACGAGTCGGCGTCCTTCATTGAGTATCAATCTAATTGGCGAAAATATCTCCTACCAACATATGCTCAGGAAGAATATAGACAGCCAGCCCTCAGAGGAAAAAGGCGACCCCCATACATTATTACTATAAAAGGGACACTTTTAAAACGCTAAGTCATTTCACAGGGTATCGGCAGCGTAACAGCGAACCAAGTTATCATTAATCAACATGGTGAAAGCATCAGTTTTGATTCTGTTAGGTTTATTTGTGTTTTTGTTGGTCACAAGAGTAGAATCTTTTACAAGTAGTTTCGGTCATGAATATAAACAGAAAAGTAGACTAAAGATGAAACCGAACCCTTCAGGGAAAAGATTGACGACGACACAAAGCTATAAAACACATATCAAAGGGACAGACGATACAACGAGAATTCATGAACATGTAAGTCGGACAATTTTAATTTTGAAAAATTGTGTGATTTTTATTCTTTCATTCATCTATTCAATAATATGGAATTTATAAAGCTAACATTCTATGTTAAATAGAGTTAAAATATTGTTGTAGAGATAGAAAGATAATTTCTTTCTTTCTTTCTGTCTTTCTTTCTGCTTGTCTTTCTTTCTCTCTCTCTTTCTTTCCTCCATTCTTTCTTTGTTTACTTTTCTTTCGTGATAGTTTTTGATTTCTTAGTCTCACTTCTTACACTATTTTTTCATTTGTTTCATTCAATTTTCTCTTTCTTTCTGTTTAAAACTTCATTGAGTTATTAAAGAAAATCGTTTTGACAGTTAACATAACCAATACTATACAATAAACTACACTAACAAAAAACTGAAAAAGGACGCTCGAAGTATTTCAGAAAACACAAAAATAATTCAACACAAAAGGAAACGACAGTGTTCTCCATTTTCCCATCTATTCTCTCCTTTTTGTTGTTGTCCACTTTAAAAATCCACTTTAAAAAAGGCATGTTGACAACTGTTTCATCTTAAAACCATCTTTAATTATACCCATTAACTTTCAGTAGTGCGTCGCCCTTTTTTTTTCAATACTTTTTGAAATTGTTTCTTTAATAGGCCTAATCAAAAGCCAATCCGATCTTGTCGGCTGGCTAATCAGCTTTCGGTTTTAAACTATCAACTCAAGTGTCAGTTCGTCTAACAAAACAACACTTTCAAGTGCTTTTCCTATTCCGTTTTAGAGTTTAAAAAGCTCTTGATTGACTCAAAAGAAAAGTTTTCGCATCTTCGTAAGGACTATTAAAAACTCAAAATGTCCCTAAAACAAGAGTGGGAATAGAAGGAACGAATTTAAAGCCTCTTGAGAGATATGGAAGGCCTCTTCAGTTGTTGTCGTCGTTTCCAATTCGCCCAAAACGTGGATAGTTATTTAAGACTTAAAGCTGGGCGGTAAAATGCATATTTTAAATTATTAAGAACTCCTTTTGAAACATTTCCCTTTCTATATAGCTTTAGTTTTCGTTCAAATGAACACTGATTTAAACTTTGAAAATACACAGAATATACTTTAGAAATAATTACAAGTTAAAACTTCAGTGGGACAATTTCGAAAGTATAGTACGTTTCGTTCAAAACTTGGGCAATACTAGACAAACAATCAAATCGAAAAACTAATATTCAATCGTTAAAAAAAGTAGAGAAAACACACCTTATAAGCCACTTTAGGCCGAACAAAATTTCTGCAAATATTCCAGCAGTATCCGGCCTGTCCAAAAGTCGGATAAATTTAGATCGTTATACCCAAAAACACTAAAGAAAAACGTGTTTGTGACGAAAGAGTAAAAGGAAGAACAATTTACAGCCACTTTAAAATGAAATTGATTTGAGTCTTTTGTTGTCTCTTGGCGTCCGGTCTTTCCAAAATTGGGGTAATTTTAGACCATCGGAGCTAAAATAGCGGATGCAAATACAGCGGTTCATCTCAGCTGTTTTGAATTTAAAGAAAACGAATGAAAAAGGAAGATGTTTGTCAATCGTTATTAGCAATGCAATAAAGGAAGCACTCAGGATAAAATGGAAGGGTCCTTTCACTAGTGATGTGATGAAATGATAACAAATTCAAAATTCTTGGCTAAAATGAACAGGATATTCGTATTAGTTTATTAATTTTTTTATTCATTTATTCATACCTTCATTTCTTCGTCCATTCATTCATTCATCCATCCATCTATTCATTCATTCATTCATTCATTCATTGGTTTGTATGTTCATTTTATCGTTCATTCTTCCCATCCGGTTCACTCAGCCCTTTTTTTTTTGCCGTTTCATTATAATAATAATAATAATAATAATAATAATAATAATAATAATAATAATAATAATAATAATAATAATAATAATAATAATAATAATAAACAATTCATTCATTCATTCATCCATCCATCTATTCATTGGTTTGTATGTTCATTTTATCGTTCATTCTTCCATTCATTTGTGATTCTGTTCATCCGGTTCACTGAATCCTTATTTTTTTTTATTATAACAATGATAAAAAATAATTCATTTATTTATTTCTTGAATATCTATTAGTGTTTTATTCATTTATTCCAACATTGATCCGCTCGTCTGTTTATCATTAATTCATTTATTTTTTTATCTATTTATTAACTTATCCATTTTACTGGGTATTTCAATTCTCTTTCGTTTAATCAATTTATCTCATTTATTGCTGAAATGAACAAGCTATCTCAACACAGATGATAAACAGATATAGACGATACACATTCAGCCCACATACAATCTTGATTTAGCGTTTCAAGTTATCACGGATCAGTTTGATACGCTAGTTTCACGCTGTTCGCGCGCATTAAGGTCACGTTTCTAATGTGCTGAAAGTCACATTAGCTCACATATTCAATAACTTAATTATTTGTATGCTTACAAACAATCTTTGGTGAATGAAATTATATCAATCAATCAATCTATTAATAATAATTTATTAAAGTCATAACGTGGGATAAGGTCGCCCTTGCATCCGAGCCAGATTATTCATCGTGGATATAAGATAAATAGTATATTATTCCTTTGTCTGACGAATGTCGAAGGTTTGGACCGCGACGTTTCGACTGCTACTGCTAGTCTTCATCAGGCGATGGGTAGACTGTAATTTTTGATGATTTTTGATGCGCGTGCATGCAATGTACTCCTCAAATTAGCCGTATCTGAAATACCGTATGCAATCTTTTAAACAATGCCATTACCATATATGGTATTGTATGTGAGAAGTAACAAAACTGCTTTGATTAGCGCGCGAGATTTTTTTCTTTTTTTAACAGGTTACGATTGCAACAGAACAATAGGCATATCTTTGGTACGAGTCCACACAAATAGATGGTACAAGAACCACACAACATCGCATACTGTCCCCTTGTGATGTTAATAATGGTTAACTATCATTTATTCAGCATGATTCGTACCATTTAAAACCATCAGAGTTTTTGACAAGCTGATCCGGAGGAAAGGAAAAACAATAATTGTTCCCTTTTGCATATTGTAGTTTTATGCTCAGTGCGTCAATTAAAGTGTAAAACATCCCTTAGTAGGAATGAAATATTGAAAACGCAGAGAAAGTCTTAAAACACGAAATCTGATTCACGGCCATGTTGAATGCCGAGTTTAGTCCCCAGTCTTCTTAGCGTGTCTCGTTTCGCGCGGACTATATATACCATCAGTTTAATAAGTAAGACTCGCAATATTGATCGTTATGGATATCATTGTGACACATCGAGTGACAAAGACGTTGCTCCAATTGATTAAACTTTTCAACAAAATGTCTTCTCAAATGAAGAGATCTTGACCCACGCGGAAGTTGAATATGTTCCTTCTGTAACATGTTTAATATAGTGTAAGATTGTATTAAACTTATAGGATATTAATGCCGCTATCTAGTGGAGCACAGTGTATTGGAAGTATCAGTTGCAATATCTATATTTGGGGGGGGGGGGGGGGGGGGGGGGGGGGGGGGGGGAGATGTTGTAATTCAATATTGTTTCAACGATTGTCAGAATAAATGGCGGTTGCAAGACCAAAAACAATTGTGGCTAAAGCTCGAAACGTCAGTAAAGTTAAGTCAACATTAATTTTTACGGTGTTACAAATTTCATTATATTACCTAGCATGAAACACAAAGGATTGTTTTTTTATTCTGCCGGGATTGCTAAGCATAGTCTGATGAATTTTAAGATCTTCTTCAGTGAACGGGGCTTATATTGTTCAGTAAATTCGTTTTCTTCCACCATAGAGACTCTACCCTGGGTTCCAGATGCTCTAGAGGGGATTGGGGCGAGACAACGGCGGTATAGAGACTGGAACCCAGGGTATAGAGACTCAAACAATCAATATTTTAAAAAGAACCACAATACCTTTCGGTCGTGTAATCGCCGTTTACTGCATTAACTCCTACGATCTTTCTTAAAACAGGTGTATTTCTACTTATGATGTTGATATCTATAGTCTATGACAAACGTGTTGGCACGAATGTGATAATATCATTTTAGCACTGCCTAAATTTGCTACTCCCCCATCCCCACTTGGCAGTGTTAAGGAGTCATTGTTTGGTGCTTATGCGGTTGACCTATCAATGCACTATCATTTCATTTTTCATACTTTTTAAAATTGTTTATACTTATACCCCTTGGCAATGTTGAGGAGGGAGGCATAGTTTCATTGGTGCTTATAATGTTGACCTATCAATGCGCTATCATTTCAAACCAACATCGACAATGTGGGGTAAATGTTTTATACTAGTAAAATAGTAGTCGTTATAAAATACTAACATCGTATCAACTAGTTTTGACAACGATTGTGTAGCTAAAGCTACACACAAACACACCCGACGATTCGTTTTTCTCGAACATGGCTGGATCACCCTCTGGGAGTTATCGCAGCAAATCAAAGTTTGTTAATTTGAGATAAGAAACACAAACAAAAATATTAAAAACTTCCGCTACATTATCTTGCTATCTTGCAGTAGGGGTAAAACTAGTGTGGGTGTTTCTAAGAAAACAGTTGGAGTAAAAATGTACGATAACTTTAAAACTAGTGTGGACTGTGTCGGTGTTTCTAAGGAAACAGTTGGGATAAAAATGTACGATAACTAGCAGTTAAAAACAGTGTGGACTGTGTCAGTGTTTCTAAGGAAAAAGTCGGGGTAAAATTGTACGATAACTAGCAGAAAATGGAATTCAAACTAGCGAGTAAACTAGTATAGGCTGCGTCGTTGTTTAGTATAAACGATAGGTTTTAATTTTACTCCATCGAAGGGCTAAATAGAGTGGACTGTGTCGGTGGTCAGTCAAAGGAACTGAACAGGTGGAGTAAAATACAACTAGGACTGAGACTGTGATGCTAGGAAACAATAATTGTCAGATTGTCAGTTCTGTATATTCTAATACGGAAATGTGAAAAGCTGTTTTTCTGTGCCAAAATGTTTGCAAGAAGTGAATTAGTCAGTGTGGAAACAATTTTGTGATAAAATTTAGAAGTTAGATGTGAGTTTTTTCTAATACGGAAATGTGAAAAGCTGTTTAACAGTGGAAACGTTTAAAATGAATTAGTCAGTGTAGACTGAGTCTATGATTCTAGGAAACAATTTTGTGATTAGCAATTTAGAATGTAGATTGACAGTTTTATTGAATACGAAAATGTGAAAAGCTGTTTAACAGTTTTTCTGTGGAAACGTTTGCCACGAAATGAATTAGTCAGTAATTCATATAAACAAGCAGTCAGTTAACGCCCAAGGAAATGAAGAATTCCGGAATAATTTTAATTATATGTACTACACATGTAATATTGATTCATAATTACTCTCTATAAAGCAATAACTAAAGTCACGAATACATGAACAAGCAAACTAGTCAGGCGGATATATAGTAAAACCCCGCGTATAAGAACCTAGATTTTTCCAAGTCAGCCTGAACAGGTTCTTATATAAATGGTGCTTAACTTGAAATCAGGCTAACTAGGTTCTATTAGCATCACTCACTTCATCATTACAACACCTTTCTTCCTATTTTATTACATATTATAAAATAACCATTATATAACGCGCGCTCTCATTGGCTGAAACGTGCAAAAAACCGTGTTTCTATAAGAGCATAGAAACACCGTTTTCAAGCGGAGTTTCGCTTGATTTTTCCGTAAAAATACAAAATCGTGTCGTCTAATAAAGAAAACAATTTTTTTTTGTCAATTTTGACTTCGACGGCCTTCACCACCTCAGAAGTCACGAACTAAGAAGTCTTTAACACTGTTAAGCTTGTAAAAATATTAAATCTGAGTTCACAACAATACTCAAAGTAATTCAAATCGCGACAAGAAGATCACAACACTACTTTGTCTACCGTAAAAGCACTTTTAATTCCTAAATATGTACAAAGTAAATACAAAAAATCATGTTGATGTCATTGAATTTGCACAATAGCAGAAAAATATACTTCAGCAAAAGCTACACGCTTTATAACTTACAGGTACATCAAAACAGAGAAAGTTTTCCTTCGTCTTGCTTCAGTTCTCGGTAAAGTCGTTCGTCAAGCATTCTTTTACTTAAACTCTCCTATTAAATCTTCTTGAAACCTTACATGCAGCTCAAACGGTCACAGAGTTCCAGAGTTCCACAAATTCAAGTTAGAGTTTCCACTTCAGAAGCGAAATAGGCAGAATTTTATCGACTTCAAGATAGACAAAGTAAAGCGTGAACACACGGCTTTGAGCAAAGCACATTTCAGTGAAATTGAAGAGTTTTTGCTCACGATTTCAGCTAGATTTTAGATTTATCTAATGTAGTTGAACTCTGAAATCCACTTTTAAATCCATGTAAACTTGATCATCGTTTGTTGTGGTCTTTATATTGACATTTTGTGAAGAATAAAGTCGATTTTTTCATCGCACTGAAAATTATTTTTTGACAAGTTTTGAACCTTACGTTTTTTGCTTGGTACGTCATCATTTGACGACGTTAGGAGAATTTGTTGTGTGATCAAGGGCATTAAATGCAATTTAGCTTTATATCTTCGTTATGATCTGTTGTTGTTATTTTATAAAAGCATTAGAAGATATTTTCCGTGTTTCTATTCTCTGTTAGAAACACTTGGGATTGTTGGTAGAACACTCGAAAAGATTTTGAATCACTCGCTTTCAGCTCGTGATTCAAAATCTTTCTCGTGTTCTCCCAACAATCCCGCGTGTTTCTAACAGAGAATAGAAACACGGAAAATATCTTCTAATGCTTAACAAGTCAATGCTTTTGCACATGGCTCTCTTTTTACAAAAAAATTTTTTTTTAAGGTTCTTATACGCGGGGTGTTACTGTATTGTGTCTACCAGTGATTCTAAGAAAAAAGAAATGAGATGTTTAACCAGCGGTTAATACAAGACTACTTTTATGTTTTTGATTGAAACAGTTTTTGATTCATAATGCATCGATCTTCTAAGTTGCTTGAGTTACCACTACTCAGATTATCGTGTAAGAGACAAACTATGGATGCATCGAATCCTGAGTCATTTAAGTTACCACTATACTAAAACTTTCTCTAGTGAGCAACTGTGGATATATTTACTATGCCAGTATATGAAAGTAATCACTACTCCGTCCGTTTTTCACTGGCTGACTAACAGGTCGTTTCATGAGTCACCACTACTCAGCGCCATTTTTAGTGAGCGTATAACTGTGGATGCATCGATTTACTGTTATTTGAGTAACCACTAGATTGGGTTTTCAGTGACTAACTGTGGATGTATGAATTTACTCTGTTACTCTAATCACCACTACTCAGTCGTTTTTAAGTGATTAACTGTGGATGTATCGATTTACTCAGTTATTCTAGTAACCTTTCGTGAACTTGTCGTTTTTCAGTGACTATTATATAACTGCATCGATTATCGAGTTGTTTGAGATACCACTACTCAGTCGGCGTTTTTCAGTGACGAACTCAGAACATCGATTTTGGAGTTGTTTGAGGCTACCACCACTCAGTCGGCGTTTTTCAGTGACAAACTACATCGATTATCGAGTTGTTTGAGTTACCACCACGTTTTTCCAGAGTGTTTAACAGTTTAAGGGTTCCATTTCCTGAGTCAGTTTTAAGTGTTGTCGATAGTTAAAGTATTTTAATACTTAAAAGTGGCACAAGTGAAATTTCAGTTCCTAAATGTCTTTGTTTAGCCTAATCGTAATGGTTAAAATAGCCCCGGGTGCTGTCGTGGTTGACCAACATTTATTATCCTGTTAGTCGAATGCACCAAGAGTACATATTATACCACTTATCGGTGACTTTCTAGAGTCGATTATCGCATGGTCTTAACACGGTCAATTGATTTGAGAAAGCCTATAATCATCTAAAAGAATATAAAAAGGCTTAACGATGCAACACCTGTACTATGGGGACCCCTGAAGAGGAATTGCTAACACCGCCACACCGTTACTCATGGGACCCTAGAGGGTAAATAGGAACATTAATGGATATATTTAATCAGATACTAACGGAAAAAAAATAAACGCTTCCAACTTCTGTTCAATCTAAAATTAGACATTTCGGAAGCTATTATACCAATTCATGTTTTCAAACCGCAGGCAAAATGTAATCAGTCATTTCTGGTAGAGATATAGTCCCTTCTGATTGTTAACAACAAAAGCGAGGGCGTTTTTAAAGAATACCGCTCATCGCCCATATCATTCTTTACAAATCAGTCAGAGACAACAGAGTCTGTCGATAACCTAACTGGTGTATATTAATAATATAATCACTTTCTTATATAGCGCGCCCCATTAAATTTACCAACGTTACACGGAAAAAATAGCTAAGAGCCAAATAGAAGTGTTTAGAAAGAAGGCAAGTGTTTGATGTTCCTGAGGTCAACAGACAAAGTGTTCCAAAGAAAGGCAGCAGCTACAGAAAAAGATCGAGCACCATAGGTCTCGGTTCGGTATAAACGGCTGTTAATCGTTTGGATGGTCCTGTTCACAATAGAGGACGGCGAAATGGTCTTGACTGAAAAATCGTCCGTTTAATAGACCGAATCGAAATATATGGCATCCAGTTTTATTAACTATTGTTCTTGACTGGCTAGCCTCGTGTGCACGTTGAAACACAATGGAGTTTTGAAAGTTTTGAGGCACGATATTTGGAACAAAAAGACGGTGACCTCTATTTTTTATGTCACATTTAAACTCTTATATCAGTCACGTATCCATATATATATAGCGAAGGTTTAGAAAAAATACATTACTACTTTACATGAATGTGTGCTAATACCAGCTCGACCTATACCAGTCTCTTCATTATAGACTGCGAGCAGTCCCTACCGCCGGATTCAGAAAAATTTAATTTTAATAAAACGTTCCTCCCCTTTTCTCCCCCAATCTCCACTTGTCCGTGTTTTATTTAAATGCTCATTTTTCTCTCGTTTTCCTCGGAATCTGGAGGGAAAAGAAGGGACTGTTCGCAGTCTATCACTTCATAGATTCAATTTTCTTACTGAAGCAGCAATCATATTTCTTTTTTTAATTTTTTTAATTTTTTTTTTTTTGAAATAAATAAACAATACATCATTTACAATTAATGAATACAGTACTATAAGTACATATACTGTATTCTAGATTTTTTTATTTACAATTACATTATTTACAGTACACTAAGTACTGTATCCTAGATTTAGCAGCAATCATATTGTTATTTTTACTTTTTTCAAATATTCACTTTTGTATTTATACTAAAACAATAGTAATATCGGTGAATAATAACCTTGACTCTGTTTCAGTTATTAAAGAGTTCATAAAATAAAGAGACTCTCTGAACAAAACACAATGTGAAAAATACCAATTTATTATGATTGACATTTCGCCTTGACAAAGGACGACCCTCAACCAAGATTGGCATAATTAACCAATCAACAGTAATGGCTTATTTACAAGTACTTTCAAGTATTGTTTACGACAAAATTCATAACGGACCGGTTTACGACATCTATTTTGGTCTTTTGTGTAGGTCTAGTTTGATAAATATAACAATTACAGTGCGACTACTCGAATTAACCAAGGCCACCCAAACAAATTTTTCACAAATCATCCAATCACGTCCAAGTATCTAAACAATAGAATTACGGGGAAATTTATGATTCAGAAAATTTTACTGTCGAAATACAATATCAAAATGTCAACAAAAAACACCAGAATTATCTTGTATAGGGATTGAATAATTTGTGAAAAACTTGTTTGGGTGGCCTTGGTTCGAGTAGTCGCACTGTAAACTGCGTCGTTTTGAGTTCTATATAAGGAAATATTCCCATCACTAAACAAGTTCATTACTATCCCTATATCACTATCATTATAACTATCACAATTACAGACTACAATTAGTTATTAAAACTAGAAACTTTTATTTGATATCATAAATCAGGCCAGTATAGCGGGGGGAGGAGCCAGAAGCCCCCCCCCCCCCAGATTTTTGCTCACGAAATTTTAGCTAAAAATTCCAAATATTTAAGTCATTCAAATAACCGAAAACATCCAAAATGTATTGTGAATTAATTATGAACTTGTTTTGACGTCCTAACCGCAAACTTTTCGAAAAGAAATGTATAAAAACATGATAGATATATATATATATATATATGAATAATTCCAACGCAAGATAAAAATAAATTTAAACATTCTCTTCAACTTATCTTAAATACATTCATAGCACTGGCTATATTTTACAAGGTTGTAAACAAATGACGTCATGAGCATACGGTCTACAACAACTAATTGCCCTGAGGACAATTACTTATTGACCTGCAAGACAATTACTAATTGACTTATTAGATAATTACTAATTGACTTGCTAGACAATTACTAATTGACTTGCTAGACAATTACTAATAGACTTGCTAGACTTCAGGCTGTCCACAACAGGTCCTAGTTTCCCCAGCCCTCCCCCTTCAGTAGTATACACTATATATACACTCGTGTTATTTATTGCCATTACAACAGTAGCTATTTCCCAGAGAGACTGACAGCAATATCCAGTACTCGAACTCCAACATTCTCCAAGTTATCAGTAATCAACATGGTGAAAGCATCAGTTTTGATTCTGTTAGGTATATTTGTGTTTTTGTTGGTCGCAAGAGTAGAATCGTTTACAAGTAGTTTCGGTCATGAATATAAACAGAACAGTAAACTAAAGATGAAACCGAGCCCGAAGGGAAAAAGGAGTATTCCAGAAGGATACGATAACTTCATACACAGGTAGAGATCTAATATCTTTATATATACACATATATCTAAAAACATTTGGTTACTCCAAGACTGAAAGGAATAATGGTCATACATAAAAAATTAAGATATTCTAGTTTGGACCAAATCAAATCAAATTTTATTGCTCATTAAATTAACATTAAATATAACATTTTACAGTAAAAAAATACAATACATTAATTATAATGTATATATAAATAGTTTTTTTTTATAATTGTATATATATATAGGTTGAGCCTGAGGGCTAAATTAACTGGACGACTTTTTCAAGTAATTTTTTTTTAAATTTCTTTGGACACAGATATAATTATAACATGTGGTCGTTCACTACATTTTCACTGCAAACAATCTCACGAGTGCCTCAATGAGTGTCCATTTGATTTAAAAAGAACAGTTTTCAATTTTTTCGAAAAAGAAAACATAAAGTAAATTGCCGCAAAATGTATTTGTTGGTCTTAAGACAGCTCAAAATTTCACCTTCGATTTTTTTTATAGAGATCAACAAGAAGACACTGTAAGAGTTTTGTTGAATTTTGTTAAATTTTAAGGCAAAAAATCGAAGGTTCACAAGTATTCATATATCCTTTAGTAAATCAACACTAACAGTGAGCTTGGGCTACCTGTGATCACTTATGGCACCTTGTCACTGATTTTAAAATCTTCTCGGTCGCTTGCAACGTAACACCGCAGCATGAAAAATTACAATTTATGAAGCTGGCCGTAATTATGAACTCCTGGCTAAAGGAATTAGGCGAAGGACATAGCTTTTTGAGCTGAAGAAAATAGCGAAGCGACAATGACCCACTTCTAAATATCCATGCACAGGCTTTGATTGAGTTGAAGGGCCGAGCTGGTTAAATTTGTAAACTTTGCTCTGACAAAATGACTCTAAAAACCTGCCATTCAGATACAGTTAACTACTTTAAAGCAAACTTAAATAATTAAAACTTGAATTGGTATATTTTGACCAGAAACTGCTGGTATGTTATCTAACGAAAATGTTTTCCGAACGGATATGACATTGTGTCGGCCATTATTAACGTATAAGTTCTGGGAATTTCTTCCTATTTTATCCCTTAGCTCCTACACTAACTCCTTTGCAGTTTACTGAAACAGAAATAAATAGTTCTTACCTTAAAGCTTTTTTCCTTTATAATTTCTTTACTTTTAGAGGCAAGAAATTGTTTTGAATTTCCCGCTGTAGAGGTCGCTTCCAAACAACTGAGAACGAAGCACGCACGAGTCACGTGACATATCTTGTATTGTGGACTGACCAGGGGAAGTTGATCACGGTCCACGTGACCTCGGCCCACCCTCCTGGCTGGACACATTTTGCGAGATTGTGATTGTGAAAAGTTTTTTAAAGATAATTGATTGAACTTTATAATCTTAATTTAGCATTATAAATTTGTTTTGTTTGTTGAAATTTGATAATTTTATTCTTTGGTATAAATACACTTATTTTCATTTGCCGTGTTCCAAAGTGAGTACTTATCCTAACCCTAAACTTCGTGTTATGCACAAGTTGCAGTTTTTACTACGATTGTACATTTTATTCCACTGAATTGATTCCTTGAAACACTAACGCATTCTACACTAGCTAGTTTAACATCGTAAACGTTTTCAAATTGTTAACTGAAGTTTATATACGAGTATCAGTATTGCAATTGCTTCAAACGAGTTTTTCACTATAAAACCAACTGGTTTGCGTACAACCCGGGGGGGGGGGGGGGGGGGGGGGGGGGGGGGGAGACTCCCTTAGAAAATGGATAGGGCTAGGGGTGCTCCACGGCCGGTTTTGAAAATTACCCTAAAAGGTACGAACAAGTAGTTGTGCTTGTCCGTTTGATTGATAACTTTTGTATATTTGTTTTCTAGTTCAAACGATCAGAGGAAGAAACCCTAAACTTCTGCTCCACCGTCGCAAACTACTGCCAACGACAGCAAATGCTTAGAAAAAGGGAATCAAGTCAATAAAATAAAATTGTGTAATTCTATCAGTCTATAAATGTAAATTATCGTTTCCATAAAGACTGGCTATTCAAAATAAAATACTATTAACATCTAATACTTTTGGGTACGCAATCTTCTATGATATTTTGATAATACTTGGCAAGACAAGAGAAATAAAGTAATATAACTATCTTTAGTCTGGACTCTGTCTCTTAGCCTGCGCTGCATGTGATTGGCCAGTTGTGCAAAATTAGCCTGCTTTAGGGAGCGGTCATTTGATGCTGGGGTAGGGGGTGGGTGATTTTTTGCTTCAAAATTACAAATTGTCACAACCCCTCCCTTGCCATAAACAAGTTTCTCATGACCCTTCCTTCTGATGTTTGCCAAAATCGTGATCCCTCCTTCGGTTGCCTAGGAAAATTAGTAACCCCTTCTTCAGAAGTCTTGAAAATTCCATAAACCTCCTCAAAATCACCCACCCCCTACCCCACGATAAATAATGACCTCCTTAGACTCAATTTTCTACTCTTATAATATTCCCCCCAAAAATAGAGAAAATATAGAACGATCTTTTTTTTGGAGAATTTTTCGAGCATAAAAAAATCAATTTTCAAGGCAGGCTAGTGCAAAATAAATGGAACGTACAAGTGCCAAAGGCGCAATGTCTATTGCAGATATGTGTCAGCCTCGCATTTGTCATATGACTTGAATATATACAACATATAACTGTGTACTGACAGCTGTTGAAATGGGAGAAGAGGAGAAGTGAGATGGAAAAACAGCCACAGTTTTTTTATATTTGTTTATTTAATAGTTGCCATATCACCCGGTTTTACAACTTTGGATTGTGTATGTACAGTAGGTCACTTTCAGTACCAGAATGCTTATTTTGACTTTTATTTGCTCTTGAGAATACTAGAACAATCAACACTAATTATTCAACAAAAGAAAGTACTCATACACAAAAGAAAGTACTCATACACAAAAGAAAGTACTCATACACACAAGAAAGTACTCATACACAAAAGAAAGTACTCATACACAAAAGAAAGTACTCATACACAAAAGAAAGTACTCATACACAAAAGAAAGTACTCATACACAAAAGAAAGTACTCATACACAAAAGAAAGTACTCATACACAAAAGAAAGTACTCATACACAAAAGAAAGTACTCATACACAAAAGAAAGTACTCATACACAAAAGAAAGTACTCATACACAAAAGAAAGTACTCATACACAAAAGAAAGTACTCATACACAAAAGAAAGTACTCATACACAAAAGAAAGTACTCATACACAAAAGAAAGTACTCATACACAAAAGAAAGTAAGCAAAGCATTCTGGTACTGGTAGTATATGACGATATATAATGTAAATGAACAATAAAGGATTCATGGACAATCCAACTGGGACCACTATAAAGTTAACCAATCAGATTGCAATATCTGTACAATACATTTGTTTTGACCAATTAAATCGATTTGCTTAGATCAATGTGTTATCTCATTGACTGATTACAAAAATGGAATATACTTTTTCACGGTTCATGGTTCACGTCCACAACCTTTGCCTCAATAGCATGTAATATTTTCTTTAAAATTTGACTACAGCTTGTGGTAATGTAAGGAATGTACACATTATCATACAATTGAAGATAATTGAAACACTTCACAATTCCATGGTCTGCAGTCAAATGTAAAGAATATATTACACATTATCAAGGCCGAGGTTGTTCGATTAGGACTTTGAAAAGGTCTATTGAATGCTGTTACCTGATTGGTTACAATACAAGTTAATGAAAGCACCCCAAGTTGAGGTATTCACACTGTAATTCTTCTGGGGCCGGTTGTCTGAAGGGTGAATAGTGCTATCCACCAGATAAATCCTTATCCAGCGGATAAAATCTATCAAAAATGCAGTGGATAACTTTTATCCGCGGATAACTTTATCCACCCTTCGTACAACCAGCCCCTGATGCATAGGTTATGTAATAAATCTTGATCTTTGATTATTACATTTCTTGTTTCAATTTATGATAAATGTGACTGCAATATTGTCCATATCATGTCAACCATCAATATCTATTTATGCAGCAAATTAGTTCTTCATATTATTTCATTCTTTTATTTTTGGGCTGCAGTATGCTTTTGCGATTTAAGTCCAGGTTACCTCTTTTCTAGTCTTTTAAATCTGGCTTCTGTAAGTAACAATGAATTCAATATTTTTAATATTAACATTATATAACATTTAAAAAATCATTTTTTTATGGAGAACATGAACAAGGCAACAAAAACAGCAAATGGATGAATTAATATATAACTTAATGAATGAATGAATGAATGAATAAATGAATATATAAATGATTTAATAAATGAACGAATGAATGATTGAATAAATAAATGAAATGAATAAATAAATAAACAAATGAATATATAATGGAATGATTGAATGAATGTTTAAATAAAGATATCTATGAATGAATGTGTAATAAACAAATGAATATAGAATTGAATTGATGTTTGAATAAATAAACAAATAAATTAATATAGAAATTAATGAATAACATACAGTACCGCCTGGAATCACATGTACCTTTGTTCGCGTGCATTTCGCGAACAGAACGCGAACACTGTACGCGTTCTGTTCGCAGTTTGTTCGCAGTTTGTTCGCAAATTGTTCGCAATTTGATCGCGAAATTTTCGCGAACACAGACTGTTCTCGAACAGTGTTCGCGAACAGAAAAAGGGAGAAGACCTTTACAAAATGATTATATGTGCGGCACATGAATTTTCTAAAACGTTTTTGAAAGTATGGGTGACTGTTTAGAATAATCAAAATTACTTTTGGGGTCAACATTTCAGTTTGCGAATAGTACATGTCTGATCGACGATCGAAAAGTTAGCGCTGTCGACGTAGTGAACGCATGTGTTTATTTTCAGTCAAAATATATAATTGTAATGATAATATTCACTTAGATAGTCCAGGAATAGTTTTCGAAATGTCTTTAACACTTTTTTTGACTTACTGTTAACGTGCTGCGTTAATAATACATGTAGAAAACTTAAAATAATACATGTTAAAACCGGGCATGTTTGTGAAAGCGTCCAGACAAATGGCGCCGTTTAATTGCCTTTTAGGTAATTTTTTAATTACCTTAATTAGCTACTAGAGCTACATAAAACGGCTTTTTTCAAAGCCACAAAAATAGGTTTTTTTCAAAGCCAAAAAATTAATAAAAGTATGCTTACTATCATGAAAACAGTTTTAATAAACAGCCATGCCGAAACCGGTTCAAAGCGGCTAAAACCGGTCGTACTTGTGAAAGCTTCTAGACAAATGGCGCTGTTCAGTTAATATCTTTTTATAACTTTATACTGTTACTTATACTCCCAGTGATTCGGCAATTAGGATATTTATTGCTTGTTTTTTATAAGAAACTATGACACAGTTAAATTCAAATCCTTTTATAAAACATTTTACAAAACAACTTATTGTGAAGTTTACGGTAATATTACCGTTTTGTTATCGTATTTAGCGGCATTTGTCGATCTTACAATATGAAAAAATATAGTTTTAGCGTCTAAAGAGTCAAACGACTTTCATTTACAGGCTTTTAAAACAAAGTTTAAACTGTTTAAACTGTAACTCATTCCACTACTAAGCGATCGAGCCTAATACGAGCCGAGAGACTCGTTCGTTCCGAGTGACGCTTGCTTGTTCGACAATTTAAAATCTTAGCAAAATTAATATTTAATATGTCTACATTCAAAGTTTTCTCTTCTAATACATGTATGTTTTAACATGGGACACAAGTATACTTCAAGCTCATGTCGTTCACGAACGGGTCCGCGAACAGTGGTGATCGCGAACAGTGGTGATCGCGAACAATTTGCGAACAAAGTGCGAACAATTCGCGAACAAAGTGCGAACAAAGTGCGTACAGAACGCACTTAGTGTTCGCGTTCTGTTCGCGAAATTTTCGCGAAAAAGGTACATGTGATTCCAGGCGGTACTGTAACACATGCAGACATGAAACGAATGAATGAGTGCATCCACGAATAAAGAAATACATGAATGAATAAATACATAAATGCATGAATATATCAATGAAAGAATGCACAAATGAATGGATTGAATAACAAATAAATAAATAAATATGTGAGTGTTAAGCAAGAAGATAAATGAATGACTGAAAATGAACACATTGAAACAAGAAATAACAAATAACACAAACCCGACATGAGGAGTTGTTCTTTTTGTCTTTGCTATGAGTAATAAACAAAGTCATTACCCCAGGGGGGTACTCCCTTCATCCAAGTTGTAGGTGTGATTGGACAAAGGGAGTACCCCCTGATTTCAGTACCTTGTTACTTCATTTACTTACCTAGTTTCTTAGAGTAAGAATCAAGTCTGTATGCTGCTTGTTCAAGGCTTGCAACACTGTCTTCTACTTTGTCAATTTGTTCTAGATATGGCTGTAAATTTTTATCTGTATGAAGAACAATAAATATGTCTGTGATATCACAAAACATTTGATAAATGTTTGCACAATATGTTATTGCACAAATTAAACAACTTTTATTAAATGATATTGATGACAATGATATTGATGACAATGATATTGATGACAATGATGTTGATGACAATGATGTTGATGACAATGATATTGATGACAATGATATTGATGACAATGATATTGATGACAATGATATTGATGACAATGATATTGATGACAATGATATTGATGACAATGATATTGATGACAATGATATTGATGACAATGATATTGATGACAATGATATTGATGACAATGATATTGATGACAATGATATTGATGACAATGATATTGATGACAATGATATTGATGACAATGATATTAATGACAATGATATTGATGACAATGATATTGATGACAATGATATTAATTGATGACAATGATATTGATGACAATGATATTGATGACAATGATATTGATGACAATGATATTGATGACAATGATATTGATGACAATGATATTGATGACAATGATATTGATGACAATGATATTGATGACAATGATATTGATGACAATGATATTGATGACAATGATATTGATGACAATGATATTGATGACAATGATATTGATGACAATGATATTGATGACAATGATATTGATGACAATGATATTGATGACAATGATATTGATGACAATGATATTGATGACAATGATATTGATGACAATGATATTAATTGATGACAATGATATTGATGACAATGATATTGATGACAATGATATTGATGACAATGATATTGATGACAATGATATTGATGACAATGATATTGATGACAATGATATTGATGACAATGATATTGATGACAATGATATTAATTGATGACAATGATATTAATTGATGACAATGATATTGATGACAATGATATTGATGACAATGATATTGATGACAATGATATTGATGACAATGATATTGATGACAATGATATTGATGACAATGATATTGATGACAATGATATTGATGACAATGATATTGATGACAATGATATTGATGACAATGATATTGATGACAATGATATTGATGACAATGATATTGATGACAATGATATTGATGACAATGATATTGATGACAATGATGAATATAATGACCTATGTGATGGTTGTAAAAATATTAAAGATTATTATACATTTTACATACTACAAATCTGATTGGCCAAGAGCATACAGTGAATTTTCAAAAACATGTGAACTTGACAGGATAATGCTATTATCAGCTAGCAAATAATATATTCTGTCAAGTTCCTAGGCTCTCTCTGTTCTCAGGGAGTTGATCTGAAAATGGCAACAATAATTACAATGATTTCCCATTTCTTACATTTGTCATCTAATTCCTCCATAGATGATATTAGTGTCTTGGCCATGTCAGACATGTCTTTATATTTAGAAGTTGACAAATTGTTGAGTTGTTCAAGGAGTTCATAATCATCTAGAGAAGCTAAAAAGAACAATAATTATCAACTTCATAGGAATATGTATAATTATGAATAAATATTCTTGGTGGAGATAAAAAGAAGATACAAATCGACTATATCTAACAGGTTCCCATTTAAATCTGTACTTTCCCATTTAAATCTGTACTTATGCAAATTGTGTTGATGTGTGCTAAACACACAGATCAACCAATCATAAAGTTCAGTTCAGAAATAATATACTCTGATTGGTTGATCTGTGTGTTTAGCACACATCAACACAATTTGCATAAGTACAGATTTAAATGGGAAAGTACAGATTTAAATGGGAACCTGTTATCAGTGCTTTAAGTAAACATCTATTTTCCATTCATTATCCCGGGTAGTCAATTGATGAACCAAAAATCAATAACAATCGATAGTCGATTGACTAAGCCGGATCATTATGCATTCATTTTCTATTTCATTTTCCCATTCACAAAGTGTAAGCTATAAGGTATTGGTACCTATTCTCGGGCAGTCCCTATTCTCGGCACCACGAAAAAATATTATCAATACACAAACGACAACATTTATATTTTTCCTTCGTGTTTATTTTGTTGATGTTTGCATGTTTTCATTGAAAGTCTTGAAAGTTTGTGTTAAATCAATGTAAAATCACAAGTTTACAATAGAATAACTTACCGGCTTCCATTGCCGTTGATTCGAATTTCGATTATAATTCAGAAAAAAGGGAAAAAATAGCAGAAAATCCGGTTTGAAAGTCATAACTTTTCACACAAATCGTAAAACCGGCCATCTTGAATCCCATGAAACTGTTCGGGTCGCTGTATTCACTCAATTACCGCAAACCATAAGTATTCTCACCACAGCAATCCCGTGAACCTATTCTCGGGCAACCAAAGATCTGAAAGTTTTCAGGCGTTTCTTTTCAATCCGCTTTGGTAAAAGTAGCTCAAGGTGATTTCAAACTCAGTTTTCAATCTCTCATAATTATCGTATTGTGTTGTTGTTGAACGAAGTACCGAAAGTACGTAGAAAGATACCAACTCACGGATGAACACAAAACGTTAAAAACGATAGCTTTAAAAACCATGTCACGAAGAATAAAAAGTAAATTGAACATAAAAAGTAAATAGAACGGTCTTCGCGTTAATTGTAAGTATTTTATATGTTATTTCGGGATTTTTTTTTCGGTTGCCCGAGAATAAGTTTCGGTTGCCCGAGAATGGGTTCGGCGCCCGAAAATAGGTACTCCGAGTGCATGAATAAACTTCGCTCAAATGTCTGTTTGCGAAATAATATATTTACAAAAAAACAACTTAGAAAGATGTCTAATACAGCGAATGTTATTAACATGGTAAGTAAAAAAATACCAAACAACATAATCGCATTATTTTCGTGCCATTTGCTTTTGTGCCCGAGAATAGGTACCAACACATTATATAATATAAACTTTCCAAATCTTTTGATAACGATAACCAAAATATTTCAAATAGAGCATGCTTTAAGGGAACTACAAAAGAGTAATTCATACCAGTTAGTTCCCCATTCAAATATAAGGCTATTTTTTCGAACGCTTCTCGACATGTTTCTTGAAGTTCGGCACTACTATCCTCATTTAAACTAGATTCTGAAATCATTCTTTGCCTTGTAACACTTTCAGCCAATGCACCCTCGACTTTACTGTCTTTGTCTGTTGTAGTTTGACCAGAAACAGCACTTCCTGAGTCTTTATCGGTTGCTTCTGAAGTAGTATGGACACTATCGACTGCTGAAGCATCCGCCATATTGGATATTTTAGTTTGAGCTGCATCATGGGATTTTTTCCCGGTTTTTTTTTGTTCCCCACACTACCCTCCTTAATAATAAAATAATTTTTTTTAAAATTATTATTACTTTTGTACCACTGTATATATTTTCATTAAATATTTTAAAGATATTATTACTTGTAAGATTATTGAAATCTTTATCATTTATTATTATTGAAAGGTTTTACTTAAATTTTTTATTTGATTGAAAAAACAATGTGTCGAAAGAAACCCAAACCTACCCCGACAAGGTCCAAATTGTCACTGATGTTATTACTGTCGTGTCATGAGAAGACAGGCCTCTCTTTACAAAACCTTCAGCTGAGCATGAAAAATTGGCGTGTTTTAGCTTTTATTTCGTCTCCATTAGGTGCTTTCATTTCTTCACGAAGCTTTGCACCACCATGAGTCTCAAACTAGCCATCATTTTAGTGGTAAGCTTACAAGTTAACTCGAAGGTCGTTCCACAGAATCCGGGACATAATGCACAGAGATTTCAAACTCCACTGGTAGGCCCAGGGCCATATAATGAACACTTGGAAAGAGTTTTTGAAGCCCTGCAAAAGCTAATAGTGTTTTACAATAAAGAGTATAAGAATCTGCTTGTTGACGGCGTTTATGGACTGCGAGTTTTAGAAGGTAGGTTTTGAGAAATCCTAAAAATAAATTTAATATGCAGTTACTAGTACTTAATTTAATTAGTTCAGCAAGTCATGCTTGAAATGTAGGTTATTAAATAGTACGTTAAGTACCGGTATTGAAAAAGTCAAATAATTATTGGCCATTGTTAGGTCTCTTATGGGAAGAGGCCAATTTTTTCATGGCCAATTTTGCAAGATAAAAATTTAATTATATGTGTTGTAAATTATTGTTGATCGATTGATCCGGAGGGGGGCTAAACATATTACTGGGGGTCAATTCCAGACATAGTTTTGTGGGTCCTATGTTTATTGACAAAAAAATTGTACAGCCTCTCCCTGATGGTTATAATGAAAGTTATGGAAAATAACCGAACTGCCCCTGAAAAGTGAAAAGACATGGAAATATATTTTGTTTAAGAAAGTGTATTAAGCTTCACTATCATCATGTGTCATCTATTTTGTCATTGTCCACATTATTATCAAGGTGTTGGTCATCATTATCATGATTATTCTTATCATCTTCTCCTGCGTTATCATCATCAGCATCTTTTGCATTTATCATCTTTATATTTCCTATCATCCTCAATTTATAATCAACAACATCATAATATCATATTTACCATAACTTTCATTATTATCATCATCATCATCATTTTTATTTGAATAAACCATCAGGGAGAGGCTGTACAATTGTTTTTGTCAATAATCATAGGATACTGTTTGAGCATGTTATAAATACCATTTTTTACAAGCGTTTTAATTTGAAGGACCCACAAAACTATGTATGGAATTGACCCCCCAGTAATCTGTCAGTAAACAATTTTGGCAGCGAAAAAAATTACAACACATCAATAATTTAAATTAAGCTAGTATAGGCTGTGTTGGTGTTTGATATAAACGATAAGTAATATAATGAAATTTGTAGCACTGTAAAAAATGTTAACTTAACTTTACCAGTTGTGATGTTTTGAGCTTAATTTATCCCTTTGTCTTACTGTTTTACTGCGACAAAGGGCTAAAACTTGAAACATCAGTAAAGTAAAGTTTACATTTTTTAAGGTGTTACTAATTTCATTATATTACCTATCTAATAAACTTTATTGTATTTCACATTTACAGGTGTCGTTGATGTCATTCTACAAGAACATAAAAAAGGAATTCTCAAAATTCCCTTGAGCACCCAGAACCAAATCTCCAAATTAGGTGTTGTGGCATCAAGGACTGCTAAAATGACATACCCCTATTTAAAAAAAATGGATCCACATTATTTTGAAATCATGGGATTTACAGTATTAGAGCCGTGGAGAAATATCAAACCATTGAAAAAAATGAGTGATGATAATTTTGATGTGACAATGCAGAATTATGTTCAAATGGATATGGATGAAGAAAGTCAAGATAAATGTTTTAATGCCCTTACTGGAGACAGAAGAAAAGGTATCAAGCCTTGTACAGTATCAGACTATTGCTGGAAAGTTAATACAGTACCTGGACAGAAGTCATACCAACTGACCCATCAAGTGCTGTACTTTCTGCTGGGACAAGTGAAAGGTATAATACATGACACAAAAAATGTTTTAGAGTGAACATGCAGTGAGTTACAAAATGAAATTGGATAACTGTAAAGAAATGTGCATTTGTGCATACAGTGGAACCCTGCCCTACAGCCAATCGCTTTATACGTCCACCCCGTTGTTGTGGCCAGTTTTTTAGGTCCCAACGAAATGCATGCCCATACATTTTCTATAGAATTTACCCGCTTTATATAGCCACCCAGTTAATACGGCCACTTTTGGCTGTCCCTTCAGTGGCTGGATAAACGGGGCTCCACTGTAGTGGCATTCTGGCATGGTAGGGCATTGTACATGTATAATCCATTTTTATCTGAAAGCCAGAAGTTTATTGTTTATTGTTTATTGTTTCTGCCATATTACAAGGTTTACATATATAATGTTATATATAAGAAAAATTACAATGCAATCAGTATAGATAAATATTAAATGTATAGACAAATATTAAATGGTGTAATATGGCAAGGAGGCCTCTGGAAAGAAAGTTATTCAGTATCAATATTCTTTCAATTTTATTAACTTACTCATGTATTATAATTTAAAAAAATACAATAATTTAAAGGTTAGCCTCCTTCACAGGCAACTCCTTTTCTCTACATTTGGGTTTCCTTTGTAACATTCTTTTTGACCGTGAGGAGACTGAGAATGAGAAAGGAAAAAAAAAGTATCTTCGTTCCCAGACTCCTACAGAGAGATGCCTGCGGAGGAGACTAAATTAATGTATGAGAAATTGCTGTTTTATAACATGTATTGAATATATATTACAGTGCAGACACTCCAACCGAGACCACATTAGATGAATTGACAATCAACCAATCATATTGCAGCTTTCAGTTCAAGAATGTTATTAGCATGAGAACACTATAATTTGATTGGCTTATGCTGTTATCAGTTGTCTGGTTTAAATGTTTTTTTGTCTAAGTGGTCCCGGTTGGAGTGTCCACACTGTTTAATGCTTTCTTTTTTGTCCTTCCAGGCTGTTCTAAAGTGTTTGAGTCAAGGTTCAAAGCGCAGTCATATACTGGAGGGATTGATAGGTTTTTGTCCATAAGCTGCCATGCAATGCTCCCTGAAATGAACAAACAAGAGGAATATGCAATCAAAACAAAAAATCTAGGAGAAATTGACTTATATATGGAGCAGGCTGTCGTGTGTGGAATGATTGGTTATTCTGACTTCTTCAGTTTAGATAGACTTAATCGTATTTTAGCATGGAGGCATAAAGATGGATGTTTTGGATATACAGATGAAATTGGAGGCAAAGAAGATGAAGATATAGGTGGATATGGTCAAAGGTGGGTATATTAGCTATAAGAGATATATAGAGGATATATATTACATGGGTGCGCGGAGATACGGAAATTTATCTTCGAGTGTTGAAATGAGATTTTCAACATGAGAAAATTAAATTTGCATCTCCAAGCAACCATGTAATGTTCTGTTTATTATATATTAATTATCAATGAGAATAAAATAAACCTTTTTTTGACACAAGAAGTTTCTGTACTAAAGCTGTGTAAACCATAGTGATGTTATTTTCACATGTATGTGAAGATATCACATTTTTGAAGCAGAGAAATATAGGTATTTCATTGACAATTATAGAATAACATTATTTATTATCTAATAAGACTAGCCTCCTTATCAGATGTCTTTTGGAGGAATTTGAGACCAACACAAATGACGTCTGCTAAGGAGGCTAGCAATTAAACTCAAAATCACAGCTTTTTAGAATTAAATGTTACTAGTCGGGGTACACGTGAAAAATTCACTACTTTTCTTACTGCCCGACACACCTTACCGTGGCCACCTAATTAAAGTTTTGTACAAGTTAACCAATCAGAAAGCGAGAATTTGACATTAATATAAAAGAGATGCCAAGTGTCAAATGGTTATAAACACTTTGAAATGTTCAAAGCGAAGACAAGAGTGAAGTTTATAAGTGTCTGAAAAACCTCCCAGAATGTTTAAATTTGAAAAGGTGTAGCAAATAATTTGAAAAGAGGAACTTTTGAACGCTAAGCTAACTTTTACAAAACTTTTATTGGGTGGCCACGATAAGGCGCGTTATGCTGTAATGCTTGGGCTGCTCTTTGTAATGATTGGGCTTCCTGTGTCCCTGGTGAGATCGCTGCAAGACTACTTTGATTTCTAGTTTTGCAAGCATTTAATTTCTCATTCCAATTTTTTTTCCCTACTGCACCCACTCTTAGCATTTATGGAATTTGTTTGATGGCACAGTGGGCGGGTTTATTGGAATAAGATGCGGACATTTTTCGCTTAGCTTATTAATATTATGATGGTCTTCAATCTACTAAACTAATTAAAAAGAGATTGAATACAGTAAACACCCGCATATATAAAGAACAAATGGATTAAGAACACCAGGCTGAAATTTGGCCAATAAAGTACCTTTTTTATAAGAACAAGATCAGCCTGAAAATTGTAACATGTTCCTATAAAATGGAAAAAGTGTCATAATTACAAAACATGTAAGTTGATGTTTGCTGTCAGATAACTACATAACTCTATCATTTTTTAATATAATCAAATTATAGAATAATTATTTATTTTATTTTTCTAAAATATGCTAATTATACCTCTAGCAACATTTTTTGGATAGTATTACTAAATCAAAATTTAAGAACATTTTAAGAACATTTTGAGGCTGATTTGTCACTAAGCACCCAATAAATAAGAACTCAATCAGCCTGACCTCCAAAATCGTGTGTTCTTATATGCGGGTGTTTACTGTACTGGTAAGTTTTATAGCCAAAATCACTGCTCTGCAAATTGTGAATTTCAATTATTTGAGTTTGCATTTTCCTGATCTATTTATCGGTTTGGAAGCAGAGCTGATGATTGACAGACTAGAAAAGATAACAATTTTGGTGAAGTTGAAGGTCTGGATCGATATACAAAGAATAGCCAAAGATGTTAAAAGGTCTCTATCATTGCAAGCTCAATGTTTGTCTGGCTTGGATGCATAGGCACAGTTACCTTTTAAAATGGTACATAGAACTGTGAAGGGGACTGTTGGACCTGTGAGCACAGCAGTGATTGACCATCACTCTCATTGCATCCTGGGGGAGGGGAGGGGGACATGGGGGGGGGGTCCTCAACACCGCAACACTGCATCACAATATCTCTCACTGCACACCGCAGCTTACAGTGCAACTACTGAAACTGGGGCCACAAAAACATGATTATCCAATCACGATCGAGAATATGAACAATAGAATCTCTACAAATGTTTGACTTTTTTGCTTAAAATGCTAATAATTTTCATTATTTGTGGACGGAATTGAGAAAGATTGAATAAGAAACATCTTAGCCTGTGAGAACTCTCTACAAGTTTTTCGTTTGATCTAAAAAACTATTTATTTTGATATTTGTTTGGGTTGCCCCGGTTTCAGTAGTTGCACTGTAAGAAAAGCAAACACCATACACTGAAGGCATTAACATCACCACAACACCACACTTTGAGAACTTTGGGAACCCGTTACTGGACATCCTCTCTGTGGGTTTTCCCTGCCTAACATAGTGTGGCGAATTTTGTAAATAAATAAATTTTTTCACCACTGCAAGAAATATTCATTAACACCACCATCCCCCATGTCCCCCTCCTTCGTTGCTTTCTTTAGATATCAACTAGTAATCATTTCTTGTCTAATTTTAGACATGTTGAAACCCAAGAGAGACAGACAATGAGAAAGTTAACAGTTTCAAGAGACCTTGAAGGTAAAGCATGATGACAATGATGATTATTATGAGGATGATGATGTTGATGATTATGGTGATAATATTGATATTGATAATAGTGTTTGTGATGATAGTGCATGATGCATAATGGCAGTGATGATAATTATGAGGATGATGATGTTGATGATTATGGTGATAATATTGATATTGATAATAGTGTTTGTGATGATAGTGCATGATGCATAATGGCAGTGATGATAATTATGAGGATGAGGATGATGATGTTGATGATTATTATTAAAGGATTATTAACAGAGCACGAGGTCTGTACAAAAAAGACCGAGGTCTGATATTTTTCCGGACAGACCCAACAACGAGGTTAATAAATCGTTTATTATATGGCTTTTTTTCTTAGCGATGTACAAAATTTCAAATATTTTATTGCCAAATCTCTCATTGTTGAATTAATAAAAATACATTAAACACACACTTAACTGGCTAAAAAACACTTTGCAGGTATGAAAAGGCAAAACTTTAAATATTTATTGCAATACTTTACAAGTTATTTTTTAATTTCCCGGTCTGAAAAAAATACGAAAATTGGACCGTTGTCATGGCAACGGTCTGATATGGGAAAATATCAGACCGGAAATCAGCCAATCAGAACGTGCATACTATTGTAGCCATATAATATGGTGATATAATTATGTTGATATAAATAATGTTCATGATGAATGATCGCAATGATGATAATTATGAGGATGATGAAGTTGATGTGGTAATAATGATGTTGATAATAGTATGATGATGATGATGATAGTGATCAATGAAGATGAGATTGATGATGACGATGACGATGTTGATAATGATATTAATTATAATGAAGGGAGATGATGATTTAGATTACCCTTTATTTATTTATTTATTCATTCATTTATTCATTTATTTATTTATTCATCCATTTATTCATCCATTTATTCATTTATTTATTTATTTATTCATTCATTTATTCATTTATTTATTTATTCATCCATTACTTAGTCATTGATTTATCTATCTTCTTTTCACTTATTCATTTATTATTCATTTATCAATCCATCCATCCATTTATTTATTATTCATTTATCAATCCATCCATCCATTCATTTATTATTCATTTATCAATCCATCCATCCATTCATTTCTTTATTCATTTATCAATCCATCCATCCATTCATTTCTTTATCCATTTATTTATTCATTCATTTATTCATTTATTTATTTATTCATCCATTTATTCATCCATTTATTCATTTATTTATTTATTTATTCATTCATTTATTCATTTATTTATTTATTCATCCATTACTTAGTCATTGATTTATCTATCTTCTTTTCACTTATTCATTTATTATTCATTTATCAATCCATCCATCCATTTATTTATTATTCATTTATCAATCCATCCATCCATTCATTTATTATTCATTTATCAATCCATCCATCCATTCATTTCTTTATTCATTTATCAATCCATCCATCCATTCATTTCTTTATCCATTCATTTCTTTATTCATTTATCAATCCATCCATCCATTCATTTCTTTATTCATTCATTTCTTTATTCATTCATTTCTTTATTCATTCATTTCTTTATTCATTCATTTCTTTATTCATTCATTTCTTTATTCATTCATTTCTTTATTCATTCATTTCTTTATTCATTCATTTCTTTATTCATTCATTTCTTTATTCATTCATTTCTTTATTCATTCATTTCTTTATTCATTCACTTCTTTATTCATTCATTTCTTTATTCATTCATTTCTTTATTCATTCATTTCTTTATTCATTCATTTCTTTATTCATTCATTTCTTTATTCATTCACTTCTTTATTCATTCACTTCTTTATTCATTCACTTCTTTATTCATTCATTTCTTTATTCATTCATTTCTTTATTCATTCATTTCTTTATCCATTCATTTCTTTATTCATTCATTTCTTTATTCATTCATTTCTTTATTCATTCATTTCTTTATTCATTCATTTCTTTATTCATTCATTTCTTTATTCATTCATTTCTTTATTCATTCATTTCTTTATTCATTCATTTCTTTATTCATTCATTTCTTTATTCATTCATTTCTTTATTTATTCATTTCTTTATTCATTCATTTCTTTATTCATTCATTTCTTTATTCATTCATTTCTTTATTCATTCATTTCTTTATTCATTCATTTCTTTATTCATTCATTTCTTTATTCATTCATTTCTTTATTCATTCATTTCTTTATTCATTCATTTCTTTATTCATTCATTTCTTTATTCATTCACTATTCATTCATCCATTTAGTTGGTCATTGATTTATTTATTCCTCTTTTCATCCATCCATCCATTCATTCATTTATTATTTATTCAGGTGGTTGTGAAGTGCATTCCACTGGTGTAGGGACTGGTCTTTTTGCTCTGTACCTTCGCTGGCTTCTTCACCTCTACACCAAGCATTCCACTAGTCACATCAAGGCAGACGAAGAATTACAACTTCACAAAAAATATTATGATTCTAGTAATTTAATTTATATTTTCCTAATAGTAGCTGTCTCTGTAATAATATTACTGATATTTTCTAAGAGAATGGGTCTTCGTTTTCATAGGAGTAAATTTGTTAGAAATTTATGCCCATGTATATTTTAAGATTATATCAGACTTTTTGTCCAAAATAGAGCTGGAACTAGCTGTCACAACTATAAGACATTAAAAATGAGCACTAATTTTTAAGAAATTTACCTTTCTGATAATACAGCCAATTTGTTGATTAGGCTGTAGTCTGATAGCTTATTACTATTTTTTATTTTGCACATGGAAAATATTATATTATTATTTTTTATTACATTTTAAAAACGTTCTCTTTTTGTCAAAACTCTACAACAAAAACTAGTAAAGTTGGTGTATCAAGTGTTGGTAAAGAAAAGATGAGGAACTATAGCTAAATCTTCAAAATGTAATTTTATACTACATATTTTTACTCTTAGTATTAAATTTGCATCTAGATTAGTTATGGATAAGATATATAAATATTAAAATTAAAATGGACACTTAAAAAACAATAAAATTTTGCACAAAATGTGTGTATTGTTGTTAGATGAAAAGGATTTATGAGAGCTGAGAGATGTATTAAAGAGCAACCTCATCCGAAGATATGACGTTAATAATTTGATCTGATTAATTGATTGATTGATTGATATATCGATTCATTGATTGATTGTTTGGGTTGGGTTTCCTGTGTTGAGAAGTTATGACTAGTTACCAGTTTTTCACGGTGACATGCCAGTGACAAAATTAAAATCTACGATAAACTGGCGGCTAAAGTTTGATCTGAATCAACAGTGCAAATCATGACATTCTTCAAAAGTCCCCTTGATTTTTTACTACCTTGACTAACCGCATTCAAGCATTCATCAAGTGGTTATGGTTTTGACTTGGAGTTTATGCATGTTTTTTGAGGAGTAACCGAAGAATCTCCAACGATTTACTACTGGAGGTTTCTAGGGGTAACAGTTTAAGTCTCGAAGAATGTTTGAAGGATCCTAAGTCTAAAAGTTTCCTCTAATAGACACTTATATTCAGATTTAGATTGTATTCTGAAACAAAGAGAGTTGAGTCACTATACATTCTGCCCGCAAGCCGAATTGATCTTCAAATGTAATCATGTTTCGGCTTCGATATAATTGTATTGTTATATTGCTCTTCTTATTGTTGTCCAAAAATGATAGTGACTGTTTAAATTCACCCAAATTCAATGAAGAAGTACTAAATAGACTGTTGAAAGCCTTGGAGAAAGCTTATGACTTCTATGAATCAGAGTACCAAGATGTAAATTTGGATGGAATCTATGGCCTTCGTGTTTCTGAAGGTAATATGATATGTTTCATTTGTTGCTATTCGATCTGTACAGTAGATATTAATTGTTTCTTGTTTAAATTTAATTTAATTTTTTAATCAAAAATAAAAACCGTTAGCTATCTTACAATTCATTAAGATTATACAAACTGAAATTGTGAGTGTGTGATGTGTTAATTTTTAGTATTTTAAACTACATAAGCTTAGCTTTTCAAATTAAAAAAAAAAAAAAACAGTTTTTATATCATATTAAATAAGAAAAGGTTGCTTTTAAACGACTTAAACACTAGCTTAAACACTATATTTTACAGTGGTTTTCCCTCTAAATCGGCGAACTTCGCAAGGAATTAGCTCTTTTCAGTTCAACGATCAATGCAGCTGGACTAGCAAATGTTTTTTCAAGCGTTAAAAATAAAGCTGATTTAATATGAGGCACTGTGAGGAGCTCTAGAACAAATGATCAAGTGTTGATTGTACAAACAATCTTTTGTGTTCTTTTATGCTGAGATCTAATTAGTATGCTAATTATGAAACAGAGAAGATCAGAAATAATTCATGATTTTCTCGAACTTGTTAATTCTTTTAATTGATAAGATCAATATAGATGAGAGGCGTGATGGTCTAGTGGTCAGTGGATCGGATTCTGGGCCTACTGGTCTGGGTTCGATTCCCAGCCCGGGTGATTGCGTTGTATCCTTGGGCAAGGCACGTTACTCTCTATTTGCCTTGTCTTCTCGGATAAGGACGTAAAGCCTTCACTCTAATCCTATATAAAGTGGACGTTAAAGATCCTGTTGTGCTATGTTCGCAAAGAGTAGGGGATTGTCTCCCGGTACAACAGTCAGGCCTCGGAGGCATTCACTAACAACACTCATGATTGTAAACTGCTGGTTTTCAGCAGTCCGATAAGTCCTCCATATACACACACTAGTAGATTGTTTGATTTGATGCCTCGTTTTGGTGTTTTTCTGATTTTTCAAACTCGTATAGCCTCTTGCAAATTTTATCGTTTTTTTCTCAAACTTTCACAAGTTATTGTTATGGTGAATGTCTATCATACAATAGCTTTCTTTTTCTTTAAACATCAATTTTAAAAATTATGATAATTAGTAGCGGCGATTTATGAAAGTCATCTATGAGCTATTCGAGAGATATAGCACTATATAAAATGAGGCATATATATAGATGTGATATATTTCTTTTGTAAAATATCATTTCTTATCATTGTCATCAGCATCATTATTGTCATGGTTACTATCATGATAATCAATGTTTATAGACATCGTTCATCATTGAATTATCAACAGCATCATTATTATAACTTCTGCCTCATGCCTATATTTATTATGAATTATTGTATTAAACAATTGAAAATTTCGTATTGATAATTGCAGAATAGAAGGTTTCTAAATTATTATTCATATTATTGTAATTAGTATCATCATCATCATAAACATCATTATTTTGATCATTTTCAAAGTTATTTTTGCATCATCATTAATTATTAAATAAAATATTGATATTTAAATCTATAATTGCTGATCTTTGTTATTATAAAAGTAACATCCATTACTAATTCTATCTACTAGGTGCTTTAATCAAAATTCTCCATGAACAAAGAGCCGGAAAATTGAACATCAAGAAATCACTTTTAACAAGAATAACTCTGCTTGAGAGAAAGGCTTCTAGAGCTGCTGACAAATCTCTCCCTCAACTGAAACGATCCAATCCTCTTTATTACAAGAAGTTTGAAACAACAATTTTGAAACCATGGCAAAACTTTAAAACTTTTAAGAAGCTTGATTATTCAATGTACATCCCAGTGAGTAAGAGAAGTGAAGTCAGCTTTGATGAGGATTCTAGTGATAGATGTATGACACAGATGACAGGGACAGGAGAACAACATAAGAAGCCATGCCAGTTATCTGATCAATGCTGGAGTCTCATGACGGGGAAGGGTGCTGATGGGTACGCACTCACCCATCAGGCTTTGTTTCTATTAATAGGAGAAGTTCAAGGTATTGTGAAGATTAATTGTTTAAGTAATATACACCTATTTCAAAAATCGTCATTGCAGCCGAAGCTACAGTCCACTCTGAAAGCTGCAAAGGATGTTGGTAATATGAACATAGACTCAGTGTTAATGGGTACAAGTTTTTTAAAGCAAAAATTTGTTTATCATCTACCACTGCAATAACTTGGTCATGGTCATATAGCACAAACACGTTAAAAACCAAAATATGCTTTGAATAAGTCGATAAGAAAAGAAGAAATACCAACATCCTTTGCATACTTTGGTATGGGATATATATTGTATATCTCATACACTCAGATCAAAGGAGAATATTGTATAGTACTGATCAAAGTCCAATGTTAGTTCTTTCATATTTTACTAAAACTGTCAACTGAAGATAAAAGTAAATCTTGTCGACAAAATTCAAGTTTTTACTTATGCAAAATCATACAACCTTTATCACGGACATGATTTCTATTGTAAAATGCTAATTAATTATTCATGAATTTTATAATATATTTTAGGATGCAAGAAAGTACTTGAAGAAAAACTAAAGTCATCTGAAAGTAAAATGAACCTTCAGAAATTGTATGCTAGAATATGTGCTAGCATGTATCCACAAATGGTTGAGTTTGAAAAGAGACACCGTAAAAGCAATTACGATAGAGACTTGTATATGGAGCAAGCCATGGTCTGTGGCAGTATGGGGTATTCTGAGTTCCTGTCTCTTAAAAGACTTGAAAAGATATTAAACTGGCAGATGAAAAGTGGCTGTTTTGGAAGCTTGAAGGTTGATGACCACAAACAGACATCTTTGTATAATGATGAACAAGCTAAGAAGATTTTTAAGAAGAATGGTTTTGATGAAAGGATGTATGATGATCTGCAGGGGTATGATTTCAAACCTGGAGCAAACGCAAGGTGTGTATATTTGATATAATGTGGTGATGGTAGTGATGATGATGATGATATGGTTGGTTGTGGTAGTGATAATGATGGTGATGGTAATAATGATAAGAATGAAGATAGGGTTTGTTGTGGTGATGATGATGGTGGTGGTGGTTAATATAGAAATGCTGCTGATGATGATAGAGGGGTGTTGTGGTGATGATTTGTTAGTTGTTGTAATGATGATGGTGTTGGTAGTGGTAATAATTATAATGATAAGGATGAAGATAAGGTTGGTTGTGGTGATGATGATAGTCATGATTGGGGTAATGATGATGGTGTTGGTAGTGGTGATAATTATAATGATAAGGATGAAGATAGGGTTTGTTGTGGTGATGATTTGTTAGTTGTTGTAATGATGATGGTGTTGGTAGTGGTAATAATTATAATGATAAGGATGAAGATAAGGTTGGTTGTGGTGATGATGATAGTCATGATTTGGGTAATGATGATGGTGTTGGTAGTGGTGATAATTATAATGATAAGGATGAAGATAGGGTTTGTTGTGGTGATGATGATGATAGTCATGATTTGGGTGATGATTATGATGATGATGGTGATTGTAGTGGTGATGTAATGATAAGGATGAAGATAGGGTTTGTTGTGGTGATGATGATGATAGTCATGATTTGGGTTATGATGATGCTGATGATGATGATAGTGGTGGTTGTCATGTGGTGATGATGAAGAAAAAGAAGATGATGATGTTAGTGGTGACATGATTAACTGGAGGATGGTGTTGGTGATTATGGTGGTGGTGGTGGTGGTGATGATAATGGTGATGGTGGTGGTGATGATAATGGTGATGGAGATGATAGTGACAGTGATGGTAACACTAATGATGATAAGAATTACAATACCAACCATAATAACAGCACCCAGATATTCACAAGTCTCCATCAACTATATATTTTTACACCTGGGTTTAAATCATTCTTTAATCCTGCTCTCATACCCTGTGGACATGTAGTTTTGTATAATTATTAATAGTAAAGGAATATCAGTTTGTTAAAGTAAAGCTATGTATTGACAGGAAATTGACCAGTATGAGGACAATGAGGTCGCTGTTGGTGGAAAAAGAACTTAATGGTAAGTAGATATATATCAAGTTAACTACAGTAGAAAGATAGGTAATATCAATAAGACCTTCATTCATGAGAGAACTAGCTTTTATGATTTTTCTCCTTTTTTACTCAAAAGCTTAAACTATTCTGTTAATAGTTGTCTATTGCATTCCCCTCCCCTCCCCTCCCAGAGAATCACTCTTGTCACTAATCCTGATTCCATGCCTGTGTCATGATTGACACATTTGTTCCTTTGGTGATATAGGTGGCTGTATGTCTCCCCTCCCCTCCCCTTCCCTCCCCTCCCCTTCCCTCCCCTCCCTAGAGAGTCACCCTTGTCACTAATCCTGATTCCATGCCTGTGTCATGATTGACATATTTGTACCTTTGGTGATATAGGTGGCTGTATGTCTCCCCTCCCCTCCCCTCCCTAGAGAGTCACCCTTGTCACTAATCCTTATTCCATGCCTGTCATGATTAACATATTTGTACCTTTGGTGATATAGGTGGCTGTATGTTTCCCCTCCCCTCCCTAGAGAGTCACCCTTGTCACTAATCCTTATTCCATGCCTGTCATGATTGACATATTTGTACCTTTGGTGATATAGGTGGCTGTATGTTTCCCCTCCCCTCCCTAGAGAGTCACCCTTGTCACTAATCCTTATTCCATGCCTGTCATGATTGACATATTTGTACCTTTGGTGATATAGGTGGCTGTATGTTTCCCCTCCCCTCCCTAGAGAGTCACCCTTGTCACTAATCCTTATTCCATGCCTGTCATGATTGACATATTTGTACCTTTGGTGATATAGGTGGCTGTTTGTCCCACATCACTGGAGTAGCTACTGGTCTACTGGGTGTCTATTTGAGATGGGTTGTACATCAAATGTACCCCCCTTCCGTTGTAGCCAAACAATCATCCCAGGATGAGCCTCAACAACTACCAGACCATCATCATATGTTCATGAGGAAAATGATGCAGAATCAACCCCTCTCGGCCAAGAATATTCACCAAGAAAGACAAAGTTTAAATATGACCAAATATTTCATAATCATTTTGTCAGCGATGATGTTGCTTGTCATTGGGCGTCGGTTGATTTTGAGGAAGATTTTTAGGCCAATTGTAGTGTTAGTCGGCAAAACTAACATGTTGGGAATCTGGGAGAAGGTTTCCGCCCAGAAAAGAAATGTCTGAGATTTTATGTGATTTTGTTTTTGAGATTTGATTAATTTTAGTAGATATCTGATTTTATGAGTATGATGGTTAAGTGATGAAGGTGATGTTGATGATAAAGGTATATCCTTCCTGAGAAACTTCTATTTTTGCTCCATTAATAAAGTGAATATTTTAATAAATATACACAATTAGCGTTGTTCTTGAAAACCCTTTTCTATGGAAAATAGCAAAAAACAACAACAAACAAACACGAAAGCGTGATGATAAATTCTAAACAGGAAAATAAAGATACGAACATGCAGGGGCGTCCAGGTACGTCGCACGAATCACGAAAAATAAAATCGCACAATCACGAATCACGAAGAACAAAATCCCCATTTACCGAATCACGATAAAAAAGATAGCACATAATTAATTAAAATTGATTAATTCACCCTCCGTACACATAAGTCCCTTCTTTAACTAACCAAAACACACATATAAAGGGTTGTTGTAGAAAATAACTCCTTCTACCTGGCATACGGTACTTCGCGCCGCCATATTGACTTAACTTGAAGATGACTCAGATGTAATCTGAGTATAACGTTATGTTTAATCATTTACTTTTTTCATCATGTTTGACGCGTCGGCATGATATTCGCCAGGCATTATCATAACTGGTCTGTCTGTTTGTTTTCCATTTAAAAAAAATCCGAAAATTCACGAATATCACCAATTGATTCCCGAATATCGAAAATTATTTTAGCTTTTCACGAGTCACGGGACAAGTGCCGTGCACGAATCACGAGAAATTATTTCTTGAATTCTCGGCTGATCACGGAAAATTAAAATGCCCGATTACGGGTCACGAAAATACCCCTGGACGCCCCTGAACATAGCTTTCTAAGTTGCAAAACTGGCGGCTTGAAAGTTTGATCTGAATAAACAGTGCAAATCATGACATTCTTCAAAAGTTCCCTTGATGTTTTACTTACTTGATTAACCGCATTCAACAAGTGGTTATGGTTTTGACTTAAGTTTATGCAAGTTTTTCGAGGAGTAACCGAAGAATCTCCGACAATTTATTACTACTTGAGATTTCTAGGAGTAACAGTTTAAGCCTCGAAGAATGTTTTGAGGGTGTAAAAATTTCCTCTCATAGACACTTCTATTGAGATTTAGATTGTTTTCTGAAACAACGAGAGTTGAGTCGTCACTATACATTCTGCCCGCAAGCCGAAATATTAATCTTCAAATGTAATCATGTTTCGGCTTCGATATAATTGTATTGCTATATTGCTCTTCTTATTGTTGTCCAAAAATGATAGTGACGGTTTAAATTCACCCAAATTCAATGAAGAAGTACTAAGTAGACTGTTGAAAGCCTTGGAGAAAGCTTATGACTTCTATGAATCAGAATACCAAGATGTAAATTTGGATGGAATCTATGGCCTTCGTGTTTCTGAAGGTAATATGATATGTTTTCATTTATATGCTATTCGATCTGTGCAGTAGATATTAATTGTTTCTTGTTTAAATTTAATTTAATTTTTTAATTTTAAACCTTTTGAAAAAACCCGTTAGCTATATATTACAATTCATTAAGCTTATAAAAATTGAAATTGTGGATGTGTGATGTGTTAATTTTTAGTATTTTAAACAATACATATTTTCAAATTTTCTAAACTGAACAAAAAAAAACAATTTTTATACCATATATTAAAAATAAGAAACGACTTAAACACTAGATTAAACACTATATTTTACAGTGGTTTTCCCTCTAAATCGGCGAACTTCGCAAGGAATTAGCCCTTTTCAGTTAACAACGATCGATGCAGCTAGTTTTTTCAAGCGTTAAAAAATATTAAAAGCTGATTTAATAAGAGCCACAGTGAGGAGTTCTAGAACAAACGATCAAGTGTTGATTGTATAAACAATCTTTTGTGTTCTTTTATGCTGAGATCCAATTAGTATGCTAATGATGAAACAGAAAAGATCAGAAAAACTATTCATGATTTTCTCTATCTCGTTAATTCTTTGAATTGATAAGTATCAATATAGATGAGAGGCGTGATGGTCTAGTGGTCAGTGGATCTGGTTCGATTCCCGGCACGGGCGATTGAGTTGTATACTTTTCTCTCTATTTGTCTCGTCTTCACGGATAAGGACGTAAAGCCGGAGGTCCCGTCTGCTTTCACACTAATCTTATAAAAGGTGGACGTTAAAGATCCAGTTGTGCTATGTAGGGGATTGTCTCCTGGTCAACAGTCAGGCCTGGGAGGCATTCACTAACAACACTCATGCTTGTAAACTGCTGGTTTTCAGCAGTGTGATAAGTCCTCCATACATACATTAGTAGATTGTAAAGTGCTATGAGCTATTCGAGAGATATGGCGCTATATAAATTGAGGCATATATATAGATGGGATATATTTCTTTTGTAAAATATCATTGCCATTGTCATCAGCATCATTATTGTCATGGTTACTATCATGATAACCAATTTTTATAGTCATCGTTCATCATTGTTATCATCAACAGCATCATTATTAGAACTTCTGCCTCATGCCTATATTTATTATTATGAATTAGTATAGGAAATTACACCGTTCGAGCAGAATTATAAATGAAAAATACCGCCCGTATTTGATGAAAATGAACTAATACCACGAGTGCGTAGCACAAGTGTAATTAATTCACTTTCATCAAATACAAGTGGTATTTTTCATTAATTCTTCAAGACATAGGTGTAATTTCCTTTTAATATCACATATATAAAAAATACGAGTTTCTGAGAATAAAAGTGCAGGGCAATGAATCAATTTGAAAACAGCAAAGTTCCCGGATGTGTGCAATTAATTTATTGCACGGTATTAAGAAAAAAATCACAGTTCGTCAGCCAATCGGAATCGAGTATTTTTTATACATGTGATATTATTGTATTAATTGCGCAATTGAAAATTTTGTATTGATAAATGCACAATAGAAGGTTTATAAATTATTGTTAAAATTATTGTTATTATATAGTATCATCATCATCATAAGTATCATTATTTTTTAATTAATTATTAATATTGATATTTAAATCTATAATTGCTGATCTTTGTTATTATAAAAGTAACATCCATTACTAATTCTATCTACTATAGGTGCTTTACTCAAAATTCTCCATGAGCAACGCGCCGGAAAATTGAACATCAAGAAATCACTTTTAACAAGAATAACTTTGCTTGAGAGAAAGGCTTCTAGAGCTGCTGACAAATCTCTCCCTCAACTGAAACAATCCAATCCTCTTTACTACAAGAAGTTTGAAACATTAATTTTGAAACCGTGGCAAAACTTTAAAGCTTTTAAGAAGCTTGATTATTCAATGCACATCCCAGCGAATAGGAAAAGTGAAGTCAGCTTTGATGAGAATTGGAGTGATATATGTATAACACAGATGACAGGGACAGGAGAACAACATAAGAAGCCATGCCAGTTATCTGATCAATGCTGGAGTCTCATGACGGGGAAGGGTGCTGATGGGTACGCACTCACCCATCAGGCTTTGTTTCTATTAATAGGAGAAGTTCAAGGTATTGTGAAGATTAATTGTTTAAGTAATATACACCTATTTCAAAAATCGTCATTGCAGCCGAAGCTATACAGTCCATTCTGAAAGCTGCAAAGGATGTTGGTAATATGAACATAGACTCAGTGTTAATGGGTACAAGTTTTTTAAAGCAAAAATTTGTTTATCATCTACCACTGCAATAACTTGTTATGGTCATATAGCACAAACACGTTAAAAACCAAAATATGCTTTGAATAAGTCGATAAGAAAAGAAGAAATACCAACATCCTTTGCATACTTTGGTATGGGATATACAACAGCAGGTTCGAAGATGAGCCTTTGTATATCTCATACACTCAGATCAAAGGAGAATACTGTATAGTACTGATCAGAGTCCAATGTTAGTTCTTTCATATTTTACTAAAACTGTCAACTGAAGATAAAAGTAAATCTTGTCGACAAAATTCAAGTTTTTACTTATGCAAAATCATACAACCTTTGTCACGGACGTGATTTCTATTGTAAAATGCTCATTAATTATTCATGAATTTTATAATATATTTTAGGATGCAAGAAAGTACTTGAAGAAAAACTAAAGTCATCTGAAAGTAAAATGAACCTTCAGAAATTGTATGCTAGAATATGTGCTAGCATGTATCCACAAATGGTTGAGTTTGAAAAGAGACACCGTAAAAGCAATTACGATAGAGACTTGTATATGGAGCAAGCCATGGTCTGTGGCAGTATGGGGTATTCTGAGTTCCTGTCTCTTAAAAGACTTGAAAAGATATTAAACTGGCAGATGAAAAGTGGCTGTTTTGGAAGCTTGAAGGTTGATGACCACAAACAGACATCTTTGTATAATGATGAACAAGCTAAGAAGATTTTTAAGAAGAATGGTTTTGATGAAAGGATGTATGATGATCTGCAGGGGTATGATTTCAAACCTGGAGCAAACGCAAGGTGTGTATATTTGATATAATGTGGTGATGGTAGTGATGATGATGATGATATGGTTGGTTGTGTTAGTGATAATGATGGTGATGGTAATAATGATAAGAATGAAGATAGGGTTTGTTGTGGTGATGATGATGGTGGTGGTGGTGGTGGTTATATAAATGCTGCTGATGATGATAGAGGGGTGTTGTGGTGATGATGTGTTAGTTGTTGTAATGATGATGGTGTTGGTAGTGGTAATAATTATAATGATAAGGATGAAGATAGGGTTTGTTGTGGTGATGATGTGTTAGTTGTTGTAATGATGATGGTGTTGGTAGTGGTGATAATTATAATGATAAGGATGAAGATAGAGGGGTGTTGTGGTGATGATGTGTTAGTTGTTGTAATGATGATGGTGTTGGTAGTGGTGATAATTATAATGATTAGGATGAAGATAGAGGGGTGTTGTGGTGATGATGATAGACATGATTGGGGTGATGATAATGGTGTTGGTAGTGGTGATAATTATAATGATAAGGATGAAGATAGAGGGGTGATGTGGTGATGATGTGTTAGTTGTTGTAATGATGATGGTGTTGGTAGTGGTAATAATTATAATGATAAGGATGAAGATAAGGTTGGTTGTGGTGATGATGATGGTCATGATTGGGGTAATGATGATGGTGTTGGTAGTGGTGATAATTATAATGATAAGGATGAAGATAGGGTTGGTTGTGGTGATGATGATAGTCATGATTGGGGTGATGATAACTGATGGTGTTGGTAGTGGTGATAATTATAATGATAAGGATGAAGATAGGGTTGGTTGTGGTGATGATGATAGTCATGATTGGGGTGATGATAATGGTGTTGGTAGTGGTGATAATTATAATGATAAGGATGAAGATAGGGTTTGTTGTGGTGATGATGATGATAGTCATGATTTGGGTGATGATGATGATGGTGATTGTAGTGGTGATGTAATGATAAGGATGAAGATAGGGTTTGTTGTGGGGATGATGATAGTCATGATTTGGGTTATGATGATGATGATGCTGATGATGATGATAGTGGTGGTTGTCATGTGGTGATGATGAAGAAAAAGAAGATGATGATGTTAGTGGTGACATGATTAACTGGAGGATGGTGTTGGTGATTATGGTGGTGGTGGTGGTGGTGATGATAATGGTGATGGAGATGATAGTGACAGTGATGGTAACACTAATGATGATAAGAATTACAATACCAACCATAATAACAGCACCCAGATATTCACAAGTCTCCATCAACTATATATTTTTACACCTGGGTTTAAATCATTCTTTAATCCTGCTCTCATACCCTGTGGACATTTAGTTTTGTATAATTATTAATAGTAAAGGAGGATCAGTTTGTTAAAGTAAAGCTATGTATTGACAGGAAATTGACCAGTATGAGGACAATGAGGTCGCTGTTGGTGGAAAAAGAACTTAATGGTAAGTAGATATATTTCAAGTTAACTACAGTAGAAAGATAGGTAATATCAATAAGACCTTCATTCATGAGAGAACTAGCTTTTATGATTTTTCTCCTTTTTTACTCAAAAGCTTAAACTATTCTGTTAATAGTTGTCTATTTTCACCCTTGTCACTAATCCTGAATCCATGCCTGTCATGATTGACATATTTGTACCTTTGGTGATATAGGTGGCTGTATGTTTCCCCTCCCCTCCCCTCCCCTCCCCTTCCCTCCCCTCCCTAGAGAGTCACCCTTGTCACTAATCCTGATTCCATGCCTGTGTCATGATTGACATATTTGTACCTTTGGTGATATAGGTGGCTGTATGTCTCCCCTCCCATCCCCTTCCCTCCCCTCCCTAGAGAGTCACCCTTGTCACTAATCCTGATTCCATGCGTGTGTCATGATTAACATATTTGTACCTTTGGTGATATAGGTGGCTGTATGTTTCCCCTCCCCTCCCCTCTTAGAGAGTCACCCTTGTCACTAATCCTTATTCCATGCCTGTCATGATTGACATATTTGTACCTTTGGTGGTATAGGTGGCTGTATGTCTCCCCTCCCCTCCCCTTCCCTCCCCTCCCCTTCCCTCCCCTCCCCTCTTAGAGAGTCACCCTTGTCACTAATCCTTATTCCATGCCTGTCATGATTGACATATTTGTATCTTTGGTGATATAGGTGGCTGCTTGTCCCACATCACTGGAGTAGCTACTGGTCTACTGGGTGTCTATTTGAGATGGGTTGTACATCAAATGTACCCCCCTTCCGTTGTAGCCAAACAATCATCCCAGGATGAGCCTCAACAACTACCAGACCATCATCATATGTTCATGAGGAAAATGATGCAGAATCAACCCCTCTCGTCCAAGAATATTCACCAAGAAAGACAAAGTTTAAATATGACCAAATATTTCATAATCATTTTGTCAGGGATGATGTTGCTTGTCATTGGGCGTCAGGTGATTTTGAGGAAGATTTTGAGGCCAATTGTAGTGTTAGTCGGCAAAACTAACATGTTGGGAATCTGGGAGAAGGTTTCCGCCCAGAAAAGAAATGTCTGAGATTTTATGTGATTTTGTTTTTGAGATTCAAAAGATTTGATTAATTTTAGTAAATATCTGATTTTATGAGTATGATGGTTAAGTGATGAAGGTGATGTTGATGTTGATGATAAAGGTATATCCTTCCTGAGAAACTTCTATTTTTGCTCCATTAATAAAGTGAATATTTTAATAAATATACACAATTAACGTTGTTCTTGAAAACCCTTTTCTATGGAAAATAGCAAAAAACAACAACAAACAAACACGAAAGCGTGATGATAAATTCTAAACAGGAAAATAAAGATACGAACATGCAGGGGCGTCCAGGGGGGGTACGTCGCACGAATCACGAAAAATAAAATCGCACAATCACGAATCACGAAGAACAAAATCCCCATTTACCGAATCACGATAAAAAAGATAGCAAATAATTAATTAAAATTGATTAATTCACCCTCCGTACACATAAGTCCCTTCTTTAACGGCTAACCAAAACACACATATAAAGGGTTGTTGTAGAAAATAACTCCTACCTGGCATACGGTACTTCGCGCCGCCATATTGACTTAACTTGAAGATGACTCAGATGTAATCTGAGTATAACGTTATGTTTAATCATTTACTTTTTTCATCATGTTTGACGCGTCGGCATGATATTCGCCAGGCATTATCATAACTGGTCTGTCTGTTTGTTTTCCATTTAAAAAAAATCCGAAAATTCACGAATATCACCAATTGATTCCCGAATATCGAAAATTATTTTAGCTTTTCACGAGTCACGGGACAAGTGCCGTGCACGAATCACGAGAAATTATTTCTTGAATTCTCGGCTGATCACGGAAAATTAAAATGCCCGATTACGGGTCACGAAAATACCCCTGGACGCCCCTGAACATAGCTTTCTAAGTTGCAAAACTGGCGGCTTGAAAGTTTGATCTGAATAAACAGTGCAAATCATGACATTCTTCAAAAGTTCCCTTGATGTTTTACTTACTTGATTAACCGCATTCAACAAGTGGTTATGTCAACTTAAGTTTATGCAAGTTTTTCGAGGAGTAACCGAAGAATCTCCGACAATTTACTACTTGAGATTTCTAGGAGTAACAGTTTAAGCCTCGAAGAATGTTTTGAGGGTGTAAAAATTTCCTCTCATAGATACTTCTATTCAGATTTAGATTGTTTTCTGAAACAACGAGAGTTGAGTCGGCACTATACATTCTGCCCGCAAGCCGAATTGATCTTCAAATGTAATCATGTTTCGGCTTCGATATAATTGTATTGCTATATTGCTTTTCTTATTGTTGTCCAAAAATGATAGTGACGGTTTAAATTCACCCAAATTCAATGAAGAAATACTAAGTAGACTGTTGAAAGCCTTGGAGAAAGCTTATGACTTCTATGAATCAGAATACCAAGATGTAAATTTGGATGGAATCTATGGCCTTCGTGTTTCTGAAGGTAATATGATATGTTTTCATTTATATGCTATTCGATCTGTGCAGTAGATATTAATTGTTTCTTGTTTAAATTTAATTTAATTTTTTAATTTTAAACCTTTTGAAAAAACCCGTTAGCTATATATTACAATTCATTAAGCTTATAAAAATTGAAATTGTGGATGTGTGATGTGTTAATTTTTAGTATTTTAAACAATACATATTTTCAAATTTTCTAAACAACAAAAAAACAAAACAATTTTTATACCATATATTTAAAATAAGAAACGACTTAAACACTAGATTAAACACTATATTTTACAGTGGTTTTCCCTCTAAATCGGCGAACTTCGCAAGGAATTAGCCCTTTTCAGTTAACAACGATCGATGCAGCTAGTTTTTTCAAGCGTTAAAAAATATTAAAAGCTGATTTAATAAGAGCCACAGTGAGGAGTTCTAGAACAAACGATCAAGTGTTGATTGTATGAACAATCTTTTGTGTTCTTTTATGCTGAGATCCAATAAGTATGCTAATAATGAAACAGAAAAGATCAGAAAAACTATTCATGATTTTCTCTATCTCGTTAATTCTTTGAATTGATAAGTATCAATATAGATGAGAGGCGTGATGGTCTAGTGGTCAGTGGATCTGGTTCGATTCCCGGCACGGGCGATTGCGTTGTATACTTGGGCAAGAAACTTTTCTCTCTATTTGTCTCGTCTTCACGGATAAGGACGTAAAGCCGGAGGTCCCGTCTGCTTTCACACTAATCTTATAAAAGGTGGACGTTAAAGATCCAGTTGTGCTATGTAGGGGATTGTCTCCTGGTCAACAGTCAGGCCTGGGAGGCATTCACTAACAACACTCATGATTGTAAACCGTGCTGGTTTTCAGCAGTGTGATAAGTCCTCCATACATACATTAGTAGATTGTAAAGTGCTATGAGCTATTCGAGAGATATGGCGCTATATAAATTGAGGCATATATATAGATGTGATATATTTCTTTTGTAAAATATCATTGCCATTGTCATCAGCATCATTATTGTCATGGTTACTATCATGATAATCAATTTTTATAGTCATCGTTCATCATTGTTATCATCAACAGCATCATTATTAGAACTTCTGCCTCATGCCTATATTTATTATTATGAATTAGTATAGGAAATTACACCGTTCGAGCAGAATTATAAATGAAAAATACCGCCCGTATTTGATGAAAATGAACTAATACCACGAGTGCGTAGCACAAGTGGAATTAATTCACTTTCATCAAATACAAGTGGTATTTTTCATTAATTCTTCAAGACATAGGTGTAATTTCCTTTTAATATCACATATATAAAAAATACGAGTTTCTGAGAATAAAAGTGCAGGGCAATGAATTAATTTGAAAACAGCAAAGTTCCCGGATGTGTGCAATTAATTAATTGCACGAGCATGTAGATATTTTGTCTGCGCATGCGTTTGTTTTGATGCTAAAATTCCTTTTCACGTCGAATGAAAGAATTTTATGCTGACATGGAACATTTAGTTTGCAATCTCATCTTGCACAACTATGTTCAAGAACCGAATTACTGAGATATCAAATGTTGACCGTCTACTAGTACGCTGTAGTTAATTATTTCAATCGAACAAACTCCGGATGGAAAAATATCACACGTCAAAGTCTGACAAAAGTGGATAAAAGGACCAGAACTTCGAACTTTCGAATACAAGTTTGGGCGCTAATTTAATCTATTAGGTAAGCATTACAGTATAAGTCATTACCAACACGATACTGTTTGTATTTAATCATATTGGGAGATATTAGGGGTGGACCATTAGAAGTTGGGGGAGGGGGGGTGGCAATTCCCAAAATAAAAAACGTGCAAGGCCAATGCGCCCAAAAAAAAAATCCTGCACAGAGCCAAGCTAAAAAAAAAAAAAAACGTGCAGAACCTTGAGGGGTAGCGAATGCTAAAATCTTAAAATCCGAGCCTGCGATTCTAGAAATATATCAGCTCATGCATTTATTGTATTTAAACATTCTAGACTCCTAGACATCAAAAGCACGAAAATCCGAGACTCCCGGGGAGACTTTAAGACATCAAAAACACAAAAATCCGAGACTTTGAGACATCAAAAACACGAAAATCCGAGACTTTGAGGCATCAGCAAAAAACACGAGAATCCGAGACTTTGAGGGATCAAAAACACGGAAATCCGAGACTTTGAGGCATCAAAAACACGAAAGTCTGAGACTTTGAGACATCAAAAACACAAAAATCCTAGACTTACGCTCTTTGTATCAGTATACAAAATATACCAAAACAAAATCGACCTCGGTGTGTTTTCCCGACAAAAAGTGAACAAATCGCCCGAAAGTAAAAAAAATTGCTGCGAAGTATCTGCGCGTTGTACCGGACTAATAAATAAAACGGAAAAACGGACTTTTCAAAAGTTTAACCAAAACACAAATAGTTGTTTTCGCTTTGAATTTCAGAGAACAAAATCCTGTAAAAAAAAAAAAAACGTGCAAGACCTCTCTGGTCGAAAAAAAAATCTTGCACAACCCGTGCGGCGAAAAAAAATAACCTACACAAAAATATTGCCACCCCCCCCCTCCCCCAACTTCTAATGGTCCACCCCTTAGACGCCCTCGAACGTCAATAAAACTGCCTTGATTACCTCGAGTGCGTGCGAAATCCTTAGAATTCATCTTAGAATTTTTATATCTTAAACATCGTGCCCCAGCGAATTTACTTCAGAAATAGCTTTTTATATGTTTATATTTTGCAAAACTAAGCTTTTTAGGTAGTAACTTTTGGTCCCGCAATGTGATCCAAAGCGATTTTGTGTACGTGGTTTTATGCATATTTTCGCTCAAAACAACATGCAAATTTTAGCGAACTATTTTTTATTCTTGAATTAAGAATTAAAGTTGGCTTTATAGGCAAAAACCTTAATGGCTCCCATAAAATCGAAATATATAATTACATTCTAGATAAATCTTTTAGATTATAAAATACAGGTTGTTGAAGTTCGTCAAATTTATCACAGTGAAACAGGGCCTAAACCATGTTGTAAACATTGCTTGAAATCATATCCAGGGACAACAAGTTTCTTCCAAAATAGCTCAGTTTTGCGAGAAGTAAACATGGAAATGTCAATTTCTTTAAACGTTTTTTTGGGGCACGATGTTTAAGATATAAAAATTCTAAGATGAATTCTAAGGATTTCGCACGCACTCGAGGTAATCAAGGCAGTTTTATTGACGTTCGAGGGCGTCTAATATCTCCCAATATGATTAAATACAAACAGTATCGTGTTGGTAATGACTTATACTGTTATGCTTACCTAATAGATTAAATTAGCGCCCAAACTTGTATTCGAAAGTTCGAAGTTCTGGTCCTTTTATCCACTTTTGTCAGACTTTGACGTGTGATATTTTTCCATCCGGAGTTTGTTCGATTGAAATAATTAACTACAGCGTACTAGTAGACGGTCAACATTTGATATCTCAGTAATTCGGTTCTTGAACATAGTTGTGCAAGATGAGATTGCAAACTAAATGTTCCATGTCAGCATAAAATTCTTTCATTCGACGTGAAAAGGAATTTTAGCATCAAAACAAACGCATGCGCAGACAAAATATCTACATGCTAATTGCACGGTATTAAGAAAAAAATCACAGTTCGTCAGCCAATCGGAATCGAGTATTTTTTATACATGTGATATTATTGTATTAATTGCGCAATTGAAAATTTTGTATTGATAAATACACAATAGAAGGTTTATAAATTATTGTTAAAATTATTGTTATTATATAGTATCATCATCATCATAAGTATCATTATTTTTTAATTAATTATTAATATTGATATTTAAATCTATAATTAATTGCTGATCTTTGTTATTATAAAAGTAACATCCATTACTAATTCTATCTACTATAGGTGCTTTACTCAAAATTCTCCATGAACAACGCGCCGGAAAATTGAACATCAAGAAATCACTTTTAACAAGAATAACTTTGCTTGAGAGAAAGGCTTCTAGAGCTGCTGACAAATCTCTCCCTCAACTGAAACAATCCAATCCTCTTTACTACAAGAAGTTTGAAACATTAATTTTGAAACCGTGGCAAAACTTTAAAGCTTTTAAGAAGCTTGATTATTCAATGCACATCCCAGCGAATAGGAAAAGTGAAGTCAGCTTTGATGAGCATTGGAGTGATAGATGTATAACACAGATGACAGGAACAGGAGAACAACTCAAGAAGCCATGCCAGTTATCTGATCAATGCTGGAGTCTCATGACGGGGAAGGGTGCTGATGGGTACGCACTCACCCATCAGGCTTTGTTTCTATTAATAGGAGAAGTTCAAGGTATTGTGAAGATTAATTGTTTAAGTAATATACACCTAATATATTTCAAAAATCGTCATCGCAGCTGAAGCTACAGTCCACTCTGAAAGCTGCAAAGGATGTCGGTAATTTGAACATAGACTGTTAATTGGTACAAGTTTCTTAAAGCAAAAATTTGTTTATCATCTACCACTGCAATAACTTGTTATGCATGGTCATATAGCACAAACACGTAAAAAAAAAAAAAAAATGCTTTGAATAAATCGATAAGAAAAGAAGAAATACCGGCATCCTTTGCATATTTCAGAGTGTGGACTGTGGTTTTGATTACAACAAAGATTTTTGAAATAGTTGTATACTATATGAGCAGCAAATCGGTATGGGATATACAACAGTGGGTTTGAAGACGAGCTGTTGTGTATCTCATACAGATTGGAGGCGAATATTGTATAGTATACTGATAATAGTCCAATGTTAGTTCTTTCAATTTTACTAAAACTGTCAAGATAAAAGTAAACCTCGTCGACAAAATTCAAGTTTTTACTTATGCAAATCATACAACCTTTGTCACGGACGTGATTTCTATTGTAAAATACTCATTAATTATTCATGAATTTTATAATATATTTTAGGATGCAAGAAAGTACTTGAAGAAAAACTAAAGTCATCTGAAAGTAAAATGAACCTTCAGAAATTGTATGCTAGAATATGTGCTAGCATGTATCCACAAATGGTTGAGTTTGAAAAGAGAAACAGTAAAAGCAATTACGGTAGAGACTTGTATATGGAGCAAGCCATGGTCTGTGGCAGTATGGGGTATTCTGAGTTCCTGTCTCTTAAAAGACTTGAAAAGATATTAAACTGGCAGATGAAAAGTGGCTGTTTTGGAAGCTTGAAGGTTGATGACCACAAACAGACATCTTTGTATAATGATGAACAAGCTAAGAAGATTTTTAAGAAAAATGGTTTTGATGAAAGGATGTATGATGATCTGCAGGGGTATGATTTCAAACCTGGAGCAAACGCAAGGTGTGTATTATTTATAATGATGGTAATGGTAGTGATGATGATGATAATATGGTTGGTTGTGGTCGTGATGATGATGATGGTGGTGGTGGTGACATGATTAACTGGAGGATGGTGTTGGTGATTATGGTGGTGGTGGTGGTGGTGATGATAATGGTGATGGAGATGATAGTGACAGTGATGGTAACACTAATAATCATAAGAATTACTGTAATTCTTATGATTATTAGTGTTACCATCACTGTCACTATCATCTCCATCACCATTATCATCACCACCACCACCACCACCATAATCACCAACACCATCCTCCAGTTAATCATGTCACCACCACCACCATCATCATCATCACGACCACAACCAACCATATTATCATCATCATCACTACCATTACCATCATATATTTTATAATAACAGCACCCCGAGATATTTATAAGTCTCCATCAACAATACATTTGTACACCTGGGATTAGATCATTCTCTAATCCAGCTCTCATACCCTGTGGACATGTAGTTTTGTATAATAATAAAGGAGGATCAGTTTGTTAAAGGAAATATGTATTATTGACAGAAAATTGACCAGTATGAGGACAATGAGGTCGCTGTTGGTGGAAAAAGAACTTGATGGTAAGTAGATATATATCAAATTAACTACAGTAGAAAGATAGGTAATATAATCAAATTTGTAACACCGTAAAAAATGTTGACTTACTTTAAAGTTAAGTCAACATTTTGTACAGTGTTACAAATTTCATTATATTACCTATCGTTTATATCAAACACAGACACAGCCTATACTAGTTTTCTCATCTAGTTTCCATTTAACTAGAAAGATACTAAATACTATTAAACAATAACAAATTCGTTGGTGATGTATGTATATTAACTTTAATTCCTGATGATGGGCACTAAGACCCCATTATTTGGAAAATAAACGCAAACAAAAAAGATTGAAGAAGCAGTTACTTTTTACAAACTATGCACAAATTAAACCTGCAATACAACTTTGGATATAAGCAAGAGATTGTTTTGCACTTTATATAAGTTGTACCTTCTTTGGGTGTTGTTACAAGGATGTGTCAGACTTTCCTTACATCATCTGATGAAGGCTAGCAGTAGCTGTTAAAATGTCACAGTTCATGAGACCTTCATTCATGAGAGAAACGAACAACATTCTACTCATCTCATATCCATGACAAATAACTTTTTATGAACTTTCTCCTTTTTTACTCAAAAGCTTAAACAATTCTGTTAATAGTTGTCTATTGCATTCCCCTCCCCTCCCCTCCCAGAGAATCACCCTTGTCACTAATCCTTATTCCATGCCTGTCATGATTGACATATTTGTACCTTTGGTGATATAGGTGGTTGTATGTTTCCCCTCCCCTCCCCTCTTAGAGAGTCACCCCTGACACTAATCCTTATTATTCCATGCCTGTCATGATTGACATATTTGTACCTTTGGTGATATAGGTGGCTGTATGTCTCCCCTCCCCTCCCCTTCCCTCCCCTCCCAGAGAATCACCCTTGTCACTAATCCTTATTCCATGCCTCTCATGATTGACATATTTGTACCTTTGGTGATATAGGTGGCTGTTTGTCCCACATCACTGGAGTAGCTACTGGTCTACTGGGTGTCTATTTGAGATGGGTTGTACATCAAATATACCCCCCTTTCGTTGTAGCCAAACAATCATCCCAGGATGAGCCTCAACAACTACCAGACCATCATCATATGTTCATGAGGAAAATGATGCAGAATCAACCCCTCTCGGCCAAGAATATTCACCAAGAAAGACAAAGTTTAAATATGACCAAATATTTTATAATCATTTTGTCAGCGATGATGTTGCTTGTCATTGGGCGTCGGTTAATTTTGAGGAAGATTTTTAGGCCACTTGTAGTGTTAGTCGGCAAAACTAACATGTTGGGAATCTGGGAGAAGGTTTCCGCCCAGAAAAGAAATGACGGATATGTTATGTGATTTTTTTTTTGAGATTCAAATTAAAGATTTGATTAATTTTAGTAGATATCTGATTTTATGAGTATGATGGTTAAGTGATGAAGGTGATGTTGATGTTGATGATAAAGGTATATCCTTCCTGAGAAACTTCTATTTTTGCTCCATTAATAAAGTGAATTCTTGAAAACCCTTTTCTATGGAAAAAAAGCACACAAAAAACAACAAACAAACACGGAAACGCGATGATAAATTCTTAACAGGAAAATAAAGATACGAACGTAGCTGTCTAAGTTGCGCTGCACCCCCCTTACTGAAAAATATGGGAGGATTTCGGCCCCATCCGCATTATCCCGACAGAAAACCTACAATCATGGGCAAAATTGTTGGGACAACATCACTTTTTTATGAGAATTTTTGTTTGCGTTTCAAAAAATATACAAAATCTTTCAATTTGATTTGCAAACCCCCTTCCCCCCTAAGCAATACGGGGGAGAGGGGGAAACTGAAAAATGATGTTGAAATATTTTTCATGTAAAAAACAGATAATGTCCCAAGGTATTTTGCAAATGATTGTAGTCAAAAGACCAAGAGGAGAACTATCCCCTAGACTAAATACGGTTAACACTTTGCTTTAGTATAAATACGCAGGTGATTATAGAAAATCGCGCGCGCTGATTGGTTTGCTATCTCGGATTATCAGCCGATAATCACCTTTTCGGACAAAATGGCTGCCAGTAGTTGTTTTGTCACTGTTAGCGAAGATGAAATTGCAAACTTTAAAGAAAATGCTGTCCCAAAATCGACAAAAGGAGCTACTAAGTTTGGTGTCAAGCTATTTAAAGGTATCATAGTAAATTTTCACGTTTTTTTTGTCATTATATGCGAGACAAAGTTTACAATTTTTACGCGTAACGGTCGCGCTTTTAAAAAATAAAATATTTTCACTTTCAATGCTGTTTCCTTCTTTTTTTTTTTTGAAATAACCACCTTTGTATTTATACTAAAACGATTTATATGATTTTTAAAACTTCCAAGTCTTTTTGGCGATATAGGTTTTATCTTTTCGATTCTCGACCCTCTTGCAATCTCCATAACCAGTGAGAAATGACTTTTAAATTACGTAAACGGATAAAAACGTTTTTGCTCATTGGTATTTTAGTCGTCTTTTTAACATCTGATTCTGATATTATGATCATTATTTTTAAAGTACTCGAAAATTCCCATTGGAAAAAATGTTTTTCAATTTGAAGAGATGGGTTTGTTTTAATTTATCTATGAGGTCACCCCAAAAATTATTGCGGGATTCGTGCGGGATTGTTGCGGGATGCCTGTTTGCTAGTTTCGGGATACGTGCGAGCATGTGATAATACGGGGGCTGACAAATAATCCATTATAATCGTATTTAGAGCACGGATCAAGTACATTTCCTTACATGTAACGTTTTGAACCGTCAATGATGAACACATTCAAGGCTGTAGTCCTTGTATTTTTATATCAACTTGTCTGCTATGTTCACTTGACACAAATTGAAGACACAACTGCTTTGTTGTCAAGAGTCTTAAAAGCTTTTGACAAAAGTTTAGATTTTTTTGAAGAAAATGTCAACGAGATGAATTTGGACGGGATATTTGGACTGCGACTAGCTGAAGGTGAGAGAAGTTAGTGCTATTTAGGATGACTCCCTTTTCACCGCACAAGAGGACGGACAAAGCGTCCCCAAATTTGTTAATCTAATGTTAATGTAACAAAACCAGACGACTTTTTCGCCTCAAGTTGTGTTCGTCCCGTTTCAACACTAGGCGATTTGTCCGTTAAAAACGATTTATTCGTCTCCTAATTTGATTTGAGATTACATAAATAGCTATAAATGGGATATTTGAAAACAAAAACGAAATATATGTGTTGTAGTTCAGGTTCAACATGATTTTAAACCAGTACAATAGTTATTTTATTCCTTTTTCTTACCACGGCTGGGAATAGAACCAGGATCTCTTGCTTCTAAGTCCAGAGACTACACCACTATACCACGATGGCTTCAGTTGAAAATTCTGCATTAGACTTTTGTTTCATTCATAAACTCCCAATAATGGCATAAATTAAACCTATTCCTAAACCTAACCCTAAAGCTAACCCTAAAGCTAACCCTAAAACCTAACCCTAAACCTAACCCTAAACCTAGTACTAGGTACTACTAGTACTACTACTAGTAGTACTAGCTAGTAGTACTAGTACTACATGATTTGTACTAGTACAAAATAACTTGTACCAGTACAATAAACATTGTACTGGCTCAATATAAATTGAACTGTTTTAAAATCATATTGAACCTGAACTACAACATATGCCATTCATTTGTTTGAGACAATTGCCCCCAAAAATCAATTATAACTTAAAACATACTTACTTACTAAGGCTTTAGTTCTTGTTTCAATTGATAAAGGTTTAGAGTAATGCAAAATCATATTTTTTTTGCGATTGGGTTGAGTCTAAAGCGGATTTGAGTCACGGATCAGTCTTAGGGTAACGTTCTTAGAGACCTTTTAGATAGCCCAAAAAGAGCTTACATAATTTGAATCGCATTTTGGCCGAAGATTACTTCCCTTGAGTAAAGGGATAAGAGTTTTTGTTGAAGTACCCGGGTTATCATTCTATTAATGGAATTCTAATTCCAATTTCCAGTGCATTTTTTATTGTTTAGTTTACATGGTGGGTGATATAAATATATTAATACGAGAGAAAAAAAGGGAGTTAAAATAATAGGTAAATTGTAGGTGAATCAGTGATGACCAAAAGAGCAAAAACCTTTCGCCATATAGGAAGCCGAAAAACAAGATAAAATAGCGTGGGAAAGCAAATAAGTGAGGCATATTGAATAAGAAAAAATATGGAAAGATGCATTAAGCCAGAAGAGTGACAATTACAAAAATGAAAAAATTGGAATGATCAGTACTAGGTGAACATATTGAATTTGACAAAGTAAATGACTGAGAAATTGGAAAATAGTCCAAATCACGAAATTAACGAATTCTGATGAAATTAGAAAAATTGCAAACACAAGTTAAGGGGTAGCCTGCGTAAACAGACACTTATTAGCTCTTGAAACGTCTCCCGTCTCTTCTTCGCGGGCACATTTTTGGTTGACCTGCAAATCCCAAAAGGCTACCTGTAAAACGCCGAAAAGCCTGCACAATGTGACCACGCGAGAAGCCTTGGAAATTACAGCAAAAGAGTACAAATAGTTGTTCTCACTTGACTACGCTCATTCGGGTGCTTTCTTTGTCATTAATTCAATGTAAGATTGGTAAGTGAATTATGAATTGCCAAGATTAATTCGTAAGAAATCATGAACTAAAGTAAATAGTCCCGCTTTCCCTGACACTCCATGCATGAGGCCCATCTATCAAGATATCATATGATAAGGACAGATGGTTATTTAGGAACCAATTCAAAAACGTAATAACAACGGTAAAAACGTCTCCTACACACGTTTATAGCGTATCATATATACCATTATCAGCTTAATGACTACAAGCTACTAAGTAATAGCACAATTTCCAGCTTCCTGTCGTGGAATAAAGTTACTCAGTGATATCAAATATGATTTGAGGGAAAAAGAAACACACATTTAAACATCTCTTTCTGCTTTTTTCCCCATCTCCCAATGGTATTGGATAGTTCTCCCTCCTCCCTAATTTCTTCCAGTTATTTCTCCCATCTCCCAATGATATTGGATAGTTCTCCCTACTCCCTAATTTCTTCCAGTGATTTCTTCCATCTCCCAGTCTAGTTGTAGTGTCTTTTTTGAAACGTGTTTTTCTTTCCTGCCTGATCCGTTCGCTCTATAAAATGTTTACTGTCTAGGTAAAAACGGTTTTCCCACCAGTTGCATAATTAAGTGTGTGTTGTAAAGTATCTTTTGAAGGTTTAAAGTAACTATCTATTACTAACACTGTTAAGAAAATGGTACAAGAGTTTTTTCATTCATTCCAAGTATCAATCATATTTTTATAGTTATATAGTTGATGTAATGTTTTTTGTTTGTCAATGAGGTTTTAAACGAGAGTGCTACTTAATTAGGAAAAAGAACCATTAATATTAATGTGTTGCTTTGAAGTTCCAAGTCAGACTCATATTTCAACCGAATTTCTCTTTTTTGACAACGCTTTTTAGGTGCGTAATATGATAGTTCATTGGATCAAGTCAATCTCATAATTCAACATTATCAGTCTGTGTTTTTAATAAAAGCATCCTTGTTTAACCAACATTTTCAGGTGTCTTTGAGAGCACTTTGAAGACATTAGATTCCCACCAATTGCAACTTACCAAATGGACCAATGAAAGACGTATGAGGACTTTGAAAACCAGAACTACATCAATCATTCAACAATCTATCCCTTATTTGAAAGCCTCAAATAAAACATATTTCAACCAAGTTGGCTTTGCAGTGGCGAACAAGTGGAAGATAGTAAGACCATTTAGAAAGCTTGTCCATCGACCTTCTAACGTTACTGAACATGATGTTAGGAATAAGAGTGGTTTTGCAATGCAGCCGTGCATGGAGGCGATCCACGGTAGCGGTGGCAGTGCACAATGCAATATCACCAATGAATGTTGGAAGCTGATGACAAGAACTGATGGCATGGGATATACGTTGACACATCAAGCACTGTACTACATGTTTGCACAGCAAATTAACGGTGAGACAGTATACCCCCTCTCCCCTGATTACAAGTCCCCTCTTTCTCTCTCTGACAAGCACCCTCCTTCTCCCCTAACAAGAGCCCTCCTTCTCCCCTGATAAGCGCCCTCCTTCTCCCCCTGACAAGCGCCCTCCTTCTTCCCCTGATAAGCGCCCTCCTTCTCCCACTGACAAGCACCCTCCTTCTCCCCCTGATAAGCGCCCTCTTTCTCCCCCTGACAATTCCCCTCTTTCTTCCCCTGCGGGCGTCCTCCTTCTTCCCCTGACACGCCTCCTCCTACTCCTCCCTGCAGTAGTCTTTGTGTTTATCCCTGCATGAATTGTGTGGAATCATGGGATATTTTGGGTTTCTTTTTGTACAGGTTGTTCTTCCGTGATCACTGCAAAATTAAACCAGAGCAATATCCATGGGGGGATCGACCATATGTATGACGTCATCTGTTCTTCCATATACCCCCAGTCGATAATTCTTGGAAGAATCAACAAGAAAACAGGTCAGTTGGATATGTACTTTGAACAAGCGGTTATTTGTGGAATTCTTGGTTTTGAAGATTTCTTGTCCATACCAAGACTTCGTGAACTGTTAAGGGGGCAGTTCCCTTCAGGTTGCTATGGTGACCAAAAATACAATCCTAAGCTAAGGTGAGTAGTTAAGTGACGTCATAATCAAGGCTTTGACAAGTTTTATATTCTTAACAACGCGTACCTTTACGTAGTACTCATTCATCCAATCAATGTATGCCTTTGTCCTCTTTACTCCCGCGACGAAGGGATAAAGCTCGAAATGTCAGTAAAGTCAAGTTAACATTTTTTACAAATTTCATTTTATTGCCTACCTTTTCCTTTTTTTTATTTATCCTTCCCATTAGTTATTCTTCATTGTTCATCCATCCATTTATGTGTTCATTCATTCGTTTGGCGCGGATCATAGACAATTGTTCATAAACCACTAATTTTTAGCGCAAAAACAATAGGTTCAATATATATATATTTTTAGTAATTTTAATACAAGAAACCTATCCTTCGGTATCCAGTGTACACAGAGTCTACAGGAAATAATAACACATCAACTGATTATATGAAAATCTATTACGTTTGATGCATTAATGTATAATTTTAGTAACAAAATGACACTAGAAGCGCACAGATTGTATACCCGACATTCAAAACTTCTTGGAGGTAAGAAACCGTTACCCTTAATTAATTCATATTATCATATGACCCGTTTTGCCAGGCGCACGCTCTTAAGAAAACCTTTGCAAAAAGTCACGTGATGGGGTCCGTACGGCTTTTTTCACCTGGTCCGTACAAACAAGTACGGACTCGCTACTCGAAACATCATAAAAAATGACGCGCGCCGGTCAAATTACGGGTTATATGATAAAAAGCTTATTGACTGCATGAGTTAGGTCGGGCCGTACGGGAAAATAGTTGGCTCTTGGTCATTTGTACCTTAGACTTAAATAACCATATTAATATATGCATATCTTAAATCTTTTTGGAAATATTAATACATAACCACAGTTACTCCAGGGGGGATCTAGGGACATCCCTTACAACTTAGGAGCCCTTAACTTGCAGTTGAGACACCCCTTGACAAATATCTAGACTCTGGATCCGCCCCTGTGCTCTCTTCAGAAACGACCGAGTAGTGACTAATCAAATAATTGGGTAAACCGGTGGAGTGGTGGTTATTCATTACTCACTGCAAAACGACCGAGTAATGGCTATTCCTTATTCAAATTAAACTAGTAATCGATGAATTATCGTATCTCAAATCTAGTAATCGATATATTTTCGTTTCATTTCAGACGGTTGCGAGTCTCACATCACTGGTGTAGGAACAGCTCTACTTTCACTCTACATCCGCTGGCTCGCATGCAATAATGAATGCTCAAACTCGTACAGATTTACTCTACCAGAATAGGTTTTAGTAAATCATTGAACGTGAAATGAAAACAGCAAAACCGAAATGCATAATTCCACATGACTTCTAAAGAGAAAAAACAAATACTCAAATAAAACCCCATTATTAACATTGATTCTGACTTTTATCAACCACCCTCACTTTATTTTGAAACCAGGGGTTTTCGGCAATAAGCGCGCGCACCCACTCTTGATATTTGAATTTTAGTAGACTTTCTCCAAGTTTCGCTCGTTGAATTTTCAGGTGATTGGGGTTCCTGTGCTTTCCGAAAATCATATCGGCTGAGAGTTCAACGGGCGAGACTTGGAGCAAGTCTACTGTCATAGCGCAGATGCGGCCTAAATCTTCATTCTGTACTAACGTAAGCCGATTCGATGCTCCAGCTTTATAGAATGTCCCAAGGGAAATCGTCCCAATGTTTGAAGATTATTTTTCAACACAAATGTCAGGAAAAAATGTACAATACAGAAACTAAACAAAATCAGACATAAAAAAAAAACCATAAATAAACAAAATGCAAAAAAAGAAGCACACAAACAAGTAAACAAAACAAGTAAAAAAATATTTGTCTAGTATAAATTGATAACATTTTATTTCCAGCGCGTTTAAAATTCCTTCATTTCTACAAGTCCGTTAGGTTTTTGCATTTATACGACTGGAATTATTTTCCTATTTTACAGATAATTTATTTTTACATGGGCTGGTTGGCCTGCTTGTACCACTTAGTAATTACAACAACAATTAACTCCGGTAGTCTTGATTGTAAACTAAATACAAACATGCAGCAACCAAAATATTTCTTAGGTCCCCAAGACAGCTGACTTAGTGATTACTGAAGGGGAGGGGAGAGGAGAGGAGGGGAGGGGAGGGAAGGGGCGGTCAAACATGCAACATCCATGTTTCTTAGGTGTTCAAGGCAGCGGACCTTGTGATAACTGGGGTGATAACTGATCACTGTTAGTCTTAACTAACGTATTAAAATACGTTCCCTCTCTGATTTAGGCGTTGGTTTTCGTGTATTATCAGTTCCTCAAGAATGCTCTCTTTGTGACTCCTGAGGGGGGAAGGGACGGGGATATTTCTGATTACTGTTAGTTAACCTCTCTGATTTAGTTTTCGTGTGTTCTTAGTACCCCAAGACAGCTGTCTTTGTGACTCCTGAGGGGGGAAGGGACGGGGATATTTCTGATCACTGTTAGTTAACCTCTCTGATTTAGTTTTCGTGTGTTCTTAGTACCCCAAGACAGCTGTCTTTGTGACTCCTGAGGGGGGAAGGGACGGGGATATTTCTGATTACTGTTAGTTAACCTCTCTGATTTAGTTTTCGTGTGTTCTTAGTTCCCCAAGACTGCTGTCTTTGTGACTACGGAGGGGGGGAGTAGAGGTCCATAATATTTCATTGTTAGTTAATCCGTTCCCTCTCTGATTTAGCCGGTGGTTTTCGTGTATTCTTATTAGGCCCCGCGCTCCTTCGCCTTCCTTTACTAATCTTGGACATCTCATCACCAAATACATCTCCAGTACGTAAGGCTGAGATTAAGTCATCAAACTCGCCTCTATTGTCCCCTGTATTACTTTTCTTTTTTGGCTTGGCAGGTTGTTGTTGTTGTTCTTTGCCCGACATTACTTTACGAGCTGCCGACTTTTGTCTGTCTTTTTCTTTTTGCTGTTGAAAGAGATGTTCGGGTTGTAACTTTTTTTTTTTTTTATAGAAAGAAATCACTTACTGTTTACACCCTATGCAAAAAGGCATTTCCTTACTTAATCAGTATTAGAAGACACAATTGCTTTTATTAGAAAGAGCACATCGAAATTAGTGATATTCCAAAATTTCACTGATGTAGTAACATAATCTGATCAAAAGTTACAGCTTTTTGAATTTACAAACGCTTAAAATTTGGGCCTTTAGAGCTTCGCTTTCGCGTTTTTGGTACATTTTAAATGCTGATAACTCTGGAGTGTAAGGGAAAAACATTAGGGGTGGACCATTAGAAGTTGGAGGAGGGGGGTGGGTGGCAATATTTTTGTGTAGGCTATTTTTTTTTGCCGCACGGGTTGTGGAAGATTTTTTTTTTGACCAGAGAGGTCTTGCACGTTTTTTTTTTCTTTTTTTACAGAATTTTGTTCTCTGAAATTCAAAGCAAAAACAACTGTTTGTGTTTTGGTTAAACTTTTGAAAAGTCCGTTTTTCCGTTTTATTTATTAGTCCGGTGCAACGCGCAGGTACTTCGCGACTTTGCTCAGTTAACTTTCGGGCGATTTGTTCACTTTTTGTCGGGAAAACACACCGTGGTCAACTTGGGGCAAGTCTATGTCTTGGTATATTTTGTATACTGATACAAAGAGCGTAAGTAATTTTCGTGTTTTTGATGCCTCAAAGTCTCGAATTTTCGTGTTTTTGATGTCTGAAAGTCTCGGATTTTCGTGTTTTCGTGATTTGATACCCGTGATTTTCGCAATTACTTTGCGACTTTGCTCAGTTAACTTTCGGGCGATTTGTTTATTTTTTGTCGGGAAAACACACCGAGGTCGACTTGGACAAAGAGCGTAAGTCTAAGATTTTTGTGTTTTTGATGCCTCAATTGCAAAGTCTCGAATTTTTCAGTGTTTTTGATGTCTCAAAGTCTCGGATTTTCGTTTTTTTAATGTCTCGGAGTCTAGAATTTTTAAATACAACAAATGCATGAGCTGATATATTTCTAGAATCTCAGGCTCGGATTTTAAAATTTTAGCATTCGCTACCCCTCAAGGTTCTGCACGTTTTTTTTTTTAAACTTTGCTCTGTGTAGGATTTTTTTTGGGCACATTGGCCTTGCACGTTTTTTATTTTGGGAATTGCCACCCCCCCCCCCCCCCCCCTCCCCCAACTTCTAATGGTCCACCCCTTATTGAAATATTTTATTGTTCATGGTGTTTTGTCTTGCTCGTTCCCAGTCCTTTGCTGTTTTTGCATATGGCGTATGGATAATGACGATGATGACGATAAAAATGATGATACTAATAAAAATAATAAGCTATCAAATCAAGAATGTCCTGGTATGTAGGAATCATAATTGAAAATAAACTTGTATCGACTATACGTAGAAAGAGTTTTAATAAGCCGAGCTTTCGGACCAATCGTCCATGCTCAGGGACCCTATCATTGTCAGCACTGAAGATGGACGAAAACTTGCGTTATTAAAAAACTTATTATCACGTGCCTTTGGCTTGTGATTGTATCTGCCGATACAACATGGCCGCTCATGTTGTAAACATTACTTAAAACCTTGGCTTTTTGATACGTAGTAGATGTAAAATTACTTTTGATAATAAGCTAATCAACAGTGAAATGTTGCTTACCTCTGCCATGGCTTTAGCCTTTCGTTCTTCGGCTTCTCTCTTCTTTTTTAGTTCTCCATTTTGATTTTTGGCTTCCTGATTAGAAACAATGAGAGAGATTTTAACGCAACATAAACACAACATCTATACAACCAAACACTGGCAATGACAATTATAACGAAAACAACAATAATAACAACAAAAACACTTACAATGAAAATCACTAGAGTATTTTTAAAAACGTCCGTTTAAAATTCGGCCTTGCATGAATATGTTTTTTTGTATCGCATTACTATTTTTCTAGACTCCTCCGCAGGTAACCCTTTCCTTTACCTTTCCCTCTCATGGGATCCCTTTGTCAATTGACCGAGGGGGAATTGGACCCGGCAAGAAATGATTCTCCTGTGGGGCCTCAGTCCCTCAGTCGAGACAGGAAGCCCAACAAAAGAAAACGGAGCGGAGACGCCTGCGGAGGAGGATACTATTTTTCAGCAATATGATTGGCCAAAAGGGATCACATGGTACAAAAACAAGACAGTATATCAAACGAGCATTTAACCACTCTAGTGATTTCGGTATTATAATAGAACGCAACAATATATCTTATAATAATATGTTTATTGTGCTTACCGCGAAAGACACCAAGAAGATATTGAATATTCCAAAGAACTGGTCTGACTGCATAGCCTTGGCATCTTCACCAAACAACTTGACAATCTTTTGATACTGGAAATACAAGCTAATTATTAGATATACACCTTTGTAGAACGACCGCTCATATCACATCATAAGACACACATCTCTCTAGAACGACCGCTTATGTAATATCATAAGATATACACCTCTTTAGAACGACCGTTTATGTAACATTATCAGATATACACCTCTGTAGAACGACCGCTCATATCACATCATTAGACACACATCTTTCTACAACGACCACTTATGTAACATCATAAGATATACACCTCTGCATGTAGAACGACCGCTTATGTAACATTATAAGATATACACCTCTGCATGTAGAACGACCGCTTATATAACATTATAAGATATACACCTCTGCATGTAGAACGACCGCTTATGTAACATCATAAGATATACACCTCTGTAGAACGACCACTTATATAATACGTCATAAGATATACACCTATGTAGAACGACCACTTATATAATACGTCATAAGATATACACCTCTGTAGAACGACCGCTTATATAATACGTCATAAGATATACACTTCTGTAGAACGACCGCTTATATAATACGTCATAAGATATACACCTCTGTAGAACGACCGCTTATATAATACGTCATAAGATATACACCTCTGTAGAACGACCGCTTATATAATACGTCATAAGATATACACCTCTGTAGAACGACCGCTTATATAATACGTCATAAGATATACACCTCTGTAGAACGACCACTTATATAATACGTCATAAGATATACACCTCTGTAGAACGACCGCTTATATAATACGTCATAAGATATACACCTCTGTAGAACGACCACTTATATAATACGTCATAAGATATACACCTCTGTAGAACGACCGCTTATATAATACGTCATAAGATATACACTTCTGTAGAACGACCGCTTATATAATACGTCATAAGATATACACGACCGCTTATCAAAAGTCTGTACTTGTAAATAACAGATTGTCATTATGCAGGTAATGGCATCTTACTTTTTGTTTTAGCTGTTCCCACGAGTCTTCTAGTTCAGCACAAGAACTTTGCGCGACCTTCACGAAGACTCCCATCGTTTCCACAAACTTGTCACCTGGTACTCTCTCTCGTTTACGACTTTGGAAATCCAGCTCCTGTGAAAACATATCATCATTATGTCTTAAAGTTTACCTTAACCGTAGTAATTCGAATAAGCGCCGCGATGTTTTTTTAAAATTTTTCTCGATCTCACTGTCCCCTTCTTGATCAGAACTACGAATGTTGGGGAGATAACACAATATGCGAGCGGTGAAATATAATTACTTTGAACTGAAGAATATAGCTTTTGGTAAAAATTTATTTCCAATGTTGTTTTAGAGTAACATTATAGAGTTTAAGTGCGGCGCTTATTCGAGGGCGGCGCTTATTTGGGGGAGGCGCCGTAAATACGGTTTGCTCAACTTTCAATTTGCCCTGCCTCTGATGCAGGAGTTTGATGCTTATTTCAATAAAGCTTGTCGACAAAAACCCACAAAGCTGAGACCGCAGAGGATCATGGCAAGTACTTTGTACTAGATAAGTAAAGCCTTTTAACACAAAGTGAAAGCACACAGGAGGTGAAACTGGGGCTGGTTAATGATTTCAAATCGATCAACTGTTATTGATATATGTGGAAGGCTGTAAACTCTATCTGCTCTGAATTTTAAAGTCGGTCTTAGAGCTTTTCAATAACTAATTTTTTTCAAATCCGTATTATAGAACGTACAATCAATTTTTCTTCGTACATTAAATCATTTCTCTAACACACGTCCTGTGGCCTACCATATCTAAAGTTTCATTCAAAAATGTCTTCCTTACCTTATCAACTTCTTTTAGTTCTTTTTTTATTGAATTTATTTCGGTTTCCAAGTCGTTTAAACTGAAAAAAGTTAAAAACAACAACAACAAATAAATAAATAAAAAAATAAAAAAACGAACGATGGAGCGAACGAACAAATAAATAGCTGATTAAATAAATAAATGAATAAATAAATGAATGAATAAATAAAATAAATAAACAAAAAAAAAATAAAAAAAATAAATAAAAACAAACAAACAAATAAATAAACAAATAAACAAACAAATAAAAAACAAACAAACAAATAAACAAACAAATAAACAAAAAAATAAATAAATCAATAAACAAATCAATCAATCAATAAAAAAATAAAAAAATCAATCAATCAATGAATCAATCAATCAATCAATCAATCAATGAATCAATCAATCAATCAATCAATCAATGAATCAATCAATCAATTCTAACTTACTTGACTTTTGCTGCAGTCCTAATATGTGGTATATCTTGTTCTAATTGAAGTACGTCTGGGTACTATATATAATACATTGATAAAATTAAATCATTATTTTCTTTAGCTAAATATAAATGGACACACTGTATAAACACATTCTATCATCAATAGAGGACGGAACACACTGGGCGACAAGTTGCAGCCACAAATACCTCGAATCTTGAGTACAATTCGTAATTAATAGGTACAAGTGATGTTTTGAAAGTTTTCAAATTACCCTGCGAGCAGAGGTTCCTTTCTCTTACCTAGAACGACGTCGTTCCAGGTAAGAGAGAAAGAAATATCCTTATTTAGACGAGTTCAATTTGATAACTTTCAAAACACCACTGCAAAATCCAATCTGGTTTGAATTCATGCATAGAGTCACAGCAACAAATACAAGCAATACACACGAAGCGTCCTACTAAGGCCTCGTCAACACGAATCCGATCCGGCTGAAACCATATAGAAATATTTGCGTCCACACGAATCCGCTTATCTATAGGATTCAAGTAAAAGTATGCGGTTTCAAAAGTATCCGGAACCGTGTAGACGGGGTCTAACTAAGTGACAAGACACATCAACGTCTCGCCTATTGTTTTCCAGATTTTTAAGTATTAAAATACATTTCTTAGACCTACAATCTTTTGCAAAATAAATGAGACACTTCACCCCCATCCCCCATAATAATGTTGATCAGAGGTGTGTTCGTCGATCTGAGCTTTTTTATGCAAATTCCAAGACTCAAACATCAACATTGAATAGGAGAAGGGGATGAGAGTTTGTTAATCACCATGGCACAGTTTATTTTGTATAGGATTGTAGTTCAAACATTGCATCGCACATGTACCTAATCTTATACGAATTCAAACAATAGCTTTGCTCATTTTGAGAATACAGTGAAAATTACCTACCGATTTCTCTAAAACTGTGACTAGGTAGTTAAGAAGAGTAATTTTAGAATTTGAGCTGGATTTGGTGTCAATAATTGTATTTAGACTTGCAAGCTTAAAACCTGAAAGAGAAAAAATAGATGAAAAGGTTCAAATAAAACATTTACAAGATCATATCACAGTACAGCACAGTCTATTTTCTCTGTTGTTGACCTGGTCAACGAAGAGCCAGAGTGAATCGCTGGTGGATCACTCTGCTGAACTCCTTTTTGGAGGGTCCTGAAGGGGGAAGCAAATATCACATAATCCTATCAGTTTTGCTCAGGTTTTCTATCCCATTCCCATTCCCATTTCCTATTGTTCTTTTATTTTTTCCAGTCCCAGTGCATCCAATCCCATGTTCCCATTCAAAAATAAAGCCAATCCCAGCACCCATTTTACCCATTCATTCCTCTTTTTGGACGGTGCCAGTCTCTTTGCCTGGTCCACTGATGCAGTTAATAACAAATCATACCTGCAGCATTGCCACGAGCTCCACGATTCATGTAATTGCCAAAGGCTAACACAACCTCAAGTAGAATTCTTAGTCGTTTACTTCTGTGTAGTTCTCTACAAGAACTTATAACGGCTAAAGAAACGATATTTGATATTAGAGAGAAAAATAAATAAATAATTTAACAAACAAACGAATGAATATTTAATATTAAGAGTGAATGAATAAATAAATCAATATACAAATAAATGAATATTTGACATTAGAGTGAGTTGGTAGACACAGGCATCCCAACACATACCTTGTACTTTTGGTTTGACATCTGCCATTCGTTCAGTAAATCTCTTTTTGTAAAATAACGATTTAAGTCGTTGATCATAGTGAACAATTCTAAGGAAAAATTCAAGAAATATAAATATATAAAACTTTAAACGAACAAACACAAAGACAGACAAATGAACAAACAAATGTACAAACAAACAATTAATCAATAAAACAAACAATTAATCAATAAAACAAACAAATAATCAAACAGAAAGACAGATGGAAACAAACAACAAATAACAACATAGACAGACAAGCAAACAGAGATAGAGATATATATCACTGCACAAACAAACAAATAAACATACAAATACCAATCCGTTGGTTTTTCACCTACCTACTCATATCATATAAAAATTTATCAGCCCGAGCAAATTTATCTCGTTCTTTATTGTGTTCATTTAAAAGGTTCTTTTCCGCTGATGTAGGGACATACTTTAGTAACTGTTGAATAAAGACAAATAAATCAACAAATATTAAAATAACAAATATTGAAAAATATTGAAAAATATTAAATAAATAAATGAATGAATAAATAATTACTTAATATAAATAAATAAATGAATATGGAATAAATAAACAAACAAATGAAGTAATAAGTAAATAAATGAATGAATATATAAACAAATAAAAAAATAGAGGGTGGAAAATACGACATTTTGATCTCTTGCATTATTAAATCGATATCGCAGTCATTATTGATTAGATTAAATAAATCATTAAATCAAATAAATAAATAAATAAATAAATAAATAAATAAATAAATAAATAAATAAATAAATAAATAAATAAATAAATAAATAAATAAATAAATAAATAAATAAATAAATCCACAAATAAATATTAAATTTATCATCAAATAAGTGAAAAAGTTATTAAGGTTTCTTTACAAAAAATAGGTTATGATACCTGTTCCACCATATCTTTTGATAATTCATCCCTTTCGTCCATACATAGCATGACCTGTGTTATTTCCTCATCAGTCATCTTTAGTTTAGTCAACAGTATACCACAATTCTGCAAGCAAAAGTAACATAGAGATAAATGTGTCATACTACAACTCTTTTATCGTAAAAAACTTGACTGGAATTGAAATAGTGACCTATCATAATTATGTTTGCCGTCAGGGTGAATAGCGCTATCCATCGGATAAATCCTTATCCAGCAGATAAAATCTATAAAAAATCTATGCAGTGGATAACTTTTATTTACTAAAATAACTAATAGTTCTTTTTTAGTCACTATCTAGTAACTATCATTCAACCAGAAATATCAAATACAAAGAAAAACCTCATTACAACTTAGCTTGCCTTTGAAAGTAATAGTATCTAAATATGAACTATTACACAGTAGCAGTTTCATGTTATTTCATGGATATAGTGTTTTTGTTTTAGTAGGCTTAATGTTAATAATTGTAATTGATCTAAAATGCATGTTCTGTTATTGTTATTATTGTTTTTGTTATGCTGTTCGTCCCTACCTGTGCCCTCCTGTTGTCAATCAGTGACAATTCCTTTGGTTTTGCATCTGTTACATCCTTAGATGCATTCTGTAATAAGCAAAAATATTAAAAAATTTACTGTTTTGTTTTCATTTATATATATAGATGTAATTTTGCAGTTTTACGAAACTTTTGCAGATTTCTTTTTCATTTTCGGACTTGGTGAACGGCAAGAAAGGTTTTTCTATGGTGAAAAATTATCATTCAGATCATTTTACTTCCAGTTGTTTTGTTTTGTTCAAGTTTTATTTATTTCTAGCAGATTAGCAAATATTGATAACAACAACGCTATAATCTTATATTTATTACTAAACATCTACAACCAAAATCTTCTACATCTCAAAGTATAACTTTTTTAATAATAGTTACTTCAACGAAAAACATTAGAAATATTCAATTTCTATATGTAAGATAGATGTGGATCGAGATGACTGATGATGTGGATTAAATGTGTCAATGGATTTAAATAGTGGATCGAAAAATGACCTGGATCAAAATGTCCTTGGATCGAAAATACCGGTTACAGCGGTATTGTAGTTTGTGTGTGTGGTTTTGCAGTTTCCAACCTCCCCTTACACCAACTCAGCAATGAAACTAGCAACTTTCAAAACACACAATCTTACATCAGTGCGTTGATAAGCAGAGAACATCCTGTCAAAGTCTTCAAAGTCCATCACAGCATAAACCTGACGAAAACAACAAGGCATTAAAAACTAGGTCATAAACATGAACATAATTTGTGAATTATTAATGCATAAAATAGCACAAACATGTATAACCGAAATATGCTACAAATAAATCCTTTGTTGGCTTCAGATTGTGGACTGTAGCTCTGATTGTGATAAGTATTTTTAAAACAGGTGTATTTACCTCAGCATCGTCGATATCGGTCCATACAGTTCCCTTGATTTTGGACTGGAAAAAAAGATAGCATTGTTATGAATATATCTCTTTACTATTGTATGCAAATTACCCATTAATAACTTCTCTTTTATGAAGAACTTGATATTAATAGCATTTATAAATAATGAAAAAATACTCCCAAGGGTTACATCACTGAAATGGGTAAACAAACAAGAAAGGCAAAAAGGGTTTATTGTCCATTTCAGACTATACTGTACAAAATTATTATATTCTGATTGGACAAGCGGGGTACAATTAAATTGTACTCTGCAGAGTAGCAATTAGTTTTTCAGTACATTATAAATAAAAATCGCACAATCTTCTCGTTCAATTTGTAATTAATAGATACTCGTGATGTTTTGAAAGTTATCAAATTGGACTCACCTAAAAGGCTTGTTCAATTTTGAAAACTTTCAAAACAACACTCGTACCTATTAATAATTGAGAATTGTACTCAAGATTGTGCGATTTCCTATACTAATATACATACATCAGGCAGTTTAGACCAGTTAAAAGACTTGAGAGGATTTGATGGTTTAGGTGCTTTTCTGTTGGGTTGACGACTGAATCCAAAGAAACCTCCTCCAGGGCCATTTGCTGTACCTACAACACAACACTTCACATTAATTCACTCTGAACATGAATTCAATTCCGGTTATTGAAACATTGGACACCAAATTGGTGTCTAATTACACACACCCACAAAACTCATTACCACCACTTATACCTGGAATCAAACCATTTACATAACGAAGAACTTGCAAAATTTGTAGGTCTACTAATTTACTTAAGACACTTGAATGACTTCCACATATTTATTAGTATTATTTATTAAAAAACTCATGAATAATTAATGAGACATTTTCAAAGGAAATCATGACCATGACCAGTGTTGTAAATCTTCATACAACACTAGTGTTGTATATGGCATAAGGGAAATTTATTTTAATCTTGAAAATTTTGGCAAAATATTAAAGAGCTAATTAACCTAGACATTTTTAAATGGAAACTAGTGAGTTAACTAGTATAGACATTTTTAAGTCGTTTACAACATTCGAGTCCGTGTTGTATCGGCTATAAAATCCTGCGCTTGCGTTTGTATCTGCCGATACAACACAGCCGCTCATGTTGTAAACATAACTTAATATTGTTCATTAGTATATTATTATTATTTCTTATATTTCATATTAAAAATTATATATGTTTAGATTAATATATTTTAAAGTTAGTGTGATGATGTAAAGGCTTTACTGACTTAATAAAGATGATGATGATGATGATGATGATGATGTATAATAATTATACAAATTGATTTTTGATTCTATACAATGTATATTACCAAAATTCCCTCAAACAAACTAGTAAAAATATACAGTCAAAGTATAAAAGACTAATGATTTCTACCTGGTGGTGGAGGGGGAGGTGCCCCGCCAGGAGGACCTGGTGGTGGTGGCGGCGGTGGTGCTGCTCCCCCTGGAGGTGGAGGAGGTGGTGGGGGAGGGGGTGGTGGACATCCTGCCATTGGTGATGGCTTGGCTGCAGCACTGTTTAGTTTAGATATCTTTAAGTCGTCCGGGATAGAGCCACTACCACACTTAATGACTTCTTCTAATCTTGTTCTTTCACGACTTTCTAGTTCAAGCTGTGTAAATACATGTACAACAATCACAGTTAAGAACTTCAGTATAACAATGATTTATTAATTATTATCAACAAATAACAGTTTAAGGGGGTGTTTACATGAGACAATCATATCACTAGGACTGACCTAGCAAGCGAATCAATTTTACATTTTGTTACAATCAGAGCATATTATTTCTGAAGTAAACTTCTCTGATTCGTTGATCTGTGTGTTTAGCACACATCAACACAATTTGCATAAGTACAGATTTAAATGGGTAAAGTACAGATTTAAATGGGAAAGTACAGATTTAAATGGGAACCTGTTATAAGAACTTGACGAAGCATAATTATAGTCCATTGTATCATCAGCTTTAAGAAAGTGTGTGGTTACTAAGTGCATGTATAAAACAAATGTTTCTCAAGCCTAGAAGGCAAGTTATCTTTTATACATGTCAAGCATAATCCTAGTGCTAGGAAGATCCTAGTATCCGAAAGAAAGCTACCATGTAAATGAAAAAATGTATAGCGAGTAGGTTGATTCGCTTGATAGGAATATCCTAATGCTAGGATCTTTCTTGTCCTAGGTAATCACTCCTTTTCTTTAGTATCCAACAAACCTTGGATACAGAGTCAGTTAGCTTCTGTTCTTGATCTCTAATATTTTGCATGGCTTCTTGTAGTTCCTGGTTGGCCCTTTCTAGTTTAACCTCCATTTTATCCAATTGCTCTTTCATTTCATCCTATTAACCATTACAAAAACATCAAGTTATTTTAACGGTAACATTTTAACTCTTGAGCTGGGTAGAGAGAGTTTAGAAAGTATGAATATATAAAAATATACACTTTATTCTCAAACAACAACTGTCATGGTCAAATGACAAGCAAACAAACAAAGGCAAAGAAACAAACAAAGACAAATAAAGACAAACAAACAAAGACAATCAAAGACAAAGAAACAAACAAAGACAATCAAATAGACAAATAAATATTAAACAGATAAATGAAAAAGCAAGCAAACAAAAAACATAGAAAAAAAAAAACAATTAAAAAAAAATAAAACAAAAAAACAACAACATTGACAGCATTGAGAACAAAAAGCATCTCTGTATGTGACTTCCCAGGCTGACACCAAATCAACAGCCTTTCTGGACACTTATAATTTGCAGCTTTGGTAAAATTTGATTTTGATCAATGGACTCAATGGCTTTCTGGCCAAGTTTTTGTTTCTACCAGAGAGCCATGACTTTAATCCATTGTCCTTGAATCATTTTCATATAAATGTAATAACTGCCATTATATGACATTGTATTGGAAACAGGTCCATTATATGATTGACACTGAACAAACATTTCCATTTACCATCTCTTCTTTCTTGTCATCAATTTCTCTTTCTCGTTTGGTCAGCTTGTTTTTAAGATCTTCAACTATCATCAACAAACAAAATAACTATATAAATGTATGCATACTGACAATTAATAATAACAAAATAAGTATAAAAATAAATCAAAGGATGGATGGATGGATGGATGGATGGGTAAATGAAATAATACTTCTGGCTATAGTTTCATATGGCATTTCACTTTCTTTTTATTCAAACACATTAATTTTGAACTAACATTTAAGCTAAAAGGTTTACAGCAAGATGCTCACGACTGTGACCACTGATAATGTATTCACATACTTTGGTAGCGCCATCCTCCAATTAGCATTTAGATCAGAGATAAGATAAGACAATCCTGTAATGCTGATTGGATAACAGCATAGACGAAAGTATGCTAAACAGGTTCCCATTTAAATCTGTACTTTCCCATTTAAATCTGTACTTATGCAAATTTTGTTGATGTGTGCTAAACACACAGATCAACCAATCAGAGAAGTTCACTTCAGAAATAATATACTCTGATTGGTTGATCTGTGTGTTTAGCACACATCAACACAATTTGCATAAGTACAGATTTAAATGGGAAAGTACAGATTTAAATGGGAACCTGTTGCTAATACATTAGCGGTGGTCACACTTTTGGGCTCTTTGCTGTAAAGCTTAAGAAGGGAGCTCACATCCATCAATAAACAAAAGACTGAAGAAATAACATACAAACAAGCAAAAAGCGAAGAATAGTAGTATATACAACACATAAAAGTGTGTTTAATACTGATAGAAATAGAAAATACAAATTAACCATTACTAAAGAGAAAGCATTTTGTTATGAGTGTTTCAATAATCAATTTTATAGTAATGATAACTGTTAGAATGATTTAAGTTTTGTTTAAAATGCCTTGTGACTAAGTTATCTGTCACAGACTGTAATGTTTCTTGTTTAGTCATCACTTACCTCCACCAGCACTTTCTTGCATTAATCTATGAATGAAATCATGGAAAAAATAAGATTAATAACTAGGATAATGGTGATTATGGTGACAATAATATAATCAAATTAATAATGATAAATAATTTGATTATGCAATGCTTTTATAAAATGAAACAAAATCAAAATAGTTTCTAACTGATTGTTCTTAGTGGCTATAAATTTAAGTTGCTCAACCAAAAAATGTCATATCTTTTTTCAGGTATCTTTACTTGTAAAAGCATAGCATACTTAGTTTGTAAATTCATAGAAACTATAGGTGAGTGTAGTGTTGACAAGCTTTAGTATTGTGATGCTAATTTGCCAACCATTTCAACAGTAGCTTTTTTAATTTTCTTTGTACTAATAACAAAGGTTTGTTGGTAAAACCATATATGACTAAATATGTCACTGTACTTCCACCTATTGCAGAGTTGCAATTTTTTGTTGGATATAGTGTTGTGCACTATTATGCAACCATTGATGCATGCACTGTATAGCAAAAGGTGAACTTGCGAAGCTACATGTATTTTGTATATTTGTAAATCAACATGCATTTTGTCCAATCTTTATATGTACAGTCTGTGGTACCTCTATTAAGCAATCACCCTTGAGACTTTCCAAAGTGGCCGCTTAATAGAGGTTGGTCGCTGAATAGAGGTATAGAATAGGTATAGGAATAGATTTGGGACTTTTTATTGTGGCCCCCTAATAGAGGGTGACCACTTAATAGAGGTACCACTGTATTAATAAATAAGAGTGCAACATACGAGTCCATTATGAAATTAACATTGATTTCCAGTGGTGCAACATCAGGGTCTCCACCATCTTCCTGCTGTAAAACCACTTGCTGGATGACCCTGTCAATCAACTGCCACATGTGCCGTGCAACCGAAGGATCATCTAAGGGACAAACATTGAGTGTTACATACTAAACCATGACAACCAAATGTGTAAACACAAACAAATATGTGGTGATGTTAGTTGCTGGCAATCATTTGTGAGTAAAAACATGTGATTGCCATGACAACCACACAAATAAACAAAAACAGCAAATATGGTGATATTGATTGCTGGTGAGATGATGAGTGATTGGGTATGGCTTGATTATGATATGTACCCCATGTGCAAGGCCCTAAGTGAAGCACATGCATATCAAGAAATAAATAAATAAAGAAACAATCAAATAACAAACAAACAGACAAACAAGAAATAAGCAACTAATCATACAAACAAACAAATAACTAATCAAAAAAGAAAATACAACTAAATATTAAATAAAAAAACTAATAAAAAACATACATGTCAACTAAAAAAAAAAAAAACAAACATACAACTAATTAAACATACAAGACAAACAAACAATTAATCAAAAAAAAGATAAACAGACAAGAAATAAAAAAAAAAAAAACAATCAAAAAAACAATCAAAGAATTAAAAAAAATTACTAATTTATCACCAATTAGTATAAAGCTAAGGTTGAGCATTTGATGAACTCCAAAGTGTTCTTATGGTATCAAAATAATATTGAAGCTTTGTTTAAAGCTCATTGCAAGGATTTTTATCTCATGGCCATTATGTAAACTACTGGGTAACCAGTAATAATGTACTACCCTCATGAAATATAGATTGCTTTAATTAATAATGAGTTACTTACTTGATAATAGAATAAGATGATGTAATATTGATAATAAATGTGGGTATGACGATGTATGTCCAACTTTTCTCTTTAGTAACTCTACCATACCACTGGCACTACGGAAATCTATAAAAGGCTACAACAACAACAAACATAAGCATATATACTTCCATCACTTGTTTCTAGAATTGCTTATTAGTCTTAAATAAAGCAAACAATGATAGAGAAAGGGAAATTGTTCAAGATAAATTTAAATACAAATATAATATATATTAAATAAAATACTTCATAATTTAAATTAGAAAAATATGATTATTCAAAATTCATAATTCCATCACTTGTTTGCTTTCTTACCATTCCGTATCTTCTAGCAAGTTCCTTCTCATCTTCAGTCCTCACAATGTCGAAAAAGTTTAAATGCCTTTAACAAAGAAGTAAGAAATCATTAGAGGTAGAAAGAAATAACAAAAGTTGATAATTATATTTTAATTTAATGAGCTGTAATAAATTTGATTTGATTTGATTTGATAGCGAATGCATGGCTAAATTATTGTTTAAAAGACATTGATTTTTACTTTACAAATCTAATTATTCTCTAAAATTTCAAAAAGTTAAAAAGCTTTTGATACTTTAAATTGTTCCCCAAACCCATAACCCCAAATTGACAACATATTTTTCTTAATTATAAATTTAAAACGATTAAAAGAGTTCCATTAATTATATTTGGTAATGAGGCTCTTTGAACATGATCCTAGGTTAAACTGAATATGAATTAACTAATTTAAAAAAAAATCATGAATAATTAATGAGAATTTTACAAGAAATCATGTCCATGATAAGTGTTGTACATGGGCAAGCAGCACTGGTGTTGTATATCCTGACTTGCATAAGTTTTAACTTGAAATTTCTTGCTGAGATTTAATTTATCTTAAACAATTTGGTAAAATATGAAAGAGCTAACCTAGACGTTTATTTTGGTTATTGACAACATGAATACCTGTGTTGTATCGGCTGTACCATCATGCATTGTTGGAAAGTTACATCCTCGGGAACCCAGGGGTATTCTTCTGTCGCTCATTTCTCGCTTCCACAACATATACCCCTGGGAACGTAGTCTGTTGGAGCTTGTTCCGGAAGTCAAAATTCAAACTTATTTAACAACTTTCTTTGAATGGTTATCTTGATTTTCATTGGTCGACCTAATAAGGTCGACCAATCAGGAAAGAGCTGTATTTTGACTTCCGGAACAAGCTCCAACAGACTACGTTCCCAGGGGTATATGTTGTGGAAGCGAGAAACGAGCGACAGAAGAATCCCCCTGGGTTCCCGAGGATGGGAAAGTTATTGTATATGCCAATACATCATGGCCACTTATGTTGTAAACATTACATAAACATTAGTATACCTGGTAAGTGTAGCATTATCCATTGTTCTTAATTTCTCAATCACTGGCTGAATACCAAGCATCAGGAACTCAAAGCGCAAGTGGACTCTAAACTCCAAGTATTCCTATAGCAAGAAAGATCATAAAAAAACTTAAAAAAGAAATCATAACCTTGATGAGTGTTTACAAATAATTAAAAGAGGTTGTATTTCTCTTATCATACTTAAACATAACTTATGAGGATTCGACAAAAGAAATCATGCCGGTGATGAAAACTGTAAATCTCATACATATTTATTTTTAAACATTATTCTTATTAAACATTATTCTTATTATATTTGTCAGGATTTGCATAACTTTCAACTTCAATTTTCTGGGCCAGATTTACTTTTATCTTGAAGTGACAATTTTGGTAAAATATGAAAGAACTGACGTTGGAGTTTTATAAGTATTATACAGTATTTTTCGATCTCTATGAGATATACAGTGGCTTGTCTTCAGATTGCACTGTATATCACATACAGATTGAGAGCTCATACTGAATATACAGAATGTAATTTTATTACAATATTTACATGACAGTGTACGCTGAATTACGTAAATTTACAATACTAAAATTGACTAATTATAATTAAATGTAAAATATATATTTATATTAAATTGTATGATATAAATTGCATGTATATATTGCTAACGTGAATTAATATTATAAAAAATTATGTATATATGTATGTATACTTAATGGCTTAGGATAAATTTAAAAAAATACATGTAGTACACATACAGAGTTGTTCTGATTTGCATAAGAATGTACTTTTCTCAGCCATGTTATTTTATGTTTTTTTTGTACAATCCTTGACTCACCTCCCCAGCACCATACTTCAAGGCAGCATTCATAAATGACATAATAGCTATTTTAAGATTAAACTCTTCTTTATATATCCCAGTACTTCTATCAAGATCATTTATCAGGGTCTAAAAACAAACAAACAAAACATGATTGATAATTATAATTACATAATGTTTACTGCAAATATCATCATCATATCATAATAATTTATATATGGAAACTAGTGAGTAAACTAGTATAATCTGTGTGGGTGTTTGATATAAACGATAGGTAATATAATGAAATTTGTAACACTGTCAAAAATAGTAAAGTTAAGTCAACATTTTGAGCTTTAGCCCTTTGTTGGAGTTGCTTTTACTCCGTCGAAGGGCTAAAGATCGAAATGTCAGTAAAGTTAAGTCAACACTTTTTACGGTGTTACAAATTTCAATATTATTACCTATTGCTACAGAGTCACTTTATATGGAGCAAGCACAATGTTGATTTTGTTACCTGAAACCTTGTTCTTTCTTCAGCAAATTTTTGAAAGTGTGTCATGGCATCCAAGGCTTTCTTGTGTCCACCAGGGACTAGACATACAGCACCAAGAATCTCAAGGACTAAAAATAGTATGTTCAACAAGAAATCATTGCTTAGTTCTTGTTTTGCAAAGTGAATATCGGTGAATAATAACCAAGACAGAGTCAAGGTTATTATTCACCGATATTTACTGAGCCTGAGGTGGATAATTGTTTTAGTATAAAATAAAATACAAAAGTGATTATTTCAAAAAGTGAAAAATGCTGTAGGGGATTATGGAAAAATAGAGTGAATTCTCAACCAATCGCCACATGCGATTTTTTATAAACACTTATACTAATTGAGATTTTTAATACACTTTCTATTAATAAACATAATTCTACTAACAGGTTCCCATTTAAATCTGGACTTTCCCATTTAAATCTGTATACTTATGCAAATTGTGTTGATGTGTGCTAAACACACAGATCAACCAATCAGAGAAGTTCACTTCAGAAATGATATACTCTGATTGGTTAATCTGTGTGTTTAGCACACATCAACACAATTTGCATAAGTACAGATTTAAATGGAAAAGTACAGATTTAAATGGGAACCTGTTTACTATATTTAAAAAATTATAATATCCTTAAAAAAAAAAAAAAAGTCAACCATGCAATACACAAAGTTTCTTTGGTTTGTTACCTTGAATTTTAGTTTTTACATTTTCAGTCAGTAAACTTTGTGCAATGACATTGATGCATGATGGATGTGCAAGGACATGAGCTCTGCCATGCTGTAAGTAATTCAAGTAGAGGACAATGAATTGAGGTAATCAGTAACCTTGTACATTAATATTGATGTATGCCTTCCTCATTATCAATATCATCATTGCAATCAGCATTACCCATTGTCATAACAGAAATGATAAACTATCATCATCATAATCACCATCAACATCACTATCATCAATGTTACCATCATTACTATCATTATCACCATCACTATAATCATCCAACACCATCATCATCCCCATCTTCATCACTATCATCATCAGCATGATAACGATCATCATCACCACTGTCATCATCACCACTGTCATCATCACCACTGTCATCATCCCAATCATTATCTCCATCACTATCATCATCAGCATGATAACGATCATCATCACCACTGTCATCATCCCAATCATTACATGTATCTCCATCACTATCATCATCAGCATGATAACGATCATCATCACCACTGTCATCATCCCAATCATTATCTCCATCACTATCATCATCAGCATGATAACGATCATCATCACCACTGTCATCATCCCAATCATTATCTTCATCACCATCATCATTACGATAACCATCATCATCACCCTCATCTTCACTCTCATCATCATCACCAACATCACTATCATCATCATCATAGCAATAAAATGATTTAAAGTGTACTTACAGAGCAATTCATAAGAGCTTTAAAACAACCAATGATAGCAGTATGAATCTTGCTCTGACTGTGGAGAAAAGAAGCACAAAAACTCATCAAATTGCCCAAGTTCAATTATAGTAATTTATTGGCACATCTGATTAAAAAAAAAAAAAATTTTAATGTCTCAATCTCCTAGCTGGACACAAACGTCCTACTAATCTGTCAAAATCCGGGAGACTCGCTCACTCTCAGTACCTCGATGTTGAATATATTGCACACAAATCAGCTCACATGTTCATTTTTTAGGGACTCAAAGTTACCTGGACAATAGTAACGAGAGACCAGGGACCATGGCCACCCATGTCACCCACGATTTTTATATGAAATGTCAGTAAGTTCAACACTTTGTGTGATTTATAAATACTATCATTTTGTACTTGAGTTCCTAGTGAGAATTGGTATATAATAGGTACTTACCATGTTTGGTAGTCCATGGTTTCCAGCAATCCCAGTAGACAAGCCAGGCCATCTAATTCTACAAATCTATATACAAACCTACCCAGAAATATACAAAACAAGTAAGCCATTTTGAAAGGAATTAATAAATTTCATATTGTTAGAAATTTACATGTAATATACATATCTTCAACTAGTAGAGGCTGCTAGAGTTAGCAGCTATTGTTATCAATGTCATATCACTATCATCATCATCTTCATCACTATCATTATCATGGCCATTAACATCATCATCCTTAGCATTATCATCATGGTCATCATGAGTACAAACACAGCCATCATTATTGACATCATTATCATTATCACAATAAATCATGAATTATCACAACCATTATTAATCATCACCATCATCATTATCATCATCATCAACTAAGGTCCATAATCACCATAATTATCATCATTGTTATCACAACCATTATTCATCATCATCATAATCATCATTGTTATCATCATCATCAAGGTCCATAATCACCATAATCATCATCATTGTTATCACAACCATTATTCATCATCATCATAATCATCATTGTTATCATCATCATCAAGGTCCATAATCACCATAATCATCATCATTGTTATCATCATCATCAAGGTCCATAATCAACATAATCATCATCGTTATCATTATCATTATTGTTGTCATGGTCATTATCATGGTCATCATCATTGTTATCATCATCATCATCATCACTGTTATCATTATCATATTCATCATTATCATCCATGTTTTAGAATAGTATTGGTAGAATGGTACCTCAGTGGCTGTGTTCTAAGGGCAGTCTTGAGACCATCTAGTAATTGAGCTCTTTCATTTTCTTCCGTACTCTTGGAGAAGTATAACTAAGGCATAAAACAAACATGTTAATGATAATACACTGATTTTATGTTACAAAATATTTGAGATGCTATGCACACTCTTATTGGTTGGCTACCATGTTTTTATCGCAGGTCAAAGACATACTAAACTTATTATAATAAATAAGTAAATTGTAAAAACCTTCATGTGTCTGTCTATATACCATGACTTATCCCACATCAAATAATATACAGCCAATTAGAATGCTTGAAAGCCATTGTATAATCAAGGGAAGCATATTAGGCCCTATGCTCTTTGTTTTATTCATTAACAATTTGCCAGACATTATACCTACTGGTATAAAGGTCGCCTTATACGCCGACGACACAAAAGCGTACAATACTATCAAATCTGATGTCGACACCCAGCAACTACAACAAACCATCTGCTGTCTGGACAACTGGAGTACTCGCAACAATCTTAAATTTAATGAATCCAAATGTAAAGTGCTAACGATAACCCGGAAGAAACTGCCTCTTCTCTTTGACTACAAACTTGGCCCGACCATTCTGCCTACAGTGAAAGACGAGAAAGATCTTGGTGTAACCGTCACTAATACACTCACTTGGAATTCCCATATTCACAGCTTGGTAGCTAAAGCAAATAAGCTTCTGGGTCTGTTGAAAAGAACTTGCTCCTTATTACCTGATGTTAAAGTTCGTTGCACACTCTACCTATCCCTAGTCAAATCGCAACTTTGCTACGCCACTGTCGTCTGGTCTCCTCACTACAATTTTCTCAAGGCAAAAATTGAACGTGTACAGCGCCGAGCTACTAGATGGATTTTAAAAGAAAGAATAAATCAATCAACTTCCAAGGAACGATTAATAGCTCTTTCACAAGAACTGTTACCATTATGTTATGACCGCGAAATTAAGGACCTAATCTTTTTTTATAAATGTCTGTATGGTTATTCCAATATTAATGTCAATGTTTTTGTTACTTTTATACCACATGGATGCTCAAGAAATTGTAATAACCCTAGTCTTATGCTGAAAATACCAACTTGTAAAACCTCTACATTTCAGGCTTCCTACTTTAATTGTATTGTTAAACTTTGGAATCTCGTATGTAAAATCGCTCCCTCATCTAGTCTGAACAATGTTTTCTCATTTAAGAACTTCCTATCCACCTATTATTTTTCACTTGTTAAAAATGTTTTTGACATTGACAAACCATGTACCTGGTCCTCTATCATTGAATGTTCCTGCCATAGGGCTAAATAATAATTAACAAACACTTGTGATTTCCTTTTTTCTATTTTAATTGGAGGGGAGGTGCCTCGCATGGGTACTCACGTCCCGTTCGCACTTCCCCCTTGGTTTTTCTACATTTTTTTTCTTTTTCAGTTCACATTAACTTATTTTGTAATTACCGGTAGTCTTAAATGTAGATTGCCAATAAACCTGTTAAAAAGAACTGCCTCTCCCATGCGACATTGCGGCTATAACTGCACAACCACTTAAGTTCATAAATTATATATTCCCATTATTTCAACCAAGCAGCACAGGTACTTTATAAATTATAGTATCAGCTGTGTTGATTGGTTGAAATAACGGGATATACATTTCAAATACATACTCTCCCATATCTATTATGAACAGGTTCCCATTTAAATCTGTACTTATGCAAATTGTGTTGATGTGTGCTAAACACACAGATCAACCAATCAGAGTATAGCACATCAACAAAATTTGCATAAGTACAGATTTAAATGGGAAAGTACAGATTTAAATGGGAACCTGTTTATGAAAATACTATCGAAATCACTAGAGCAGTAAAATGCAAGTTTGAAATTCTGTCTTGGTTTTTGTACCATGGGATCGCTTCTGGCCAATCATTTTGCTCAAAAATTGGTCATGTGGTACAAAAAAAAAAAAACATACCCAAGGCCAAATTTTCAACAGACATTTAACCACTAGTGATTTTCCTAGTAAAAAATGATAGGGGATGACCTTTGTTTTGTACTTGTCCAGACATGTTACCATGTAAATTTCAAAAACATACTCTCCCATATCCATAATGATAAACAAATCATTGACCTGTGTTTTGTAGCTGCCCAGGCATGGTGCTATAAGTGGGCTAAATGCCATCAATAATCAACCATGGCACCACAAATAATTATGAAAAATTGTCTTTATTGGGCATATTGTCATAGATAATAACTTATGTTTATTGATCACTGTTACAGCAAATATTGTTGCATCGTAAGCAGCAGATATTATCTATTACCAACTTTTTTTCTGATCCATTAATTAGCTTTAGTTATAAAAAAACAACAAATGACTAAGAAGGATTTCCATAAGCTCTGCCCCCAAGTATGATTTACAGACAAGGAGCCGGTTGTACGAAGCCTGAATAGTGCTATCCACTGTATAAATTCCTATCAGATGGATAAAAACCTATACAAATTCTATACACTGGATATTTCTTATCCAGCGGATAACTTTATCCAGGCTTCATACAACTGGCCCCAGAAAAGACAATAATATGAATAAAGTTATAGCTAACAAAACATCAATTTTATGTATTTATAATTATACCTTTTGTGAGTTGAGTGAATTGAGTTGATCTATGTAATATTCTGGATAACTTGTAGAACTGTGTTCTTGTTGCTCCTACAATGTGCATATAAAAATACAATAAAAAATTACCTCTGCACTCAATAATATACAGTAACTATTATAAAGAAAATATAAATTTGATAAATATCGAAATACACCTTTTTTATGCATGAAATAAAGAATATTACAAAATGACACTAATTTAAAAGAAAATCTATCAAAACTTAACAAATGACTAAATATAGTCTCACGCTCTGATTGGCTGAGAAGCATTCTCTATAACTCAACAGAGCACGGAACGTCTATTCGTTTGATTTTAATAACTGAATATTTTATATAAGAAATAGAAAACTCGGCAGCAGTGCTCTGTGGAGTTTAATATAGAGCACTTGGAAATTTTAAGAAGACTCAAGAAACACTTTGAAGCACTCCGCTACACTTCATGCTTCTCCTAATGCTTCTCTCGTCTTCTTAAAATTCCCTGCTTTTCTTTTTCTTTATTAAATATTATTAACAAAGGTGTGCTATTTATATAGGATATAGCTAGCTCTCACAATATAAAAACAAATATACATTGTAGTGTTTGAACAGCAATAGATCACAAATATTGAATATACAATCATTTAATTAACTTAATATTTTTATAAAAATTCTAACAAATTATTATTAAACAAAGAATTATTAATTAAATGTATAGTGATTTTATCGTGATGTTATGTTTTTATTCGCTACGCTTCGTATGATAAGAATAACAGACGAAATCTTATCCTATGGAGTAGCATAACTTTTTTGTTACTGTATCATTGTTTTCAATCTAAATAAACTAAACAAATCCACTAATTGTCTACAATGTTAACAACTTTAATACACTGTATGTAATCTTACCTTTTTCTTGGATAAATATAACTGCCATTTTTTCTCTGGAGGTAGTTCAAACATCAATTTTTTGTGCACTGCAGTAAGATCGAGTTCTTCCTAAAATTGCAATAACATAGTATTTTTAAGCTCGTAGTTTAAATTTAACTACTGGGCTCAAAGGGATACCGACATTGAGATTAACATTCTAGAAAATACTTCTTGTATTATCAAAGGAATGAAGCTGTTTCGAGAGGGATTTTGCGTGGATTTTGAAGTGATTAATTTATGTACACAGTTGTTGATCAATGGACATATCAAACATACGGGTAAAATCGTTGATCTTATATTGGGAGATAAAACGATATAAAACTACACTAATAACTAGGTTCTCTCGAAGGGATAAGGCAGCGTTTTAATATAAAGGAGTGTTTCTGAGAAGAAATTTAATATTCAAACGCTGGAAATCTAGAAATCTCCATCATGATAACACAAATCGTTCGGATATATGCTCAGCGAGTTCACAAAAGATATCATTTATATTTAAAACATGACTTGATTAATACATAAAGTTTGTTCAAAGGGTTGTAGATAGTTAGAAACGTCGATTGAACAGTTAGTGATAGAACGGCGTGAATGCAGTCAAAACGTCAATAAAACTCAATAAATCGTGCCACAACAATTCAGACACGGTGAAAAAACTGGTCTACACGAACAAAGGATAAGCATAGGTCTAAACTGAGGCACTATGGAAAGATATATAGCTTGTATATTTAAAGCCAAGCAAAGGAATTTGAACAAACAGGCTATGACAGTGTTGAAAGACTCAAAAAAGCCTCGTAGTCTTTCGAACCGGTGTCACGCCTCTGCCATTGCCAGGTTTTCTCAACAATTGTGTACTCTCCATTCAACAAGATAAATAAAATATTATCTTAAGCTATCAGTCGAGTGGTAAAGACAACGACTTACCACCAGTTCGGCAAACTTAACATTAAGTTCGCTCTCTTCCGGCATTGGAAGCGAAAACTCGCGAAGAACGTGAACGTCAGTGTTGATCCCATAGCTAATTTCAGGATGATGAGATCTTGATCCAAAACAACCAACACCGCCTTTACGAGGCATATTCCCTCAGGGAGACTACCAATCCTTGAATTTCATGTATTTTCGATAGTTCTTATAGTCGAAAAAAGCCGTATATTTGGGTAAATTTGCGAGTAACTTCGATTCAATGCATCGTTTTGTACTGAGTCTGTGACCACAAATATATTGATTCTCAATTAGCTGTGCGCTGATTGGCCGATAGAATCATTGTAGAGACCAGGCTCTCCACTTGAAAACAATTCAATACATACGGCTAAAAGAACTGAGAAGCTCTCGAAAAGCTTTTTAACCAGTTGTCCATATGGTTTATTTAAAAATTCTAAAAAATTTGTATGTAGTCATTTTGTACTACTATCAAATTCTGACATAATCTAATGAAGCCTGTGTCAGAGAAGGGAAGAGGGGGGCAATTATAAAACGAGAAATATCAACAAAAACTTTGCTCCGACATTTGGAAAACGGCCCTGACTCGGCGCCAGAACCGCCCCTAAAAATGCCTCTGCTTTACAGATCTTCACTTTGTGATGCCAAAGGAATCAAATTGCAACTATAATTACATATAATCATCATCATCCCTATTATATTTAACAATTGTTCGCTGAAGGCGAGGTGAATTTCGACGAATAATAACCGTGAAAAAATCAAAGATATTATTCATCGATAAAATAACTGTTTTAATATTAAATTTCAAAAAGTGAAAATAACCATCCTTTTTGAAGAAAAACTGAAAAATAGCCCGAACCGGATCTCGAACCAATCAACGCGCGCGATTTTTTTATAACCACTTGCACATTCATAGTAATAATATATGTCACTATTATATCATCATCATCAACATTATAATCATCACTATATTATTATATATCATGACCAGACCTATTATCGTTTTCATCCTCAATACAATCATGGACGTCGGGCAAATTTTTCGGGGCACGCGGGTCGTTAACTTATTAGGAATTTGAGTATAACTCCGAGTAAAACGGCTTGTTTTCTTAGAAGAAAGGCTTTTGAAAGCGGAGCTCAAACTGGATCTATTCAGTAATACCGTTAAACTGTTCATCATGTAAAACCGCAACAGAGCAGGAAATGGTGGGCGTTAGGCAATGAAAAAAATCATCAGAACAATTAAAAGGAAAACGGCTGGTTTTTGTACGGAAACGCGTATTTGGAACTCTACTGATAATAACAATGGTTTCAACAGGAAACTAAATATAGCTTTTCAATTACTACGCCATATGCCCTGCCTAACCCCTAAGATATCCTACGAAAGGCACGACTCCAAATATAACATATATGGGACGTTGTTCATAGGGGCGTGGCAACACGTGATTTGAATAAAAGATCTAGCGTCATGGGGCTAGCCTATGTAACACAGCTATCCCAAAACAACTTTCTCCCGTTTCCCCAAATTAAAAAGAAACGCTTGCTACATAGGCTATCATGGAGCGTGTAAAGAAAGTTTGCTCTTCTGGTTTCTGTAAAGAGTGATCAGCCCTCATTAACAGTACAATCAGCATACTTCCTTGGTAGTCTCCCTCGCAGCCGTTTTGAGTGTCGGGCTTCCTGTGTACCTCTCCACTCAAGAAGCGCCCGACGCTAGTCCCGGCTGGAAACGGCTGCGAGGAAAACTACATCCTCGGGAAACCAGGGATTATATTCTTGTTCGGGTTTTTCAGAACCCTACCTTTCAAGCTGTTCATTAGGGGAAAACAAGATTCCATCTAAGAATAGTACTATTCTTAATTCTCCTTGCTAAAACAACCCTCATTGTCTCGGCTGAGTTATAAGTTATGGGGAACGCGACTTTGCCGAGGCAGTGAGAGGGACTAAGTCCGATATAGGGCGTCGCCGAAGGGGACGTGGGTGGGTCGAAGCTATTCTAAACGCTTCTCCGAACTTGGCGAGATTGTCATGAAATTGGTGTTTACGCGGTTTATATGCAGTGGACTCAATCAAATGGGCCCGGGAATGCGTGCAAATGGACTGGGTTGAATTTCGTGCGCTTAACTAAGCCGAAATAGCCAATTCCGTGGTTATTTGACCAATGAGATTAGTTCTAGAGATCATTGAAACACAAATAGAAAGACAAGGACAACATAAAATATAAATATTGTTTATTCATCTCTGAAATAATTATAATTTATTTATTTTAATAATAAATAATATAGTTCATAATAATATTGTTTATTTTTGCTGACGTCACCGTTTCCATGGCCACAGTGCTGCAACGGAAGCCGCAGCAGAAGTCACCAAACTAGCAGTAGTTCCAGTCTCCTCGTGGTCTTCGTCGTGTGCGCTCGATAACGCCATACTAGTTTTCGTCGAGGTAGCCATACTCATCGGAACATCTTCTGGGACGTCGACAGCTTTCGGTAGTGTTTCCCAGTCGGTGTCTGATTCGCTGTTTGCAGTTTCCTCAACGTCAGAGTCATCACTTTGGGTTTTATCCTGCTCGTCGGAAATCGATAATTGTTCGGGATGACACTCGAAGGCACCGATCCTAGTTAAGGTAGAAAAGATGAAATGAGTAGTGATGTGGGTTTAGAGTCCCAGGGGGGAGGGGGGGAGTACCCGACCTGGTTTTGGACTCCTGAGGTCTAAAATCTATACATTTTATTTGCGCGCATTCAAGACGGATCGACTAACCCTGTTTTAGTTGTATTCCCAGATAGTAAGGCGCTTTTAATTTTTTGCAAATGTTTCTTTAAAAAATTCAAACACGACACATAAAACCTACGGTTTTTTAAAAAAAATTCTAGAAAGACAATTTTAGAGGACGCTATTTAAGACAGCAAGGCCAAAACCATACCGTATCCAGGGCTAGGGGCACATTCACATATAGCAAATATATGGAGTACTCCCGGAGTCTTTCATTGATACGGACAGACTGTAGATTTACATACCTTCCGATTGAAGAAGAATTCAGAAGAGCGTAGAGGTTGTGAAGTGGACGATCAGAGAAAAGCAAAGTTGGGTCAACATGCTGTGAAAAAATGCATGATTGAATAAGTAAACCAATGAAATGAGACAATACATTATAACGTAAAAATTATATGAAAGAATGATAAGAAAACAAACTAATAATGATATAGACAAACAAACAAACAAACAAACAAACAAACAAACAAACAAACAATCAAACAAACAAACAAACAAACAATCAAACAAATAATCTATCAATCAATCAAACGAACGAACACACAAATTACTGAAATAAATGATAGGTTACCTGTGTAAAACACAAATGAAGAATATTTGCATTAAGACGACAAACAGCACTCCTGAACTCGCTTGTGCTTAGTTCATTCTGACAGAACTCACTGTGAACAAAGAAAAAAATAACAATTGTATGTCTCGTTCCCAGGGATGTTCTCTTCGCTAGTAGGCCGGGCACAAGCAAAGCAAAAAGTTGAAAAGGGGTTGTTGTGTAAGCATAATAATAATCTATCATTTCAAACAAAATTGTTACCATAGAGGTATGTCATCGGGGGGGGGGGGGGGGGGGGGGCACTCCTTTGTCAAAGTGGTAAGGGTGATCGGCATACCTTTTAGGGTTCTGGCTAAAAAATCAGTTACGTAACATAATTCCGTACATGTAAGGTACATTTTTTCTCTGCTTTGTTGTTTAAAATAAGCTTGGCTGACAAGAACAAGAACATCGCACAGCCGCTTCTTTTAGGGGTTGAAATCAACCGTTATTTTATCTGTAAGTACCTTTTAGGGGTCGTTTTCAAAACCTCTGCCGATCACTCCTACCACATTGACAGCTAGAGGGAGGACCCCCAGGGATTTCATGTCAGCCATGTTTGTGAGCAAGTACTAAACAAAGTTTTGAATGACAAAGGATTTCAGTTCCCTTGCTTAAGAGAAAAGCTCCACAAATATGGCTGCCATGAAATCTCTCTATAGCATTGATGATAAACACATAGTTATCATAACAATCTAGACAATTAGAATTAAAATAAACACTTGTAAACGCTAAATTGGTTCCACAACGTTTGGACATCTTCTGATGTCATTATTAAGTGATTTATTAAGCAATAAAAAAAACGAGTATTTCAATCTAGACAATGATGGCCCATACCTGTAGTTAAGCCTCTTGGGTAGAATAACATCAAAGAAGTAAGCAAGGAGTTCCAGGAACTGTGTAGTGTGGGTCAGTCCAGCACATATTGTAAATGCAGGGTTTCTTAGTCCAACTTCATCTTCTTTAAAATAAATTTACAATAAATAAATATATATGTTCTACAGTTTGAGTACAAACATTAAAAGTGTGCAACATGAAAAATATGTTAATGAACTTGCACAATAAAAGTGAAGTACCAGTAAAAGCCAACCAATCGAACAAATTAAACAATTACAAACTTAAGCAAATAAACTTATCAATGTCAGTTTAACAATTTAACAATGACAACAAATTCATCACATACAAAGTTAACATATATATATTTACCTGGACCACGAGAACCATTTCTGTGTGATTTTACTGAAAAAATAGAACGTTTTGTGACACAAAAATCAATATAATCAACAATGAAGAAATAGAAAACCTGCGTGCGTGCTGTGTGCAGTTATAAAGCAAGCGGGGTTGTCAGAACATGAGAGAAGTGTTAGTTAAGAGAAGCATGACGAGAAGCTGAGTGCTTCTCAACACTTCTCAAGTGTTCTGACAACCCCGCATGCTTTATAACTGCATACAGCACAGAAAGCAAGTTTTCTATTTCTTTTTATAAAATACAAATTGATCAACATGCAAACACACGTGCTGTGTGCTCTCATAAAGCACGCGCCTCAACCAATCAAAATAAGTGAAAAAGTCATGATTTTAAACTGTATGGATATAAAATTAATGGTACTCTAGTTTTCCACACTAACCCCAATTGGAATAAGCAGAGTAGTCACTATTGCCACGTAAGACACATGTATTGTTGACAATACTGTACTCTATCTTTATGTCTTCCTCTCTTGAGATCCACCGTCCTTCAACGTAAGACGTCCGAGTTGCTTCTGCTAAAGCAGATTCTACACTTTCATGGGTCTGACTTACATCTACTTCAATATCTGAGACAAGAGATCAAATCATATGTTACCCTGGTTACCTTTATTGCTATCTTGTTTTGACATTTGTAGATCTGATGGTAATTATAAATGCTGGTAAATAGAAACACAACATACAAACACTAAATAATAATAATAATCATCATCATCATCATCATCATCATCATCATCATCATCATCATCATCATCATCATTATAGAATGATATTTAACAGGTTCCCATTTGAATCTGTACTTTCCCATTTAAATCTGTACTTATGCAAATTGTGTTGATGTGTGCTAAGCACACAGATCAACCAATCAGAGTATATTATTTCTGAAGTGAACTTCTCAAATTGGTTGATCTGTGTGTTTAGCACACATCAACACAATTTGCATAAGTACATTATTTAAATGGGAAAGTACAGATTTAAATGGAAACCTGTTATTTATATTAATAGTGCTTATCCAGTTTTGTTCTAGGCATTCACATACAACAAACAATCTTGCCTAGGTTTCCAACATATGTACATAATGTCTGCCAGAACAGTGCATATTCCATAATTATAGTACAAGTAACTTTTACTCAATTAATACCTCTAAGTGAGTGGCATCAACAATATATATATATTTCCCTAAGTACTTATCATTGATTTCAGAAGTACCTTTACTCAAATCCAATTCAACAGAAAGGTCATGTGGTGGTGGTGTTCCCATCACAGGGTAAACTGGTATTGCTTCCACAGGAAACAAGTATTGTTGAGATGTAATAACACTTTTCTTTCTTAATTTACTTAGTTGGTTGAAAAGCGTTAACATACTTTGCCTGTCATCTGAAAGTCTGGTCTGAAACAACGATAAGGATGATGATTATGATGATGGTCTTAACATGTACACTACATGAGATGATAATAATGATGAGCATTATAATATAATGATGACTGTCATAAACAGGTTCCCATTTAAATCTGTACTTTCCCATTTAAATCTGTAGTTATGCAAATTTTGTTGATGTGTGCTAAACACACAGATCAACCAATCAGAGTATATTATTTCTGAAGTGAACTTCTCTGATTGGTTGATCTGTGTGTTTAGCACACATCAACAAAATTTGCATAAGTACAGATTTAAATGGGAAAGTACAAATTTAAATGGGAACCTGTTCATAATAGAAAAATAACAACAAAAAACATTGTCAACCAGGGAAGGGAGGGGGGGGGGGGGGGGGGGAGGGGGGACGCCCGGGTTAAAGTATCATGGATGCTCGTCGTAAATTTTAAAAAATACCCCAGGCCTAAAAGATACCACAAATTTTATAAATGGGTGTGGTTTTGTACATTTTTAACCCCTAAAAGATACCACACATAAATAACAACATGGTAACAATTTTGATATTGAGTCAGCAACATTTGTACATCGTAACCTAAAAGATAACAAATCGTTCATTTTAACCCCTTAAAGATATGACTTTCATTCCCTATACTTTTGCCCGGAGTCCCCCCCTCCTACCGGGCATTGTCGGTCAGATTGTCTGATTGTTGGTGATGATTATAAAAAAAAAAAAGAATTTGCTTATTTTTTTGACAATGGTATTTCATCAAATATTACAATCAGATCAAGTAAGTATCAATTATTGCTAATTATTTAATGATTACAGTAAGTTTTTATAATTATATTAACCTGATATTGAAGTCTAACTTGAGTTATCTTTGCAACTTTCCCCGCATTGACACGCAGTATTTCCTGTTTCTGAGAGTTGGAATTTCTTAGAGTATTTAACTGAAGCAAATCTGAAAGATTAAAACAAAACAGCTAGGTTATAGAATCAAATTGCTTGGTTTTGCCCCTCTTACCAAACCACCACTCAGGATCTTCAAGTAGACAAGAATATAATATCATAAGTGAGTTTTTAAAAGCCATTATTACCTGTCTCATAAGCTTCTTGCACTCCTTGTAAAACTTGGTGTAAACACCGAACCCCTTCTCTTTTTAACAGTATTTTCTCATTCTGAAAACATTATTATCATTTAATATATTTGTTTGCCATATTACCTTTCTTGATTAAAGAATGCTTGATTTACCACATAAAAAGGAATGGGGCTCAGGGATATAAAACAATTACATGATCGGAAATGCTTGAGGATGTTTTATTGGAGTTTCATTTGAATCCTTTGACTTTTATGTTGGAAATCAAGCATAATTTTGCATGGAAAAATGGCTAATTTTTTTTTTTACAAAAATAAAAAATGATCAAAAATATAATTATAATCATGATCCAAAAATGTGATTTAGGCCTGGTTCAAATGTCAAGCCATTCATGTGCCAAATCTAATCGTCATTTGCTGCAGAGCCAATTACATTAGGTTCAATGTTGTTTCATATGTCGATCCAAATAGAATCAAATACTGCAGAACATAATCAAATTTTGACTTAATTGCATAGTCAATTCACCTTATTTTACTGCCAAAAAAAGTCATATTAAATTTCGATTTATGTATTAGGTTCGGCACAAAGAAAGCTCGACGTTTGAAACGGTGTCAAACTTTTGCTGTTTGACTATAGACTGGCACGGTCGAGTTTGTGCAGCGCTGAATCTAATAGAAACGATTAGATTCGGCACATGAATGCATGGCCCGAAATTTGAACCGAGCCTTTATAGTCTTAATTAATGGAAGAAGTGGAAAATAGAATAAAAGAAAGTACAAAATATAATTAGTGAAGAAAAATTAAACAATCTTAAAAAAAAAAATTGAACAATGTGATAGAAATTTTTAAATTCAATGAATGAATGAATCATTTTACTTCAAAAGGAAAACACTGGACAATTTATGAAAGGGTGAGATTGTGGACCTCAAAATCAATTGAGAAGTGCAAAGTGAAAGAAAGTGCAAATTGGAAAAAAAGGGATAGTAGGGAAGAACAAGAGAAGGGAGAAAATAATGAACCACAAAGTGAATAACCTTCATAATCAAACTTACAAATGTCAACAACTTCTGTATCAAACTATTGTTTTTTTATATTATGTTTTAGAATTGTATTCATTCACTAATAAAGATGGGAACAACATATACACACCAGTTCATGTAAATCCTTCCTTTTCTCAAGAATTTCATAAATCCTGAAAACGATTGACAATAGAACAAAAAGCAAAAATTATCAACAAATTAAATTATATAACATTAAAGCCACAAACTCATGATCAATCTTAATTGACACAATAATTTCACATGAAAGCAATATATGTGGATTTTCTTAATTAGAAAATAGTAAATATTCGTGGTTAGGTAAGCAGGTATGTAATATATGGGGTAAAAACGTCATCAAAGGTAGTGATTTGGCAAAATATGAATATATTCATTTTCACATCAATTAAGTTCTGAAATTGAGATTTATATTTTAGCTTACTTCACATAATAAAATTTAATAAATTACCTTGTTTGAAAGGCCAGTTTTAATCGTTTTAGATTCTCATATTTTTTCTGCATCTCACAATAGCTGTAGAATTATACAAAAATAATCGCAATCACTTCAAGTTACATGTACATTTGTATCAAAATTTAAAATATTTTTCAATACCTGACTTCGCTCTGCTTGCTTTTAGCCTTCGAAAAATCACCTTTTAAAACACACATTTCGCAAGTAAAGTTCTTGGATTTTCTCATACATAAACTACATGATTCGTAAAACAGTGTGGAGGTCCTAGATGAAGTAGATGAAGTCAAAGAGGTCGTTAAAGTCGATTCAGTTTCGTTGTGAAGACACAACTCCGCCATTTTGCTTTGCGTTTATTTATGGTGATACGTAAATCAGCTGACCAAACAGATTATTTTTCGTAAACAGGAAGCCCGTCTTTAGACCAAGAAGGAAGACGCCATGTTTGAGGGAGTGAGAGATTGGATTAGTTTGAAGGTCTATCAGTATCAATTGACGACCGGAATTTATATGTTGGAGCCATGGGAGAGGAATATATTTAGTATCCTTTTCAAAAAATCTATTTGGGGACTGAAAACTTGAATTATTGCGAAGTTTATAGCTCAAAATTCGCACTAAGTTGAGATTATAAGCATGTCGCAACCTTTTGTTGCAAAATTCACATCGAAAGTGTACAATCTTTTTATTTTTGTTCTGTTTATCTAAGAACATAAATGGGCATGATTGGTGAAACGTTATTTGATAATTTATGTCATTGTTTTAATAGCGAAACACTCAGAGCATTCCAGGTTTGTATATGCTTCCAAAATTCGATTCAAAAAGCCTACATAAGGACATTTTATTTGTACTTATATATACCCGGATATATAACAATCTATAGTATAGTTAGATTTTATAATATCGTAATATCATTTTATCAAGAATTAATATTTACGCCCACTTTAATTTTGAGATGTGACTGTAGTGTGGTTTTACCAGGGTGGGGTGTGGCTGTTTTTGTGTAAGAAAATTGACGTATTGTGATTGACAAATCATATATGCTTAGAGTCTATCTATATACGTCCACTCATTTATTGTAGCCTGGTTATCATCTGTTTGGGAAGTGGCTGTTTTTTTATAATAATAGTAAATATTTAAATAGCGCATATCCAGTTATATTCTAGGTGCTTTACATACATCACTGATTTGACTTAAACAATATGTATAATTTGTATCATATTTGTTTTGAATCTGTCTATAATCACAAGGTTGGTTGGTGTTTTTCATCCAAGGACATAGTTATCATTGTCTTTTGTTGTCTACATAAACAATGTCTTTTACCCACAGTAAAAGCCCTTTTATCCTTAACTATTTGTCAAGATGCTACACTAGTGTCACTACTTGGGATGTCCATCTACTCTACGTATGCTTTCCTACCAGCGTACACTACAAACCTAATGAAATATGTTGGCCTAATATGAGCAACAAGAGACTAAATATAATATACTCCAGTATGTATAGGGTGATGAATGTATCTTTTGTACAGTATCATTGGATGCAAAGAATTGACATAATGGCAAAGAAGAAGACAACCGATGGAGCTATACAAACACTGAATAAATATACAAACACTGGATGAATAAGACATTTGCACTAAAGTTTTTTAAAGACATCATTGAAATGAAAATATTGTAAACTTGATGGTAAAGTGATTGCATTTAACCCATGAACAATTATTTGTACTAAATATTACAAATTCATAAACCTTTGTTTGCTATTGTTTAATTAGCAATATTTAGTCATCAAATTAGAACTGTTTGTTTCATGGTTTTAGTGTGAGCATTATCTGAAATATATAATCTTTTCTGGACTGAAGTGTGTGTAAACCTGTTTAAAAATGCTGCTGACGAATACTGGACAACATCCTGGATATAAATTGAATTCTTGGTTCTACCAATAATAATCAAAATACAATGAAACTTTTTTTTTCAAGTTAATGACAGTGTATATATATAAATTTTGCTGAAATAATAATAAATAAAAAAACCTTATATGCAAGTGTACTTCATCTTAATCCTCAGATCACAAATTGACATCATGAAAACACTATATCTAAGAAATAAAGTTGCTACTGTGTAAAATACTTATTTAGCGGCTATTAGTCCCTACCAAAGACAAGTAAAGTTGTGGTGAGGTATAGACGGATTTCATGGTAGCCATGTTTGTGGCAATTCTCTCAAGGGAACTGAAATCCTTTGTCATTTCAAAATAAAGTTTTTAAAAACTATCTTTTTTACTTGCTCACAAACATGTTTGACATGTAATCTCTCTATTGTTTCCTTTGTATTTGACATTTCTGGTTGGGTGATACTAAATATTTACTAATTTTTTTTTCATGGTTTTAGTGTTTTCGCTTTAATAAATGTATTTTATTTGTTGTATTTTAATTCTTTCAATACTGGATATTGCTAGGAACTATGAGCATGGAGTCAGTTGGGGTGGTCACAGCTGTGTTTTTTTTTACATTCTTCCTAGAACTACATTGTATAGCCTCATCCGCAGGCATCCCTTCCTTGGTTAGCAGACTTTTTCGGATTTCTGGGCTACCTGTGTCAACGGGTGGGCCGAGGGGGAATAAGGAGAAGAGAAATCCTCTCATTAGCATCCAGTTTCCTCGCGTCCTACCATATAGATAACACAGGAAGCCCGAAACGGAAATAATCGGAAAAGAGTTGCCTGCAGACGAGGCTAATACATGTATTGTGTTTTGGCATAGTTTATAGAGGGGAATGGTTATGAAGCCTTTTGTTGTATGTTTTTGTACACTTTTTTTCAAGCGTGACCCTGCACTACCTTTTGTTTCGCAATTGTTTTAGCCATATTGGATACGTCTGAGTGAACAGACCGAAAATCATTATTTTGGCTGTTGCTTCAAAATACTCAAAGATTTAGAACAAATATGACAATATTCCTTACAATAATCTCACAGAAAAAGTTTATGTTGACTCATTTTGCAATTTTGATTGGCCATAAAGAAAAAGTTGTGCATGGTTGAGACCGGTTCAACTACGAAATGCAAACAAAGAAGTACAACAAAAGGTTTCATAACCAGTCCCCTCTATAAACTATGGTTTTGGTAATACTTTGTCAGTCATTGATAATGACCACAACCAGATTTGTAACTTCCTTGATGCTTTTATTTACAAAAATGTCAGAGAACACCTATATATTTTCTACTTTCGCTCCTTTTAACATATACATGACTTTTCTATATAATCATTTCAAAAATCATTTCTTTCTTGTTGTGCATTTCTACTCATTTCATATTATAATATTCCTCATATATTTACAAAATTATTTAGATATTACTGATTTTAAGACTTTCATTGTGGACATCCTATCACTTGTAACAGTAATAGAGTACAAATATTATACTCGTGAAACAAGTAGTACTAAATAGTGCTAATCAAACAATAGCTAGAAAACAATAGAATTAGCATAAAATATTACTATTTAGTACTATTTATGTTTCATGCTTTTAATGTTTGTACTCTAATTTTTGAAAGCATTTACAATAGACACAGCAACCTGCTGCAAGATGAACAGTGAAAGAACAGTGGCAAAATAAGCAAAAACTACAAATTACAACAGTTTAAAGAACAGTTGAACTGAAATAGAGTGAAGTCATTTAACCCATGAAATAGATATTAGACTAATACACCTTAGCAGTTTCTAATTCCATTGTTTTCTTTTGTGTCTTTTGTGCAAGTAGTTTCTATTTCAAGGGTTAAATGCCTTCACTCTAGCATCATCTCCATAGCTATCACCATCAATAATTAGATCATATTCACCCCTTTCTTCTCAAATTCATGAATAATTACAGTGACGATAGTACTCCAACCATGAACACATGACATGTTTTTAAGCTATTTTTTTCCTAAGCCTTTTACTGCTTCAAAACCTCTAAAAATAAAGCAGTGAGTTCAAATACACTAAGTGTTTATAATAAATCTTATTTCTAATCTATTAGTGCATGGGATGTGGGTTAAAAAAAGGAATAAAAAAGCCTCAAAGTGTTCACGGTTTGAGTGTCCCCACTGTAATGAGCACAAAACAAAGTAGATCACTATTGTTGTCTTGATAGGTGGTATTGATTAGCATAACATTAATTGGTCAACTTTTGCTATGATTTTCCCCTAGTATTATACATGGATTTGAGAAGTTAGAACAAACACACAAAAGAGTGTCTTATCCTCTATCAAAAACTTCTTGAAGTTGGTTAAAAAACATGGCTGCGCCCCATTTTGATATCGGATCAAACACTCTTTTCTGTGATAGATGTATTAGTAACTTTAACATTGTTGTTGTCATTGACAAATTATACCACCACCATCATTGCTATTATCAATATCATCACCACTACTAACATCATCAATTTAATCAACAATATCACCATCATCATCATCATCAAGGCCATTAACATCATCATTGCAATCATCAACCTCATCAATATAATCGCCATCACCAACCGAATCACCATCAATATAATCAACTTCATCATAACCATCATCATTGCAACTATCAACCTCATCACCATCATCAATATATTCAACATCATCATAACCATTATCAACGTCATCAACATCACCAATCATCGTTGTTATCATCAACAACCACAGCTAGTTAATGATTCAAAAAACCATCTAGATTGTCCTTGACATCAAGAGTCATGTCACGGTGAAAGAGTCAAGTCTATGATAGCTGATTTCTTCTGTAGTGGAGAATATGTTAAATCTATACATTCTACGCCCCTTGTTAAAGATTTTGTTTTGCTTGAAATGGGTGTTCCTGTTTCTTTCTTTACCCTCCACTTTTTACTTGAAGTAAATTCAATTTTCATTGCTTCCTTAGGAGTGTTGTCAATGATGTCTTGAATAAATCCATCCACTTGAAGTTGATTTAACTCTGCATTTGCAGAACATATCTGACAAAAATAGAAAACAATTAACATCCATTAAATAAGGATTGGTAGCTACTGTGCAATAGTGCTTATTTAGTGACTAGTTTACATAGTTGATATAGACAAGTAAGGTTGTAACAAGGTATTGTTTCTGTTTGTTTTTGAAGTTGTTGGTTGAGTGATATTTTGTTTTCAAATCAAATCAATTTTATTTCACACATTTTACATGATATTTACATAATTAGTAGTATAAAATTAAGTTAATTAGGCTAAAGTATAAAGAAAGTTTTAATGAGGTAGTGCCTAAAGACTAAATAAACTGTTAAGTTAATTTCATGGATTTAAGGTTTCCGTTTCAATGTAATGCTTATTGTTAATATAGTACATGAATTTCACAAAGAGCAGATTTCGTATGACATTGAAATGTTCAGTGCAGTGTGTGTGCCTTGCCGTGACCCTGATATTTCTAGAACTTTTTGACATGTCCTGCCATGTTTTGATTGTGTTCATGCCGTGAGCTTTTCATAGTCATATGAAATCAGCTCTATGTATCAATGCACTGAAAGTTATTTAAAGTAAACTTTGCAGCCACATTGTTTACAATCATGACACAATTAGTAGCTAGTAGAGTACAAACACTAAAAGTGTGCAACATAAACACCACTAAATACTGCTAAATTATGCAAATTCTTTTGTTCTCTATTGCAATCTCGAACCCAGAGCCTGCGTTACTCTTGGCCAGCAGTGCCGAGCAACGTATAACTCTGGGGTACCGGAATTCTCTGCTTATTGTGATTGGCCCTTGAAAATACAATAGTCAGACCGGAAACAGACCAAGTAAAAGCTCTGATTGGTCCATCATGTCAACAAATGTACATTCAAAATGTAAATTTTACGATTAATACGACGTCAACGGTTTTTAATACTAGATAGAATAATATCGTCATTTATGGAATAAATGCGAGTCGCGAAGCGACGAGAAATTGTATCGCCGCGAAGCGATGATTATCGAGTCGCGAAGCAAATTAGAATACACACAAAATACTCCTTTAAACTATTCTAAACCTTGACAATCCTCAGACCTTCTGGCATCCAGTTATTTAATAAAGGTCAATCGTACCACGAAAGCAAACTAATAACCGTTGGAAAACTATAAATAAATCGACGGTTAAAGCGATCTAAATTGAAGGAGATTTAGACTCGTTTTTATATCATTATATAAATCCTGATGGCCGCTAAAAAACCTTCCTAAACTTTAAATGTTTTATTAGTGAGGAAAATGTTTATATTTTGGCTTAGAAAATATTTAAAATACTACTAGGTCAACAATATTTTGAATGTCATATAACGTACTAAGTAACACAGGATGCCCAAACCAACAGATCATTATAATATTAACTAAGCATGCACATTTCATGTTAAAACCGGAACTCCAAAATTGGAGCAGAAGAATTCCGTTTCCCCAGAGTTATACGTTGCTCGGCACTGCTGGCCAAGAGTAACGCAGGCTCTGGGTTCGAGATTGTCTCTATTGTTTAATCAACACTATTTAGTGGTAAATAGTACAAAGTATTGCACACTTTTAGTGTTTGTACTCTATGTATGTTAATTAATATTAGTTATATTAGTTTTGATATTATTATATATTATATCATTGCTATACAAGTTATGTACGTATATATCTTCATTTGTATTAAAATCCCCAGAATGGTAAAATGCTCATTTGAAATCGCATCTTGCTTTTGTACCATGTGATTGCAAATCATTTTGCAACAAAATATCCATGTGGTACAAAAAAACATACCTCTAAGGCTTTATTTTAAACCCCTCTAGTTATTTTCATAGCAAATGCTCATGAGATTTGAATGACGTTAAACTTACAGGACATTTCCAGCCTTCTGTCTTCGTTTTTTTTAATTTCATCACTTGCAGAAAAGTCTTGGCATCGAAGCATCCTAAATGCTGGCATGATAACGTCTTAACAGGGACGGCAATTTTAGCTTGTGATAGAGGACACTGTAAGGACACCTCAAGCAGCTGTAATTGACATGTACTTGATATCGACATGACTCTATCGATGCAATCTTGGGTGACACTAGACTGTCTTGTATGGCAACTTTTCAAATACCCAACTAAGCCATCCAATGATTGAGAACTGTACAAACATTAAGATAACAATAAATACAAAATAAAATATAGTAAGAATGCATATTGATATATTGCAGTGAATATACAGTAATAGAGTGCATAATATAATAATAATATAATACAATTTAGTGCATTTCTACCCTATAACTCTACCAAGTATAACATAAAACCCATCATTTATTTAATTCTCGTCTACCTTGTTGGTTTATTTGAACTGGAAGATGTACAAGCATTTGAATTATCGAAGAGATGCAGTGGGTTGAGCCGAGGAAACTTTCCAAAATTTGAACATGATCGTTCATATGAATTACCAGTTTCAAAGACATTCGTATAGACACGTTTATCACTCGTGCTCGATTCCTCATTTATTGAACTTAGTAGACCAGGTAAACGATTCACCGAGAGTTCAGTTGAAGTCGTTGAAGTCGAACATGAAGTGGAGGGCTTCCGTGTCTTTTTATTCTGATACTGCTCACGCAGTTCATCGATTTGCAAGCGAATATCTGTCAGCATTTCCTTACAGCTCTGAATTACAACCGTATATTTCGTATTTGAAATCCTAACTTCGCTGGCGCTTGTTGAGGAAGGAGTAATGTGACTATGGCTTCGTTCAGAGCTTCCATGATGGTGATGATGGCGACGACTTCGTCTTTCATGACGACGGGTACGATTCTGTCTATCTTCTTTAGGCATATTTGAAAATAAAAGCTTACTCCTAACGAGTTAGGTTTGATTTTTATGATAAATCCGCTTTTTAGAGGAAAGAACGCTTAGGAATTGCTCTCCTCTCTCACCAAAAACGACAGTTTGATGAAACCTACCTTAAAACATCCATGATTCCTTGCGAGCACAAGGGAACTGAGCGCCAAAATGTCATTTAGGTTTCCTGCGTACGATACCAACAACGATGAGGAAACGGTAATAACAGTTAAAATTCTACGATTTTATTATATATTTAATTTCGTTTACATTCATCTCGTCTTTGCTTAAAAATACGGCATCAGACATTGACAAAAATATAATCTTAACAAAAATATGACAATGAAAAAAATAAAATAAAACTCATATTAAATATCGGGAGAAAAAAAAAGAAAATAAAGAAATACGAGAATTAAAAGAAATAAAAGCAACCCAAAAGTGAAGTCAAGTGATCAGGAGAGGGGTGGGTTCAATTCATGTGAGGTAACCCTCTCCAGTCCGGACCTCAAATACATATGGTTAAACTCAGAATTTATACCCCAAAAAATCTTTCCTCTCTTCATTGTGGGATGAAAAATAGCCAGAGTCTACACTTCTGAAAGGTATCAACTGAGACGCATGCGCATTGAGAACTAAAATACGATAAAGTTTGCAGTATATCGGATAATGTTTATCATTAATAAAGACGTTACAAAGTTCAAAAATAGGAAAAATAGAAGAGTAGAATAAATACAATATTTTCATTTTTAATCGTTGTTTTCTACGAGAAACAAGAAGCCATTAAATATTCTGTCTGTCATATTATTGTGACAGTTGAATGGTGATGGTGCAACATTTAGGGGAATCCCCGGCCATTACGTCGTGCAACGCAGCATGAATGACCTTTCGCATATAAAACTGATTAAATTGGCTCAAAACGTTTCAAAAATTAATTTCTATCTATTACTTGCGCTTAGGTATCAAATTAGAACTTATTTTATTTTATTTCATCTAGAAGTTCGTTTTTGATCATTTTTACATTTTTTGATTTTTGAGGCTACTGTCCTCCATTTACCATGATGTAAAACTTCGACCTACCAACGATCATTATTATGCAGAACAAGCAGAATATGGAACATTCTCAGTCCCCAGGGAACTGAGATCTAAACTTTTGTTCTTCTTTTGTTTTATTAAACCTAAAAAACTTCATGAATAGTACTAGTACAAATACACATTAGAAATTAACTTTCTTTAGACTTTAGTCCTTTTACATTTCGTCTTTGAGTGTCGCCTCTCGGCCACCGTACATCAGAGCCACAAGAAGATGTCTGGTTTGCTTTGCGTAGATCATAGATTTTGGTAGAACATCTTTGTTCAAGGCTGTTAATAGCTAACGAGGGTTTATCAAGTCTTGCGTGACATTTTAAATTTTAATCCAACAAAAAACGAAAATATGCATGATATTTGAAAAGAGCATTTCAAAATTTGTACAAATGAAAGTTTGAAGAGGTTTTATTGAGTAGCGCCGAAGATATGGGCGACCGAAGTTTGCTGCCTTTACAAAGAAATGTATGCCAAAAATATCCCATACGCGCTATTCAATAAAACCACTTCAAACTCTCTATTTTTACTAATTTTGGTATACTCTTTTCAAATATTTTATTTTCGTTTTTGTTGGATTTCAATTTAAAATGTCAACCAAGACCTAATAAACCCTCATTAATATAACGTGGTTGTTTATTGATCAGTTTTATTGAATCTGTGGATTAATTAGTTTCAGGAGAGTCATTATGGTCGGATATGCATCACTTATTGATATGAACTAACTCCTAAACCAATGGTTCCTATAAGGTTTTCCTGCTCTATCTACTGCACTTGCACAAACCTTTTGATCAATAAAAAAGGATTTCTCTGGCATATATATGCGTTTATTCAATATGCACGTTTATACACGAATCGGTCCCCTTCACAGTTCCCTGTGCCATCTTGAAAGGTGCCTTTGCATCGAAGCAAGACGAACGGTGAGCTTGCAATCATGGAGACGTTTTCTTATAACCTGGGACAATTATTCACATGTCTCTATCATTGCAAGCTTACTCTTCGTCTCACTTTGATGAAAACTCACGGCTACCTTTAAAAGGGACTATTCACAGCCTATTTTCACCCTGTCTCTTGCACAGAACAAACCAAGAATGATATTGATTGAAAACCCTCTCATGCGCGAAGCCCTGTTCCTGATTCACATAAAGGTGCGGTATCGTTGGAATACCCAATATCGGAAAGTTCTCGGATATTTCCCCTTTTTCCTAAAATCATGGCAAAGGGTAAAACACAGAAAACATGGACTGGACTCTTGGACCTTTTAATTTATTAGACTCTACACTTGTTTTACCCCTGCCAGAATATATGGAATACAATATCTGATACTGACATTAGATAATATAGACGAAGTTGATTTGAAGTTGCTTGTCCCCTCTCAGCAAAGACGTGACTAATCTGCATTAGTATAAACCTACTAGTGGTCTATCACGTATCCTGCATTCTGATTGGCTACTCTACTAATGGTCTATTGAGTGATAGACCACTAGTAGCGAAAAGGGCCGGTTTTGTAAACTTTGAAAACGTTTCTTGTTTCTTCTATTTCTTGTAATAGCTTAGTACTAAATGTAATGCTTTTCCTTAAATCGTAAATTGCAAATATGAGCAAGAAAATGACAAAAAAGCACATAATTTTGATGTTTTGTCAGCACCCCAGGATCCAGAAACAGGCGATTTTTAATCGATTAGAACGCGCGCGTATATATCGAACGAGCGAAATTAGCGAGCGAAAACTGAATTTGGGCTTCCTGTGGTGAGTCGGCAGTTTTTTTTAAGGACCATTGGGAGAATTTTTTTTTTAAAGGACCATTGGGGGAAAACGAAAAGTCGAAAAAAGTGAAATAAAATCGCTAAGTCTTGAAAAATGACTATCAAATTAATTAACAATCTAACTTATGATGAGCCGGTTTACAGCCTTCTAGGTGCCTTAAATCGCGCGTTTTTCGCTTTTCTTTTTTCAACGAGTTGAAAAAAGGTCGCATCCAGTTCAAGACGAAGTCAAGGCTGGAGACTTCACAAACCACCACTTTCACTCGGACCACAAAAACTTACACTTATATTACACTTATCAACAAAAAATTAACACCACTGCTCTCAGCGAGAACCACTCTACAAATTACTACAAATAGCCCCCCAATTTGTCGAAAATCCGAAAAGATAACGCACGTTTTTTATTGAAATTTTTCAATTTTTTCTTTCGTTTGATGCGTGGTCAGGGTTGCCGGTGAGTGATACGCCACCGACACGTTAAACTTCGCTCTGATTGGTCAGTTTTGGTCAGGTGACGGTACCAAAGTCTACTGACCCTCTCGTGGGTAAACTGCGAACTTTTCTCAACAACGAACGACTTACCGGGGGTAGGGAAATCAAAAAAAGTTTACTGTCCCCGTAATAGACAGTCAAAATGGCGCCCGCCAAATTCATGCACTTGACACTCGATGAAACAAAGTTGAAACACAGTTGAAAAATCATTGATTTCTACGAGAAACAAGAAGCCATTAAATATTCTGTCTATCATTGTGAAAGTTGAATTGTTAATGTGATGGTGCAACAATTAGGGGAATCCCCGGCCATTACGTCACAACACAGCATGAATGACCTTTCGCATATAAAACCTATAAAATTGGTTCAAAACGTTTCAAAAATTAATTTCTATCTATTACTTGCGCTTAGGTATCAAATTAGAACTTATTTTATTTCATTTCATTTAGAAGTTCGTTTTTGATCATTTTTACATTTTTTAATTTTTGCAAGTATTTTTTTACATTAAATGTTTTGTCTGATTTTAATTGATATTTTATTGCATTATTATATTCTATGGTTCGAACCTCTTTAAAATTTGAGATCGTTACCAATAATTTAGCATGCTTTGAAACATAAACAAAGAATTAACATAAAAACTAAAGAATTAATTTTATGTTCGGTTCATCTCACTTACTGAGGCGAATGTTTGTTTACAATATTTTGCTCATTAACATACGGCTTTAACAATGACGTCAGCGAACACCTGCCAATTGGGCATGCGTTGCTGCTATTTTTATTCACCATCGGAGCAAGGATCACGGACTATATGGCAGCTTGTTGTCCCACATGCAAAAGCGAAAGAGTTTTTTTCGGTATATATTTTTTTGTTAACATAGTATGTTTGAGGTCCGGACTGGCATGGTTATCGAGACATCTCTCTAGCCGATCGCGGCACTTTCCATGTACCATGCCAGGTAAATTTGACTTCATATTTTTGCTAGCTTTTCTATAATTTCGATTAGTATACTGAATATAATGAGATAAAGAAAGAAGTAATTCGAATTATATGACGGTTTTTTCCCCGTTATATATTTAAAGTCAATGTCATTATAAAAACGTTGCCCATATAACAGTATAAAGTAGAATTTAGCATACAGTTATTTTAAAAAACGTTGAAAACTGAATAGTGCATTCCAAGACCAAAGGGCATTATGGGTCTCATTAATTTGAAATAAATAAGCCGATGTTTGCTTCAACACAACTAGCTCGTATATTGTTTTGAATACATGGAAATGCACTAAGAAGGAAATATCTAATTATTATATATTTTACTTTAAACTGACAAGTCTTGCAATGCACTATTCAGTATGCAGTATTCAGTATTCTACGTTTTTTGAAATAGCTGTATATGTTTAATCGATGTTAATTTATTTTACTGATTTCCTAACTCACTATGAGTTTGATCTAATTTTTTTGTTTATTTTATATTTTCCTTTTGGACTTAAATTTATCATTTGTAAAAGATTCTGTTTTCTATTGTATCTTATTCACTATTACACTTTATCTATAAGGCCTTTCTTTGCTTTACTGCCATCACTTTATAACCAAATAACTACGAATTTGTGTTTTTATGGGTTAATAATTAATAAGGCTCATATACGAAAATGCTTTCTTGTGAATTTGAATTTGTAATCATCTGTGATCTGATGGTGCAACAATAGCTATAGGTAAAATAATGAAAGTTGTAACACCGTAAAAAATGTTGACTTAACTATTTAGCCCTTCGACGAAGGGCTAAAGTTTGAAACGTCAGTAAAGTTAGTCAACATTTTTTACGGTGTTGAAACTTTCATTATATTACCTATCGTTTATCATCAAACATCGACGCAGCCTATACTAGTTTACTCGTTTAATAGTTTCCATTGATGGTGCAATCCGGGGGTGCAACACTTGACGTCACAACGTACATCCCACGCTGAGATAGACAATTCTCGTTTTTGACTGAAACATATGTCGAACTGAATGCAAATGTCAAGGTTGGCTTGTAGTCCTCTCCTTCTCTGTTTGAAAAAACTTTATTTCCTTATATAATTTTAATATTATAATATTTATTATTTCGTCTCTTTTAAAACTAATATAAGGCACAAAATTGATATTATGAGTTACGAAAATAAATGTATCAAATAATGAAATCAATCATTAATTTATTGTTTGAGTGCTCATGCGCCACGACTGGCTACCAACGTCGGCCATATAGCGGTTTAACTGTTTTTATTTCGCCCCACACGTTAAAGACAAATTGCTTTTCGTTGTATAAATTCTGAATACAAAGGAGTGTTATCGAGGTCCGGAGGAAGAGGGTTACCTTCTGACGCGTCCAATTCGTTGGCATTGTTTGATCAATATCCCTCTTCCGGTCATTTGACCTCATTTTTTTTTATTACTTCTTTTGAAAAATATTTTCTTTTTCACTTCTAGAAATAGAGAGAAAACACTTTATTCATGAAATAGACTTATCTTCTAGCGTGCAATCGATGGGCTAGATATCGATATCTATAGACACTGGCTGAAGCGAATTCTGTGTTAAAGTCATATATAAATGAGCAAACAGAGGAGGCTCTAATAGAGGCATATTATATGTATACAAAGCTATCGTGAGATACAAATAGGAAATGTTATTACCCAAGGAGACATCGGCCAAAGCCAGACTGGTTGTCTTATATTTTAGACATCTATGAAAAGACATCATAGAATAAAATCGCTAATGTGAAATAAAAAAAAATAAAAAATAGAAAATCAGTAAAAAATAAAAATATAGCGAAAAAAGAATGAGAACCCAAAAGTGAAGTCAAGTGATCAGGAGAGGGGTTGGGTTCAATTCAAGTGAGGTAACCCTCTCCAGTCCGGACCTCGAATACATACAGTTACACTCAGAATTTATACACCAAAAAATCTTTCCTTTCTTCATTGTGGGATGAAAACCAGCTAGAGTCTACATTTCTGAATTATATCAACTGATGCGCATGCTCATTGAGAACTGATGAGGTTTGTGTAACGCCGCTCGATAACGGGAAATATTATATTTCTTAGTTGTTATTTTAAACGTTGGTAAATCCTTGTCAACTAGCAAAATCATAGAGAGGTTAACAACTGTACAAAGAGAGGAATAGAGAAACGTGGAATAAATACAAATATATTTCGTAAAAAAAGATATTTGTCGTATTTGGGATTCCTAGCTGTGATTTGGACGTCACGGCTGGTTGTTTTCCCTATTGCACCATAACAAGAAGCAGAGAGACAGACAGACCGGAAAACAATAGCCGGTTCCTTTATACAAAACGAGACAAAACTCAGTCGTCACAAATTTCTGTAAGTTAAAAAAATATGTATCGTTAATCTAAAAATACATGTAAGCAGTGGAATAAAATTGTATTTCTGAATCTTTTCCAATTTAAATGTAAAGGATTTCAGTTATGCACTGTTGTCAAGGATAATAGCGGGGAAACCCCCTAGCAGCTGCACCTTCACATTTATAATTCAAATTTCCCAAAACAAAGAAAGACAGAATATTTGATAGCTTCTTGTTTCCCCTAGACATCAAACTGAAGACGGTTTGATATTGTAAGGAACTGTTTTAGCATGTTTAAAGAACTAGAATAAAACAATATTCTTATTTATTCTACTTGTGATTTTCTCTCTTGTAGTTTGTAACCTCACGAGATTTTGCTAATTATCAAATATTTAACATTACTAAAATAACCACCAAGAAAGCCATCTTTCACGACATGCGCAGTAAGAAAGTGTTGTGTAGTGTTGGTTGCAGTACTAATTTGCCATCCATTTTCACAATAGATTGTTTAATTTTCTTTGTTCTAATAACAATGGTAACCGTTGGTTGGTTGGCAAAACAATGACAAAATACGTCACTGTACGTCCACCTAGCTATTGAACAACATCATCTGTATCTATTCTCAATGAGCATGCGTGACAGTTGAATGATTTCAGAAGTGTAGAATCGAGTGTCATCCCACAATGAAGAAAGGATAGATTTTTCGATGTATAAATGCTGAGTGTAACCATATACATTCGAGGTCCGGACTGGAGAGGGTTACCTCACACGAATTGAACCCACCCCTCTCCTGATCACTTGACTTCACTTTTTACTTTCGTCTATTTCTTTTCCTTTTTTTTCCTTTCGGTTTTTCGATCTTGTTTTGTCTGCAACATATTTTTTTCTTCTTGTTTGAATCATTTTTTCCTACTTGAAATATATGTAACCAAGTCACAATGTGTACTGACATTTCTGTTCCTTTTACTGTGCATGAGTAGTTGAAAAATATGATTATGGTGCATGGTTTGGCTAAGTATAATATGTATTTTGCACTTTGTTATATAATAATATAAATTGTTATATTTTATTTATAGCCATGCAGGCATAATCAGAAGGCATACAAAATATTTTGAATGGGCAAAAAGTATTTACTAACCAACCAACTGATTGACTGACTAACGGGATAGATGGATGGATAAATAAGTTGGTAAATGAATGGATAGATGCATGAATGGGTGTATAATTGAGTAAATAAGGGAAAAATGACGGTTGGGTTGTTTATCAAAAGAACAAAGAAACAAAAGTACTATTTCAAATTAAGTAGAGTACAAATACTAAAAGTGTGCAACATAAATACCACTAAATACTGCTAAATTATGTAAATTCTTTTGTTCTCTATTGTTTAATGAACACTATTTAGTGGTTAATAGTACAAAGTATTGCACACTTTTAGTGTTTGTACTCTACCACAGCTAAACAAATGAAAAATAACGTAAGCTAATTAGTACATGCAAATAAGAAAAGCAAAGGAGAGCCATGATTAGAGCTCTAACGTGCATAACTGACTTGCTTTGAATAAACCTCTGATCACAACCCTCAATTTCAACAGAGCTCACTCAGAATTTATACCCCAAAAAATATTTCCTCTCTTCACTGTGGGATGAAAAACGGCCAGAGTCTCACTTCTGAAAGCTATCAACTGAGACGCATGTGCATTGAGAACTAAAATTTGATGAAGTTTGCATTATAACGGATAACTGTTTGTCATTAAGACGTTACCAAGTACAAAAATAGGAAAAAAAGAAGAGTAGAATAAATACGATATTTATATTTTTAATCATTGATTTCTACGAGAAACAAGAAGCCATTAAATATTCTGTCTGTCATTGTGAAAGTTGAATTGTTAATGTGATGGTGGAACAATTAGGGGAATCCCCGGCCATGACGTCACAACGCAGCATGAATGACCTTTTGCAAATAAAACTGATAAAATTGGTTCAAAACGTTTCAAAAATTATTTTCTATCCATTACTTGAGTTTAGGTATCAAATTAGAAGTTTTTTTTTTCATTTCATTTTGTTTTTGATCATTTTTACAGTTTTTGATTTTTTTCAAGTATTTTTTTTACATTAAATGTTTTGTCTGATTTTAATTGATATTTTATTGCATTATTATATTCTATGGTTCGAACCTCTTTTTAAAATTTGAGATCGTTACCAATATAATTTAGCATGCTTTGAAACATAAACAAGGAATTACTCTAAAAACTATAGAATTAATTATATATGTTCGGTTCATCTCACTTATAGGCGAATGTTTGTTTACAATATTTTGCTCATTAACACACGGTTTTAAGTCAAGAAAATTACATACCAAACCCATTACTTAGAAGATCTTATTAATCTACGAAATTTTTAGCTCCTTGCTTGGAACTGATCATGACTTTCCGAGATTTGAGCCAATACTGCTCTCTGTACCAAGCTCAAAATTTAAAAATAAGCTAATTTTATCCGATGCTCTTTCGATATTCAGAACCGATTTGATGTAAATTTGTAAAAATATGAATGAACTTTTGATGCTAATCTTCAAAATGTAAACAATGACGTCAGCGAACACCTGCCAATTGGGCATGCGTTGCTAGCTGCTATTGTTATTCACCATCGGAGCAAGGATGCTTGTTGTCCCACATGCAAAAACGAAAGAGTTTTTTTCGGTATATATTTTTTTGTTAACGTAGTATTTTTGAGGTCCGGAGTAGCATGGTTATCGAGATAACTCTCAGCCAATCGCGGCACATTGCGTGTACCATGCCAGGTAAATTTGACTTCATTTTTTCGCTAGCTTTTCTATAATTTTTTAGTATAATGAATATAATGAGATAAAGAAAGAAGTAATTCGAATTTTATGACGGTTTTTTTTCCGTTATATATTTAAAGTGAATGTCATTCTTATGAATTTAAGAGGCGATTTACATGATATTTCCAAAATATTTCCAGGGTTTTTACAGGCTTCAAGACTTAAGTACATACGTTTACAGGATTTTTACAGGGTAATTTACATGATATTAGTCCCTATCACTCAACTGGAACAGCTTTAGTAACAATACACAATGAATAAAGTATTTTAATACTTTATTCATTGTGTATTGTTACTAAAGCTGTTCCATTTATCCAAGTGGTAGGGGTGATGGGCGTACCTTTTAGGATTCATTTAGAGTTTCAGTTCAAAAATCAGTTGTAAGGGTCGTTTTTACTCTGCTTTATTTGTATCTGTGCGTACCTTTTCTCCGCCGATCACCCCTACCACTTGGACAAAGGGAGTACCCCCCCGGGGCACAAACACTACAAGTGTGCAAAATAAATATGAAAATGAATGGCTAAATTTTGCATAATATAGATCGTTTATATGCTAATATTAGTAATAATGGCAGAGTGCATAATGATACACTAAATCCATGAAACAAATAATAATTGTACCGAATAGGGATAACTTACAATAGAAAATATTTACTATTAAATAAAGCTCATGAATTTGGTTTAAGCACTATAGGATTTTTACAAATCCATGAAGAAAGCATACCATGGTCAAGCATGGACTCGAACTGGCACCGTACCTTTAGGGTCAGTTTTCGAACTGAAGATTATACATATTGAAAATTTTTTTAATGTGGTCGTACCTTTTAGGGTCTGAAATCAGTATCTGAGTTAATTTATGCGTACCTTTTAGGGTCATTTTCAAAACCGTTCGTCGAGCAGCCCTATCCATTTTCTAAGGGAGTCCCCCCCGGGTCGAAGTTGGAGAGGCCGGAAGGAAGCGAGCACATTGCTATATTTATAGTCGAAAGGAATTGTGGGTCAACAGATGGAATTGTGGGTCCAGAGTATTTTCACTTCCGGTTTTCTTGCCGTAAATTAGTACTGCTGACTTGCTCGCTCGCTCAGGCTCGCTTCGCTGCGTCAGCAATAAGTATAAATTTCCGATGAAGAAACGGTAATAACAGTTAGAATTTTACGATTTTATAATATATTTAATTTGTTTCCATTCATCTCTTCTTTGCTTAAAAATACGGCATCAGACGTTGACAAAAATATAATCTTAACAAAAATATGACAACACATCCAAAAAAAAAAAACACCGCTTATATATCTGGAGAAAATAAAGAAGTAGAGAATTAAAAAAATAAAAGCAACCCAAAAATGAAGTCAAGTGATCAGGAGAGGGGTGGTTCAATTCATGTGCGGTAACCCTCTCCAGTCCGGACCTCGATTATGTACAGCTACACTCAGAATTTATACACCAAAAAAACTTTCCTCTCTTCATTGTGGGATGAAAAACAGCCAGAGTCTACACTTCTGAAAGGTATCAACTGAGACGCATGCGTATTGAAAACTAAAATACGATGAAGTTTGCATTATAACTGATAACTGTTAAGACGTTACAAAGTACAAAAATAGGAAAAATAGAAGAGTAGAATAAATACGATATTTTATTTTTAATCATTGATTTCTACGAGAAACAACAAGCCATAAATATTCTGTCTGTCATTGTGAAAGTTGAATTGTTAATGTGATGGTGCAACAATTAGGGGAATCCCCGGCCATTACGTCACAACGCAGCCTGATTGACCCTTCGCATATAAAACTGATAAAATTGACTCAAAACGTTTCATAAATTATTTTCTATCTATTACTTGCGTTTAGGTATCAAATTAGAACTTATATATTTTTTCATTTCATTTCGTTTTTGATCGTTTTTACATTTTTTGATTTTGTCAAGTATTTCTTTTTACATTAAATTTTTTGTCTGATTTTAATTGATATTTTATTGCATTATTATATTCTATGGTTTGAACCTCTTTAACTTGAGATGATTATCAATGATTTAGCATGCTTTGAAACATAAACAAAAAATTACCCTAAAAACTATATAATTAATTTTATGTTCGGTTCATCTCACTTATAGGCGAATGTTTGTTTACAATATTTTGCTCATTAACACACGGTTTTAAGTCAAGAAAATTACATAACAAACCCATTACTTAGAAGATCTTATTAATCAAGTAATCTACAAAATTTTTAGCTCCTTGCTTGCAATAGGCTCACGAAACCCCAACGGCTGAAATCTGAGCATATGCTTGCAACTGATCATGACTTTCCGAGATTTGAGCCAATAGTGCTCTCTGTACCAAGCTCAAAATTTAAAAATAAGCTAATTTTATCCGATGCTCTTTCGATATTCAGAACCGATTTGATGTAAATTTGTAAAAATATGAATGAACTTTTGATGCTAATCTTCAAAATGTAAACAATGACGTCAGCGAACACCTGCCAATTGGGCATGCGTTGCTAGCTGCTATTGTTATTCACCATCGGAGCAAGAATGCTTGTTGTCCCACATGCAAAAGCGAAAGAGTTTTTTTGGGGTATATATTTTTTCGTTAACGTAGTATGTTTGAGGTCCGGACTGGCATGGTTATCGAGATATCTCTCTAGCCGATCGCGGCACTTTCCATGTACCATGCCAGGTAAATTTGACTTCATATTTTTGCTAGCTTTTCTATAATTTCCATTAGTATACTGAATAAAATGAGATTAAGAAAGAAGTAATTCGAATTTTATGACGGTTTTTTCCCCGTTATATATTTAAAGTCAATGTCATTATAAAAACGTTGCCCATGTAACAGTATAAAGTATAATTTAGCATACAGCTATTTTAAAAAACGTTGAAAACTGAATAGTGCATTCCAAGACCAAAGGGCATTATGGGTCTCATTAATTTGAAATAAATAAGCCGATGTTTGCTTCAACACAACTAGCTCGTATATTGTTTTGAATGCATGGGAATGCACTAAGAATGAAATATCTAATTATTATATATTTTACTTTAAACTGACAAGTCTTGCAATGCACTATTCAGTATGCAGTATTCAGTATTCTACGTTTTTTGAAATAGCTGTACATGTTTAATCGATGTTAATTTATTTTACTGATTTCCTAACTCACTATGAGTTTGATCTAATTTTGTTTATTTTATATTTTCCTTTTGGACTTAAATTTATCATTTGTAGAAGATTCTGTTTTCTATTGTGTCTTATTCACTATTACACTTTATCTATAAGGCCTTTCTTTGCTTTACTGCCATCACTTTATAACCAAATAACTACGAATTTGTGTTTTTATGGGTTAATAATTAATAAGGCTCATATACGAAAATGCTTTCTTGTGAATTTGAATTTGTAATCATCTGATGGTGCAACAATAGGTAATATAATGAAAGTTGTAACACCGTAAAAAATGTTGACTTAACTATTTAGCCCTTCGACGAAGGGCTAAAGCTCGAAACGTCAATAAAGTTAAGTCAACATTTTTTACGGTGTTGAAACTTTCATTATATTACCTATCGTTTATCATCAAACATCGACGCAGCCTATACTAGTTTACTCGTTAGTTTCCATTGATGGTGCAATCCGGGGGTGCAACACTTGACGTCACAACGTACATCCCACGCTGACATAGACAATTCTCGTTTTTGACTGAAACATATGTCGAACTGAATGCAAATGTCAAGGTTGGCTTCTAGTCCTCTCCTTCTCTGTTTGAAAAAACTTTATTTCCTTATATAATTTTAATATTATAATATTTATTATTTCGTCTCTTTTAAAACTAATATAAGGCACAAAATTGATATTATTAGTTACGAAAATAAATGTATCAAATAATGAAATCAATCATTAATTTATTGTTTGAGTGCTCATGCGCCACGACTGGCTACCAACGTCGGCCATATAGCGGTTTAACTGTTTTTATTTCGTCCCACACGTTAAAGACAAATTGCTTTTCGTTGTATAAATTCTGAATACAAAGGAGTGTTATCGAGGTCCGGAGGAAGAGGGTTACCTTCTGACGCGTCCAATTCATTGGCATTGTTTGATCAATATCCCTCTTCCGGTTACTTGACCTCATTTTTTTTTATTACTTCTTTTGAAAAATATTTTCTTTTTCACTCCTAGAAATAGAGAGAAAACACTTTATTCATGAAATAGACTTATCTTCTAGCGTGCAATCGATGGGCTAGATATCGATATCTATAGACACTGGCTGAAGCGAATTCTGTATTAAAGTCATATAATATACAAATTAGGTAATACCTAATAGCGGAGCTCCAGTTTAAATTGTTCCTACAACATCAATATGTGCATATAAATAGTTTTTGTGCATGGGCCATGCCCATGCCCAATCTGAACTGTAATTATTTTAGTTACGTAACCGCAAAAGACAACTACAAAATCATAGATATAGGTGGAACGGAATAATTTACTTTCTGAGCAAATAATAATCTGCGATATATATATTTTCGATAAAAATTCAAAAACCTTATTTATCACGCATACAAAGTACTATATTTTTCAATAATTTTATGCTCAAATTATGAAAAAGGTATTTTATACTTATGTGCATGATGAATTATTGACTAAAAATCCAACCCAAACTATTTATGTTTTTAAAATATGAACCAATTAAAAAACTTCGATATCACTATAACTTTTCTAGAGAAACAAAATTAGGGGTATTATTCACGCGTTTTTGAAAGATATGAATTTTTAGATTTTACTTTTTGAGTAGAAATCGCACAATGCAAAAATTCGTGACAGCATGACTTTGTGTCACGACACGCGTACATTTTGGCGTGTTTGCGAATGCCAAGGCACCTTCACCTGGCAAATTCGCTTCAAACACAAGACAAAACGCTGAGAAAAATCAAGATTTTGAGCTTCATATTGACAAAAACGTTACTTGAATAAGTACTAAATAGGATGATAACTATGTATTAAAAGGAAAAAACGGAATTCTAGAACATTTCTTTATAAAAAAAAACTTTTCATCGCATTAGACTTAATATTAAAAAAAGTAGTCATTGCAAATCTTCAAAATTCAAACAAAACACAAACGACCTGAAAGTTCTTTTGAAGTGGAATTAAAGACCTTAAGTATCAACCAACAAAGGATCGATTTGAAGCTTAATTATTTCAAGTTTTAGGTGTTTTTGTTTTTCACGCTCGTTATCAAATAATTTTTCTTTCAAAAAACTGACTTGAAAAAATAATTCGTTGAACTTACTTTATCGGTGATTATTTTCCTGAGGTTTTCTTCTTCTGGATGACATCGATAATATTTTAACGAATACATGTATGACTTGAATCAGTTTTGATGAATTAAGCATGGATCATAGTTAAACTGCCAAGCTTGAAAATCCATAAATAAACTGTACTGAAGGAAGCATTTTGAAGATAGTATTCATTACCGAATAAAGTCGCTTCATTTTCAATTCTTTTACTTTGCTGTAGTCTTTATTCTTCTACGAAGTTTTATCTACAGACAAGTGTTCTTGGCCTTTCAGTCTTTTCCTTTTCTTGAGATAAACTTCTTCATGTTTGTCTCCTTGAAGTTTATTTTCTGCTTTGGTAGTCTTTATTCTTCCAAGAAGTTTTATCTGCAGACACGTTTTCTTGGCCTTTCAGTCGTTTCCTTTTATTTCTACTGTTAAATTTCTTCATTTTTGTATCCGGCCTGAGTTTATTTTCTTCTTCGGCCAAAACTATTTTTGTTTTCTTCTATGTTCATCTTTCTCAGTTGATATTTTAAATATTGTATTTTGTTGTTTGTTTGACTTTTTTGTCGATAAAAAAAACCTGCTTTCGGGCGCTGCTATTCCGTGCGCGCGCGCATCACTTTCCCGACGAAATGTAACAGCCAATCAGTATCGCGATGGGCACGTTGTACGGACGTGCGCGCCCGCGATCCTACGTGTCGGTCGATGAAAAATCAACTCGATGGGTTACCATTTTTTCTTAAGTATGGTGCTCCGCTTGCGCGGGCCTTCGGCCCGCGCGGAGCTCCGCTAATATACAAATTAGGTAATACCTAATAGCGGAGCTCCAGTTTAAATTGTTCCTACAACATCAATATGTGCATGTAAATAGTTTGTATCTGAACTGTAATTATTTTAGTTACGTAACCGCAAAAGACAACTACAAAATCATAGATATAGGTGGAACGGAATAATTTACTTTCTGAGCAAATAATAATCTGCGATATATATATTTTGATAAAAATTCAAAAATCTTATTTATCACGCATACAAAGTACTATATTTTTCAATAATTTTATGCTCAAATTATGAAAAAGGTATTTTATACTTATGTGCATGATGAATTATTAACTAAAAATCCAAAATCCCAAACTATTTATGTTTTTAAAATATGAACCAATTAAAAAACTTCGATATCACTATAACTTTTCTAGAGAAACAAAATTAGGGGTATTATTCACGCGTTTTTGAAAGATATGAATTTTTAGATTTTACTTTTTGAGTTCAAATCGCACAAAAATTCGTGACAGCATGACTTTGTGTCACGACACGCGTACATTGGCGTGTTTGCGAATGCCAAGGCACCTTCACCTGGCAAATTCGCTTCAAACACAAGACAAAACGCTGAGAAAAATCAAGATTTTGAGCTTCATATTGACAAAAACGTTACTTGAATAAGTACTAAATAGGATGATAACTATGTATTAAAAGGAAAAAACGGAATTCTAGAACATTTCTTTATAAAAAAAACTTTTCATCGCATTAGATTTAATATTAAAAAAAGTAGTCATGGCAAATCTTCAAAATTCAAACAAAACACAAACGACCTGAAAGTTCTTTTGAAGTGGAATTAAAGACCTTTTAAAAGTATCAACCAACAAAGGATCGATTTGAAGCTTAATTATTTCAAGTTTTTAGGTGTTTTTTTTTTTTTCACGCTCGTTATCAAACAATTTTTCTTTCAAAAAACTGACTTGAAAAAATAATTCGTTGAACTTACTTTATCGGTGATTATTTTCCTGAGGTTTTCTTCTTCTGGATGACATCGATAATATTTTGACGAATACATGTATGTACTTGAATCAGTTTTGATGAATTAAGCATGGATCATAGTTAAACTGCCAAGCTTGAAAATCCATAAATAAACTGTACTGAAGGAAGCATTTTGAAGATAGTTTTCATAACGAATAAAGTCGCTTCATTTTCAATTCTTTTACGTTGCTGTAGTCTTTATTCTTGTACGAAGTTTTATCTACAGACAATTGGCCTTTCAGTCTTTTCCTTTTCTTGAGATAAATTTCTTCATTTTTGTCTCCTTGAAGTTTATTTTCTTCTTTGGTAGTCTTTATTCTTCCAAGAAGTTTTATCTGCAGACACGTTTTCTTGGCCTTTCAGTCGTTTTCTTTTATTTCTACTGTTAAATTTCTTCATTTTTGTATCCGGCCTGAGTTTATTTTCTTCTTCGGCCAAAACTATCTTTGTTTTCTTCGATGTTCATCTTTCTCAGTTGATATTTTAAACATTGTATTTTGTTGTTTGTTTGACTTTTTTGTCGATAAAGGAAAAACCTGCTTTCGGGCGCTGCTATTCCGTGCGCGCGCGCATCACTTTCCCGACCAAATGTAACAGCCAATCAGTATCGCGATGGGCACGTTGTACGGACGTGCGCGCCCGCGATCCTACGTGTCGGTCGACGAAAAATCAACTCGATGGGTTACCATTTTTTCTTAAGTATGGTGCTCCGCTCGCGCGGGCCTTCGGCCCGCGCGGAGCTCCGCTATAAACAGATAAATGAGCAAACAGAGAAGGCTCTAATCGAGGCATATTATACGTATACAAAGCCGGTCGTGAGATACAAATAGGAAATGTTATTACCGCAAAGAGACATCGGCCAAAGCCAAACTGGTTGTCTTATTGTTATTTTTATTGTTTTTGTTTATTGTTTCTGCCATATTACAAGGTTTACATAAATAAATAATTAATGTTATATATAAGAAAAAATTCAATGCAATCAGTATAGATAAATAAATATTAAATGGTGTAATATGGCATGGAGGCCTCTGGAAACCAATAGGCTTATGTGAAAGAGGTCTCCTTAAGATTATTATTTATAATTTATATAAATATAAATAAATCTATATAAATATAAATAAATCTATATAAATATAAATAAATCTATATAAATATAAATAAATCTGCAAAAAAAACCTGTTTAAATTATATAGGCAAGTATATATGTGATAATAACGCATTTACCATAACATGAATATATATAAATTTTAGAAGGCACTTTCAAGTGGGAGAAAAAAATTTACTTGTTATCGGCATGTTTTTATAATCTGAGGAAGTAATATATCTTAGAAGTGTTTTTTTGAAAGAAGACAGAGTTGAAGAGTTTACGATACTAGATGGCAAGGAATTCCATATTTTAGGACCTAGGTAAAGAACAGTAAATCTTTTTATATTTAAACGACAGGAATGCGGACGCAAAAGAGTTGAGGATCTGGTATTGTAGAATCTTATATTTTAGACATCTATTAAAAGACATCATAGAATAAAATTGCTAATGTGAAATAAAATTTAAAAAAATTAGAAAATCAGTAAAAAATAAAAATATAGCGAAAAAAAGAATGAGGAGGAACCTAAAAGTGAAGTCAAGTGATCAGGAGAGGGGTTGGGTTCAATTCATGTGAGGTAACCCTCTCCAGTCCGGACCTCGAATACATACAGTTACACTCAGAATTTATACACCAAAAAATCTTTCCTTTCTTCATTGTGGGATAAAAACCAGCTAGAGTCTACATTTCTGAATTATATCAACTGATACGCATGCTCATTGAGAACTGATGGGGTTTGCTGTAACGCTCGATCGGGAAATATTATATTTCTTAGTTGTTATTTTAAACGTTGGTAAATCCTTGTCAACTAGCAAAATCATAGAGAGGTTAACAACTGTACAAAGAGAGGAATAGAGAAGCGTGGAATAAGTACAAATATATTTCGTAAAAATAGATATTTGTCGTATTTGGGATTCCTGTGATTTGGACGTCACGGCTGGTTGTTTTCCCTATTGCACCATCACAAGAAGCAGAGAGACAGACAGACCGGAAAACAATAGCCGGTTCCTTTATACAAAACGAGACAAAACTCAGTCGTCACAAATTTCTGTAAATTAAAAAAATATGTATCGTTAATCTAAAAATACATGTAAGCAGTGGAATAAAATTGTATTTCTGAATCTTTTCCAATTTACATGTTAAGGATTTCAGTGATGCACTGTTGTCAAGGATAATAGCGGGGAAACCCCCTAGCAGCTGCACCTTCACATTTACAATTCAAATTTTAAAAAACAAAGAAAGACAGTATTTTAATAGCTTCTTGTTTCCCCTAGACATCAAACTGAAGACGGTTTGAAATTGTAAGGAACTGTTTTAGCATGTTTAAAGAACTAGAATAAAACAATATTCTTATTTATTCTACTTGTGATTTTCTCTCTTGTAGTTTGTAACCTCACGAGATTTTGCTAATTATCAAATATTTAACATTACTAAAATAACCACCAAGAAAGCCATCTTTCACGACATGCGCAGTAAGAAAGTGTTGTGTAGTGTTGGTTGCAGTACTAATTTGCCATCCATTTTCACAATAGATTGTTTAATTTTCTTTGTTCTAATAACAATGGTTGGTTGGTTGGCAAAACAATGACAAAATACGTCATTGTACGTCCACCTAGCTATTGAACAACATCATCTGTATCTATTCTCAATGAGCATGCGTGACAGTTGAATGATTTCAGAAGTGTAGAATCGAGTGTCATCCCACAATGAAGAAAGGATAGCTTTTTCGATGTATAAATGCTGAGTGTAACCATATACATTCGAGGTCCGGACTGGAGAGGGTTACCTCACACGAATTGAACCCACCCCTCTCCTGATCACTTGACTTCACTTTTTACTTTCGTCTATTTCTTTTCCTTTTTTTTCCTTTCGGTTTTTCGATCTTGTTTTGTCTGCAACATATTTTTTTCTCCTTGTTTGAATCATTTTTTCCCACTTGAAATATATGTAACCAAGTCACAATGTGTACTGACATTTCTGTTACTCTTACTGTGCATGAGTAGTTGAAAAATATGATTATGGTGCATGGTTTGGCTAAGTATAATATGTATTTTGCACTTTGTTATATAATAATATAAATTGTTATATTTTATTTATAGCCATGCAGGCATAATCAGAAGGCATACAAAATATTTTGGGTAAAAGGTATTTACTAACCAACCAACTGATTGACTGACTAACGGGATAGATGGATGGATGGATGGATGGATGGATGGATGGATGGATGGATGGATGGATGGATGGATGGATGGATGGATGGATGGATGGATGGATGGATAAATAAATTGGTAAATTAATGGATAGATTGATGAGTGGGTGGATAATTGAGTGAATAAGGGAAAAACGACGGTTGGGTTGAGAACAAAGAAACATAAGTACCATTTCAAATTAAGTACCACAGCTAAATAAATGAAAAATGACGTAAGCTAATTAGTATATGCAAATAAGAAAAGCAAAGAGAGCCATGATTAGAGCTCTAACGTACGTATAACTGACTTGCTTCGAATAAACCTCTGATCACAACCCTCAATTTCAATAGAGCTCACTCAGAATTTATACCCCAAAAAATATTTCCTCTCTTCATTGTGGGATGAAAAACGGCCAGAGTCTCACTTCTGAAAGCTATCAACTGAGACGCATGTGCATTGAGAACTAAAATATGATGAAGTTTGCATTATAACGGATAACTGTTTATCATTAAGACGTTACAAAGTACAAAAATAGGAAAAATAGAAGAGTAGCATAAATACGATATTTATATTTTTAATCATTGATTTCTACGAGAAACAAGAAGCCATTAAATATTCTGTCTGTCATTGTGAAAGTTGAATTGTTACAGCGATATTCGTTGTATCGCGACCTGCTGTTTGAAAACTTCGGTTTGATCATGATTTGGTCTTTTGTGGACCGTCAATCAACTAGGGGGCGGAGTTATGTAATGGTTAGGCGCTGATCATGAGCTATATATAGGACACATGACATTTCCGAGGGAAACATAGATCGTTGTATAATTTACTAACAAATAAAATTTCTCATTAATAAACCACAATAAAGACCAATAAAAGTTTGTAATGTCTGCTTTACTACCTCATTTGTTGTATTACGCTTTGCGAAGTCCAAAACCCCCCAAAAATAGACAAAACATTTGAAAACCCCAACGATAACAACCCGCTGGTTATCAAACGAACGTTGACAATTTAGCTTAGGTACCTAGCCTTTAGAGGCAAAAGGCTTAGCTGCCGAGCCTGAGTCAAAGTAGATCAACGTTCGTTTGATAACCAGCGGGTTGTTGTTTTGAAAGGAATGCACTAATAATGAAATATCTAATTATTATATATTTTACTTTAAACTGACAATATTACATGACACAAAATGCATTTCGGTCTTGCAATGCTTTATTCAGTATGCAGTATTCAGTAGTTTACGTTTTTTGAAATAGCTGTATTATATGTTTAATCGATGTTAATTCATTTTACTGATTTCCTAACTCACTATGAGTTTGATCTCATATATCTAATTTTTTTTTTGATTTTATATTTTCCTTTCGGACATAAACTTAAATTTATCAGTTGTAAAATGTTCTGTTTTCTATTATACACTTAATTAATGACTGGTCCCGAGGGGAACAGGTAGTTTTGTTTCCCGAGAATCTCAATGCTCCGACGAATGAATGAGGATGATCGGAGAAAATTCACGGTTGGGTTATTTGTCAAAACAAACTAACAAAAGTAAGTCTTTTTCAAATCATGAGATGAGATCTTCACTGTTAAGTAGCATAGATTGTTAGTTCTATATAGTTAACTCGGCAAACCTCTATCTCACAACTTGCAATTTCTATAGAGCTCACTCAGAATTTATACCCCAAAAAGAAAAGTTATTCTCCAATGTGGGATATATTCAAAACCTTCACTGAAAACTGTCAAAAATTGAACAAAATTATCAAACATCGCGCATGCTCATTGACGATAAAACTCAACCTTGACGATGAGACACTTTTGTTTATATAAATACCAGACAAAATCCTTGATAGTTCGTCACAAGCTATAACTTAAAAAATTTGTATATTTTTATTTATCTAAAAGAGAAAACAATATACAAAAGCAGTAAAGAGTGGATTATTTTTGAACAGTTTTTTAATTTTAATGTGTGGGATATCATGCAGTGTTGTCACGGGTAACAGCGGGGAATTCCCCTAGCAGGTGAACCTGCCTTAACATTTACAATTCAAATTTGATCGAAAACAGACTGAATAATTGGTGGCTTAACGCTTTCTCTAGACATCAAAACAGTTTGTAACACAAACACGTACAACAAAAATATGCTATAAATAAATCGATAACAAGAGAATAAATACCGCCATCCTTCGCAGGCTTCAGAGTGTGGACTGTGGCTTTGTTTGCAATTGCGACAACGATTTTTGAAATAGGTATATATCGCGTATGGGAGAAAATCAAACCATTAAAAAACTGTCTGTCTGTTCTTTAGTGAACTGAATTGTAAATGTGATGGTGAAATATGAACCGTGACGTACCAAACACAGGAATCCCGAACTAAAGAATTGTTTATTGTTTATAGTGATGATGGTGCAACTGATGAGTTGTAACATAGGAATCCCGCACAGATAAAAAAATCATTTCTTCAGACATTTGAAGGAAATTTAAATGGAAAGTGATATTCATTGTACTCTTCACTTTAAAAGTGTTTTGGTTTTGAATCAATTTTATACTTTTGCTAATGGTTGATTTTAATTAGATATCAATATCCAACATAGAAGAATGAGATAATTTCACGATTCAGCAAAGCTCTTTATATTTCAGTTCTTAATGGTCCTTAATGGTCATGCGTTTCAGTTGATAGAATTCAGAAGTGTAGACTCTAGCTGTTTTTCATCCCACAATGAAGAGAGGAAAATGTTTTTGGTGTATGAATCCTGAGTGTAACTCTGTACAGTCGAGGTCCGGATTGGAGAGGGTTATCATGGATACTGACTTACACATCCCACTCCATGGCACTTGACTTCACTTTGTTGCCTTCTTATTCTTTTTTTCTATTTAGTTTCTTTTCTATTTTAGATTTTCTTCATTTGAATCTTATTTGCGACTTGAAATAAACATTCAAAGTACGAGGAGTGTATAAACATTGCTTTTCTTTTAGTGTAATAATCAGTTTACTGCAGTGAATAAGGTGATTTTGACTTGCTTTTAAGGACATTCCGTAGTAATAGATTTTGACATAACTTTTTATTGAAACTTTGTACAGTTATACTTTAAGACATGGGCATTTCAAAAATGAAATAAAAAAGGGGGGTCACCGTGTTGGTTTTGGCACTAGATCACGTCAAAGTTACTCATTTTGACGGCGCGCGAGAGTAATATTTCGATGTATAAAATGAGAAGAAAAGGCGATTAATGGCACTCTTTTTTGATATTAGTATTGAAATATTAGGTTTAATTACATCTTAGCATCCCAAGTCTTCATTCACACACAATACTTGGATAGTAAAGTGGACCTGTTAAAAGAAAATAGCGATAATGCAATACACGAGCGTATTGATCACGAACACCTGGATGACAGAATATTACCACAATTCTGAAATATCTCGAAATCTGGACATACATTTTTAATCAAACTCGGATATGTGTTTGCAAACCTGGATACCATTAGTTTAACACCATAAAAAAGATAGGTCACCGTATTCGTTTTGGTGCTATGGCACTTTGAATGTACGAATTGTGATATTTTAGTAATACCGACATAGCGCGCGCAAGGTGCGCGAGCTGTAGCGCGCGCTCTCGCTGGTCAAAATTGTGCGCAGTAGAGCGTGCGCAATGCAAAACTACGGAATGTCCTTAAATCTGTTGATATTTTTTTGTATAAAACAGTACGCGAATATATATGGCATATGGGAGAAAACGAAACCTTTAAAGAACTGTCTGTCTGTCCGTCTGTGAATTTGAAATGTAAATGTGATGGTGCAATATGAGCAGTGACGTAACATACACAGGGAACCCGCACTGAGAAAATTATTCATGATGATGATGGTGCAATACTGTGATGTAACAAAGGAATCCCGCACAGATAAAATATCATTTCTTCAGGCATTTAGAAGAAAATATAAATGGGAATGGTTATTCACTGCACTCTTCACTTGAAAGTGTTTTGGTTTGAATCAATTTTATACTTTGGATAATGATTGATTTAACTTAGATATCAATATCCAACATAGAAGAATGAGATAATTTTACGATTCAGCAGAGCTCTTTATATTGAAGTTCTTATTGGGCATGCGTATCAGTTGATAGAATTCAGAAGTGTAGACCCTAGCTAATTTTCATCCCACAATGAAGAGAGAACATGTTTTTTGGGGTATAAATCCTGAGTGTAACTCTGTACTTTCGAGGTCCGGACTGGAGAGGGTTACCTCACAAGCCGATTACATTCCTCTCCTGATCACTTGACCTCACTTTTTTTCCTTTTTGTTCTTTAATTCTCTATTTCTTTACTTTTATTTTTACTTCTCTGAGTTGAATTGTATAGTATCGAGGTCCTATTAGAGAGGGTTATCAGGAATACTGAGTTACACATCCCACTCGATGACACTTGACTTCACTGTTTGTTGCCTTCGATCTCGATTTTTTTTTCTATTTATTTCTCTATTTCAGATTTTCTTTCTTAATTGAATGTTATTTTCGAATTGAAATACACCCCCAAAGCACCGAGGAGTGTATAAACATTGCTTTTCTTTTAGTGTGATAATCAGTTTACTGCAGTGAATAAGGTGATTTTGACTTGTTTTAAAATCTGTGATTGTTTTGCTGAATTGAACCAAACTATAAAACCGTGAATATATATGGCGCATGGGAGAAAAACAAACCATTAAATATTGTCCGTCTGTCCTTCTGTGAATTTGAATTGTAAATGTGATGGTGAAATATAACAAACACAGGAAATCCGCACTGAGAAAATCGTTCATGATGATGGTGGTGCAATATTATCCGTGACGTAACAAGCACAGGAATCCCACATTGAATCAAATCATGCAGAGAGTTTGGATAGACATGAATAAAGGGAAATACCATCATCGATTAAATTATCTTCTCGTCACATTCCTTTTCGTTGGAATTATTTATATTTACGATAATCATTAATTTAGGGTTACAGTAAATACATATCAAGAATATTTCTTGACACTGCAAATCTCATAATATTTTAAGTTCTCAATGGGCATGCGCTTTATTTATTGTCAATGCTATATTTGTTCTTGTTTTATATCCCACATTATAGGAAGACTAGTATTTTTGCTGTACAAAGGCTAAGAAATACTAGTAACATTCGAGGTCCGGATTGGAAAGGGTTACCTATCAAAGATGAGCCACAATTACCCTCTCCTGCCGACTTGACCTCATTTTTTCTTTTCTGATAATATTATTTAATCTGTTTATTTCTTTTTTCTTGTATTTCTCCCGTTATATTTTTAACTCCTTTTTACAGTATATACAATATTCAGTTTGAATAAAATATTGCATAAGCATGTACATGTATTCCTGTTTTTGGCTTCATTCTGGCCAGGTGGCAAACAGGAAAAACACGAAAGATAGCTTAAAATGGATTTATTTAGTTTAATTCTTTTTCTTCCTTGTTTGGGAGAACAACAATTGGATAAAAAATGTCTGTCTGTCCGTCCGTCTGTGAATTTGAAATGTAAATGTGATGGAGCAATATAAACAGTGACGTAACAAACACAGGGAACCCGCACTGAGAAAAGTATTCATGATGAATATGGTGCAATACTGTAATGTAACAAAGGAATCCCGCACAGATAAAATATCATTTCTTCAGGCATTTAGAAGAAAATATAAATGGGAATGGTTATTCATTGTACTCTTCACTTTGAAATTTTTTTGTAATATCCAACATAGAAGAATGATATAATTTCACGATTCAGCAAAGGTCTTTATATTTCAGTTCTTAATGGGCATGCGTATATCAGTTAATAGAATTCAGAAGTGTAGCTTAGCTGGTTTTCATCCCACAATGAAGAGAGGAAATATTTTTTGGTGATTTTCACTTGTTTTAAAATCTGTTGATTATTTTGCTGAATTGAACCAAACTAATACAGTGAATATATATGGCGCATGGTAGAAAATCAAACCATTAAAAAACTGTCTGTCTGTTCTTTAGTGAATTTGAATTGTAAATGTGATGGTGAAATATGAACCGTGACGTGACAAACACAGGAAACCCGCACTGAGAAAATTATTCATGATGATGATGGTGCAATACTATGATCAACATAGGAATGCCGTAGAGATAAAAAGATCATTTCTTCAGACATTTAAAGGAAAGTTTAAATGGAAATGGTTATTCATTGTACTCTTCACTTAAAACGTTTTTCGGCTTGAATCAATTTTATACTTTTGCTAATGATCGTTTTGATCTTAGCTATCAATATCCAACATAGAAGAATGATATAATTTCACGATTCAGCAGAGCTCTTTATATTTCAGTCCTTAATGGGCATGCGTATATCAGTTAATATAATTCAGAAGTGTAGACTCAAGCTGTTTTTCATCCCACAATGAAGAAAGGAAATATTTTTTGGTGTATAAATTCTGAGTGTAACTCTATATAGTCGAGGTCCGGACTAGAGAGGGTTATCTCAACAATTAAGTGAACCCCATCCCTCTCCTGATCACTTGACCTCACTTTTCCTTTTTGTTCTTTAATTCTCTATTTCTTTACTTTGTGTTTTTTCTTCTCTGAGTTGAATTGTATAGTATCGAGGTCCTATTAGAGAGGGTTATCAGGAATACTGAGTTACACATCCCACTCGATGACACTTGACTTCACTGTTTGTTGCCTTCGATCTCGATTTTTTTTTCTATTTATTTTTCTATTTCAGATTTTCTTTCTTAATTGAATGTTATTTTCGAATTGAAATACACCACCAAAGCACCGAGGAGTGTATAAACATTGCTTTTCTTTTAGTGTGATAATCAGTTTACTGCAGTGAATAAGGTGATTTTCACTTGTTTTAAAATCTGTTGATTAATTTGCTGAACCAAACTATAGAACAGTCAATATATATCGCGTATGGGAGAAAAACAAAACCATTAAAAAACTGTCTGTCTGTCACTTCTGTGTTGAATTGTAAATGTGATGGTGAAATATGAACCGTGACGTAACAAACACAGGAATCCCGAACTAAAGAATTGTTTATAGTGATGATGGTGCAATATGAGTTGTAAGATAGGAATCCCACACAAATTTAAAAAAAATGTTTTTTAGGGATTTAAAAGAAAATTTAGATAGGTATTCTTTGTACTCTTAACTTTAAATTTGTAATTTTTTTTTCGTGTATTTCTCTCGTTATATTTTTAAAATTTTAAACTCCTTTTTATAGTATATACAATATATTCAGTTTGAATAAAATATTGCATAAGCATGTACTTCTGTTTTTTGTTTTTGGCTTCATAATGACACAGGGAATATTTCAAATATCTATATTTGATTTATTCCCTGTGTCATTATGAAGCCAAAAACAAAAAACAGAAGTACGTGCTTATGCAATATTTTATTCAAACTCAAGTTCAATGTCAGTTGCAGCATTCGGTTGAGAAAACAACTAGTAACTACTAACTAAGATATGCCTAAACATTAAACTAAATATATTTAGTTCTATTCTCTTTCTGTTTTTTTGGGGGCATATCCTTGTTAGTAGTTACAATTGTTTTCTTAACCGAATGCTGCAACTGACATTGAACTTGAATCATCGATTCCACTCGTACCCTCCCCTCCCCACTTCGTCAAGTTATGACACAGGTAGCCCAACACAAAACACGTTTCAAAATAAACAACTATTTTTTTCGTTTAAACGTCGCAACTTTCTACGTTCATTTCAATACTTATAAAAGGTATTTGTCCTTGATCACTTCTAAATGTTTCAAGTAAATACAAACCTCTATTTTAAAGACTGATTTAAATTTCTTTCGTGACCTTTTCCCGATATAACTCAATGACTGTGACGTCATTGCGTGACTAATGAAACCAGAAATAGAAAACAAGTAATCCTCGACAATGATATGAAATACAGGCACAACAGCTTCATGTCACAGTTGCTTTAGCTATCTCTGAGCTTTTGGTTCAACATTATTTTTTATAGACGCTTCACCTTGAAGTCTTGCCGTCTTTTTTCACTAGTGTTATCGAGATATCAGCAAGAGAAAAGAAAACAACAACAAGAAAGCTTGTCTATTTGAGGTCAAATGGAGCCGTTGTCAGCACTAGGATGGCTCGTTATTTTCATTATTCTTGTAGTCATTCTTTATCGTTACGGTACTCAAAGCGCAAGAAATCTTGAAGCTGTTTTCCCGGGCCTCGACGGACCTAAACCATGGCCGTTTATCGGTAATATGCCCGGTATGATAAACGCAAAGATGCAGTTGCACTTGTTTCTAGAAATGAACATCAAGAAGTATGGTAGACTCTACTCTATGACTTTTGCTGGCCTTCCATCGCTTATTACTACCGACCCACAGATGATTAAAGAAATATGCGTCAAACAATTTGATTGTTTCCACGATCGACCGGTAAGTGTATTGCCTCCTATAGCAGACATTTTTACCCGCATTTTTAGTATCGTCACACAACGATTTCACTCCCACACACGTTGTAGGAAGTAGTATGAGGATGGTTATAGCCGTTTATTGATCACCCTAAGCGGTACCAAAATACGGTTTTCGACCCCTAAAAGGGACAACGACCATCCACTCGCCTCTTTAACATCGGAGTCCCTCCCCCTCCCCCTAGGGTTTATTTCGCTGCGAAACGAGTGTTGAGATAGATAAACACCACCCTGCATTTTCGGAGGTCTAGAGAGCAAAGGAAAGAATCGTTTTCTTTCTTTTTTTCTCCCTTAGCCACGCAGACCGCCGGCAACGCATGCTAGATAAACACTCAAAGCTGTGTATTGCTTTATAAAATCACAGGTAGCCCAAGCTATGCATTTGTACGTTTTTTTGCAATATGACGAAATATTTAAAATGCAATAAAAATAAACATGTCTACCTGTGTGTTGTGTTTTTCTTTGCATTTCTGTGAAGTTTCAGGCCATTTCCTTCAATTTTGAGTGATTTATGGCTGATGTTCCCCAGCGTCCTAAGAAGAGGGGAAGGTAGCACACTCGGACGAGTTCGCTCCCCAGGTAGCCTCCAGTAATTCGCTTCTAGCTCGCCCAAAATTACGAATCTCGACAAAATTCCTTCAGATTATCTTTGCCCGATAGTCACTCCTTCCACTAAACCAAAGTTCTTTTCAAAACTCGAACGCTTTCACTAAAAAAAATCGCTCTATCTCAACGATATCGCTGAAATCCGAGCCGCGACCAGATCAGGCTTGCAACGGACTTTTTCAAACCATACTTACCCCTTCCCTCCTGTAACAAACTGCTATCCTGTAAGCAGGAGATTACGTTCGCTTTCTACTGTGGAGACTACGTGTTTTTGTTCTTCGGTTAAACTAGAGTAGGAAAAAGCCATAACGATTCGGTGTTAAAAAATGTAAGACACGAATTATATAATTTGTACAAAGCAGTTTGTAACAGGAGGGGAGGGGTAAGTATGGTTTGAAAAAGTCCGTTGCAAGCCTGATCTGGTCGCGGCTCGGATTTCAGCGATATCGTTGAGATAGAGCGGTTTTTTTTAGTGAAAGCGTTCGAGTTTTGAAAAGAACTTTGGTTTAGTGGAAGGAGTGACTATCGGGCAAAGATAATCTGAAGGAATTTTGTCGAGATTCGTAATTTTGGGCGAGCTAGAAGCGAATTACTGGAGGCTACCTGGGGAGCGAACTCGTCCGAGTGTGCTACCTTCCCCTCTTCTTAGGACGCTGGGGAACATCAGCCATAAATCACTCAAAATTGAAGGAAATGGCCTGAAACTTCACAGAAATGCAAAGAAAAACACAACACACAGGTAGACATGTTTATTTTTATTGCATTTTAAATATTTCGTCATATTGCAAAAAAACGTACAAATGCATAGCTTGGGCTACCTGTGATAAAATTAGTAACGTTTGTTATCGTTCTTTTGTCAGCAACAATTTACTCTCCCCAAGCCCCTAGACAAATCAATTTCAATAATAGCTGGAGAAGACTGGAGACGAATTCGTACAACTTTATCGCCGTCGTTCAGTGCGCACAAACTGAAAGGAATGACGTCATTGATGAACATTGCATGTGACACACTTGTCAAGAAGATAGACCAAGCAGTTGAAGAGGGAAAAAATGTAGACATTGTCAGGTAAACATCAGTTTTTTGGTTTTACGTCGAAATACGGGCAGTTGTTACCGAATCTCCCTGGCCAGTGGCTAATGTTTAAGTATACACTCACACTCATTCCCTTTAATTATGAATTAGGGTGGACCCAGTTTGATATTGTTGTTGTTGTTGTTGTTGTTGTTGTTTTTCGGGGGGGAGGGGAGGTTGTACTAGCCGGCTAAATTGTAAGTTTACTATCGGGGGGGGAGGGGAGGTAGTACTAGCCGGCTAAATTGTAAGTTTACTATCGGGGGGGGGGGGGGGGGGGGGGGGAGGGGAGGGGAGGGGGGAGGGGAGGGGAGGTAGTACTAGCCGGCTAAATTGTAAGTTTACTATCGGGGGGGGAGGGGAGGTAGTACTAGCCGGCTAAATTGTAAGTTTACTATCGGGGGGGGGGGGGGGGGAGGGAGGTAGTACTAGCCGGCTAAATTGTAAGTTTACTATCGGGGGGAGGGGAGGTAGTACTAGCCGGCTAAATTGTAAGTTTACTATCGGGGGGGGGGGGGGGAAGGGGAGGTAGTACTAGCCGGCTAAATTGTCAGTTTACTATCGGGGGGGGGAGGGGAGGTAGTACTAGCCGGCTAAATTGTAAGTTTACTATCGGGGGGAGGGGAGGTAGTACTAGCCGGCTAAATTGTAAGTTTACTATCGGGGGGGGGGGGGAAGGGGAGGTAGTACTAGCCGGCTAAATTGTAAGTTTACTATCGGGGGGGGGGGGGAGGGGAGGTAGTACTAGCCGGCTAAATTGTAAGTTTACTATCAAATGGTCACTTAATAGATCTTGAGGATGATTACTTTGGGCAGTTGTACATTTGATGGTCGAAGGGGAGGAGCTAAAGGCTCCATATTTGAATGCTAATGAGGCAAATGTTCATTAAAATCTTCAGATCAAAATGCCTACTATTAAAAGTTATATTAAAAGAAGATTATTTTAGGCTAGTTATTGAATATAGGGGTTAATCTGTCATATTCAGGTGGCAAGCGTCAACTTTTTCAAAAGCGAGTGGAAGTTATTTGGGTTTTAAAGTAGGCTCCCCATAAAATGTTATGAAATTGCTTAGTTTTCAAACGTAAATGCCTACTATTTAGAAAGCTTCAATTTCCATTTGTTAGCTGTGAAAGGTTAGATTTATATATTAAAGACGTTTCTATTTCAAGAGGCAAGACGTTGATTTTATCAGCACAAGTTAAAGAAAACTTGATTTTTGTGAGCGCGGTTGACACAGAATCGGCCGAATTCTTTGTAAATGAGCCATTTGTTTTCAAATTTCCCGCGTGCTTTGGTGATCACGACCGTATGCAAATTAGGCGGCATCGGTCGATATGTCCAGTCATTCTACGCCATGAGTTGAAAATCTGAAAATCAAGTGCTAATAAGTGCACAAGACTTGATTTTAGAATGCAATTCTTAGACTAGATTCTTTCCGTACTCTTGCAATATAGATAAGAAATAACACTTATTACAAGTCACGTGACACACTACTCATGCTCACGTGACTTCTCTCACGATGTCATTCCCGTTTTTTTACACAGCTACCAACAAGCAGTCACCATGGAGGTCATCATGTCCGCAGCGTTTGGTATCCAATCAGACTTTCAGCACAACCCAAACGACCCAGTCATGCAAACGGCTACCAAAGCGATGAGGCCCAACATCTTCCTTCAGTTCATTGCTAATGCTGTCATTCCTTTGCTTCCCTATGGGAGGAAGTTCCTGTACTCAGAGATGGGAAAGAAAATCTTTTTCAAGGAGTTATTTGATTTGGCAGATGTTGCTAGGAACGTTGTTGATATTAGACGAAAAGGTGAAGTTCGTAAAGTAAGTATTTTCTTTAATGAGGATTTGGAAGATCAGAGACTTCTTTTGAAAGTGCATATATACACCTGATTGCAATAACATTGTCATATAAAAAAGAAAATTACAAAATAGGAATTAATTAAAAGACAAAAACAGATTACTCAAGCTGAACTTCTTCTTTTGTCTTTTAATTAATTCCTATTTTGTAATTTTCTTTTTTATATGACAATGTTATTGCAATAAGGTGTAAACACTAGCACAAAACAAAGTTTAAGTTCACTTATAAAACTCATTAATAATTCATGAGAAAATAATTGACCAAAGAAATCACAACCATGGGGTAGGTTGTATATCTCGTACAGATTTCTTCCTGATTTGCATACGTTTTAACTAGCTTGAACTTTCTCGGCCAGATTTACTTTTATCTTGACAATTTTAATTAAAATATGAATGAACTAACGTTGGAGCAGGAGTTTCCGGTACTATAAAATATTTGCATCCGATCTGTATGAGATGCAATGGCTCGTCTTCGATTCACTACTGTATACAGTCATTTGAAAAAACGTTGTCGCCGACAGGCTCCGCGACTACGCGACAAGCCCAAGCGGGAGTATGGGTAAAATCACTAAAGCATTAATTTTTTAGCACGCGCTATAGGAAAATGCTGAAATATGTAGCGAGTAAATGAATGAATAATAATATGTAACTTCGTGTTCTGTGCAAAGAAATAAACCGTTGTATAGAGCGAGGAGATATCGACAAGTAAATAGATACTTCTTCAGTTTTCATGCAGAGAATTTGTCATCCAAATCAATCGCCAGCGTAAATCAATAATAGAAGCAAGGCACTGAGAGCTCAAGAAGTTGATAATATATGCAGCTAACTGCTTCAGTGATTTCTACCCGTACTCCTTTTAGGTCTAGTCGCGTAGTCGCGAAGCCGGTCGGCGACAACGGTTTTTCAGATGACTATATTCCATACAGATCGGTCGCTCATATTGTATATAGTATATACTGACTATGTTTTTAACAGGATTTACTGGATTTGATGCTGAATGCCACATCAGACAACAAGAAGCTATCAGACGATGAAGTGGTAGCTCAAAGTGTCATTTTCCTAATTGCTGGCTTCGAATCGTCCAGTACCACACTGGCCATGACGTGTTATCACCTAGCAACCAACCCTGATATCCAGGAACGACTTCAGCAAGAGATTGACAGTGTTTGGACTAAGGAAGACCAAATGCCGTCGTACGAAACTGTCCAGGAATTACCCTACCTGGATATGGTGATATCAGAGACATTAAGACATTGTCCGCCAGGTTAGTGATGTGATAGCTTTTGTATGATAAGATAGGGTATACGGTAGAGAAAAGGAGATGACTACAGAAAGAGATCAAATAAGATAGAAATGAGGTAAAGCAAAGTAAGGAATGCGGTAGAGTAGTGAGGTAGAGTAGGGAATGGGGTAGAGTAGGGAATGGGGTAGAGTAGGGAATGGGGTAGAGTAGGAAGTGAGGTAGAGTAGGGAATGGAGTAGAGTAGGAAGTGAGGTAAAGTAGGGAATAGGGTAGAGTCATTCTCGTACCCAGACCCTACTCAGCTTTCTAGCAGATCGTAGGCTCTGGGAAACCCTACTGACCGGAAGCCAGAATTGTTGTGACAGCGTCCAGAGAGCGCATGCGCCATCGACCGAGGTGCCCTGGGCACGAGAATGAACTAATGAACGAGCACATAGCATCGACGCCAACTTAATTAATATTCATCATCTTCTGTACGAGCCTTGGTACGCTTGAATTTGCAAACTATTTATAGATATTTTATGAATTGATTTTAATGGTTAAAGAAGTGCATTTGAGCGGTAACATTAGGCATGGACAAGCAAATATTACCGTAGAATAACATTCTTGGATCAGAATTCTATAAACTTGTAGAAAGAAAGGATTTATGAGCCTGTAAAGAATGTTGACACGTGTCTTAAGTTCTCCGAAGCTGCAACCTTCCCGTCACAGTGAATTAGGCAAATTTAAAAATAGCCGTTACTTGTTTAATTTTAACCCAAATCGCTTGAAATCTTCACAGACACTTAAATAAATAATAACTGAAAATGACACTAAAAGTTTTTATTGAATTGTTTTAATATTTAGTTGAAAAACATCGAAGATTTCAAAAGTCGCCTTATATTTTTGCTGCGAGCGAAGCGAGTAGCGACACTAATTTCGACGGTATCCCTTTGTACTTGTGGACGAGCGTTCCTGGGCTATATATAGTGAGAAAAATCTCGATTTTCGGACTGGCTGGCTGGCTGGCGGGCTGGCGATGATTTCCGAACATGTAATACGTTAGGTCAGCAACTTTCGCCATTAAAGTACCTAATTTATATATATTAGAGACCAGAGACTATTCTGTGGGAAATTCCTAAGCCGAAGAAGATATAAATAAGTCAACTTCTCGAACGAGTTATGGCCAGTCACACAGCAACGCTTGCAATATGGAATTTCAGTGTGATTCCAAACTGATTACGTTAACATATTCGATCGCATTCGAGATTTGATCACGCTAATCCACGAGCGCTAATCACATGTAAGTTAATATTACTAAAAACATACAACTTTGTACATTCTTGAATATAGCTAGGAAGATAATATAATTAATAAGTTGGCTTCTCGAGTGAGTTTCATATTGACACTTATCAGTGAGATTTTAAACTGATTACATAAACATATCACATTCGAGTTCCACGAGCGCTAACTACATGTAATAAACTAAAAACATACAATTTCGTACATTCTTGAAAATAGGAAGATAAAAAGTCAGCTTTTCGACAAGTTATTGAACATAATGCCTACATATCCACCTAATAGCCAGGATTGGGCTGCCTGTGGAATATTGTGTAAACAGCTCGTTCCACGGAATAGTTTCATCAAATTATCCGAGTTTTTCGCACTGTAATAATCTCAAAATCAAACGTATTTATTGCTGGAAGCATTGATCAAGTTCACGATCGACTTTTAGTGACATTTCTCGCAGGAAAAGACAATGTTCTTTTACGAGTTTTTCAGCGCTGTTATGTGCTCAGAGTTTGTCAATGAAACTTTGGCCACCGTAGATCAGATCTTTATTACCGAAGGAGATTGACTTTATCTGGATGCTCTTGCAAGTAAAATCATCCCTGATACAGAGACGTTGTCCTTATACTATCTGTCGCAGTCTGAGTTAGTGAATAGGAAACTTAAGTTATAATTCTTACATTTGTTTATTAAATTTTGCACAAAATAATCAGGTAAACAGTGGTATTGACTATTAGTGAACGTAAATAAAGACCCTTCTCCTTTGTTGAAAGTCGACTTATCGAACGAGTTATGGCCAGTTACACACAGCAATGCTTGCAAATTCTAAAGTAACCGTATTCGATCGCATTCGAGATTCGATCACGCTACTTCACGAGCGCTAATCACATGCATGTAATATTACTATTTATTATATATTTGAGATACTACGCGCGTTGTGATTGGTCGAGCACTGTGCTTTATAGGTGAACGGAGCACAGTTGTGACGACATCATAACGAATCTCTGTCACGCACCGAACTCGATTTCTTTCAAGCTCTGGCAAAATTAGAAAACAAAACACTAAAATAAGATATTTTAAATCAGGAAATATTGAGAATCAGCCTATTTTCACACAGAAATACAATCTATTGTTTATATTTAGAAGGCAAAGTGAAGTTTCAAAAGAAAAAAACGTAAAATACAACCAAAAAGTCACCAAAAAACAAATCGCAAAATATATAGGACTCAAAACCGGCCAAATATAAAATTACACCAAACTTGATGATTTCAAGACTTCTACAAAAAGCATAGCTTTCCAAACGATCCCTAAATATTGCATTCTCTAACAAAAACAACTTTGAGCATGTTTTTGCTGAAAAAAATTAAGATTACTATCAGTTTCAGCAAACGGTTTGCTTGGGACGAACAGTTGGTGAAAATTTGTCAAAAGGACTGCAAAACGGCATAAATTTAAAACACATATGCTCCATGAGAACAAACTGGCATTTATTACAATTTTTTACTTACAGAAAAGTGATTTCCATTCATCGTTTATCCATAAAAACTTGTTTTTATCGGCCTTTTGCAGTCCCTTTTGCATAGATTGAATTTCATTCGCACAAGTGTAGAGTGGCGTGACAGTGTTATAGGAGACCGAAATAGGAAACCAAGACGGTAACCAATCAGCGCTCGAGAACTCACATGAATGTTAGTAGGGAGAATTTTGAACAAGAATCAGTAACTTAATCGATAAAAAACGTGAAATTAAAGTGATTTAAGCTTAAAATAAATGAGCAAATATATAATAAAACAAATAGAACAGTCTTTTCCGTGCTCTGTTCAGTTATAAAGCACTCAGAAAGTGAAGAGAGCACTCAAGAAGTGAGGAGAAGCACTCGCTTTCAGCTCGTGCTTCTCCCATCACTTCTTTCGTGCTCTCGTCACTTTCATCGTGCTTTATAACTGAACAGAGCACGGAAAAGCCTGTTCTATTTGTTAATAAAAAACGTACAATTTCGACAAGTAATTGAACATAATGCTTACATAATCGCTTACTGAATAGCCAAGATTGCATGGGCTGCTGCGCCTATGGAATATTATGTAAACAGCTCGCAGCATTTCACTTTTGACAGAAACGGCTAGTCTTATATAAATATTGACTCCTGGGCTACCTGTGGATATGCCTAGTTAGACCATTGCTATTGTTATACCACTTAGCCAATCAGATCCCTTGATATTATCAGGTTTCTCAGAGCCTACGACCTTTCGTTAGAAAGCTGAGTAGGATCTGGGTACGAGAATGAGGGTAGAGTAGGAAGTGAGGTAGAGTAGGGAATGGGGTAGAGTAGGAAGTGAGGTAGAGTAGGGAATGTGGTAGAGTAAGAAATGGGGTACAGTCGGGAATAAGGTAAAGAAGAAAAAGGGTTGGACTCCAAAATTAATAGGTTAAATACGTAAGGAATTGGGTAGAGACGAAAATTGGCAATGAAGTAGGGAATATTGGCACGCTTTTATGATATCTTTTTGGTTTAGAACATTCTCCAGAGCAATGTAGCCGATTGGTCAGTTTCTCGTATGAACAGTTTAATTTCCGAAAAACTGATCAATTCAATTAGGGGAGGAATGGGCCAGATTGGAAAAAAGCTCTGCTTTATTTGAAACCCAATAAAGATTTATTATTATTATTATTAGGAAAAAGGAATATGAGGGAGGGAAGAGGGGAAATTTTATTTTTTGTATTTTATTTTGTATTTATTGTTTGTTTATTTTTGTTCATTTTATTTTATTTTTTTTACGTAATGTCAATAGTTATTTTACATATGCTTGTAGCTTTTGTAGTAAAAGGGAGATGATGGGTAAATAGGTGCTATAACTGACACTGACAATCTTCTTCTTCTTTTCAGGTACTTTCCTTATGCGTGAGTGCACCAAGGACTGCATTATCAAAGGTCTAAAAATCCCCAAGGGCACCATAATCGTCATACCAGCATACACCCTACACAGGGATCCCGAATTCTACCCAGATCCCGATAAGTTCGATCCAGAGCGTTTCAGCGCGAAGGGCAAAGAGTCACGTGACCCGTTCTCGTTTCTAGGCTTTGGTTATGGTCCTCGCAATTGCATCGGCATGAGGTTTGCACAGATGGAAATGAAATTGGTCATGGCAAGGCTGTTGAAAAGATATTCCTTTTTCGTGGCTCCTGAGACCCAAGTGCCAGTGGTATTGCAGGCAATGATTACATTAGGCCCTAAGGGAGGGGTGGTTCTGGGAGTTAAAAAGCGAAAAGTTTAGTAACTGCCTTCTCTTTAACGATTGCTTTAGTATAAGTAAGAATCACTGATGTATCCTGACCAAGGCAGTGTTATACTGTTAGAGATTAATATTTGATGCTCTATCAATCATTTATGAAATATTTGAAAAAAATTTCTTTGGTATTCTAGTTTATTGTAGAATTGATTCCTGTGGCCCTTACAGCTTTCCATCTTCCAAACACAGTTTCCCTATACTTCTTTGACTGGCTGCGTATCCAGCGTGGTTGGTCCTTGTGGTGTAGTGGTTAACACATCGGACTAGGAAGCCGAAACCGTGGGGTTCAATTCCCGCCAAGGGCATATGATATTTTTCTCATGTATCTGTATTTCACTTATACACCGAACGCATTTCAATTCATTATTTCACTCCAATTCTGCGTTTTCATTTATGGTGTTTAAATTACCCTTAGAGATTAATATCGCCCTGGGACCTCTGTCGGTTGCCCTATACTTCTACTGGCTGAGTATCCAGTGTGGTTGGTCCTTGTCGTGTAGTGGTTAACACATCGGACTAGAAAGCCAACACCGTGGGTTCCAGTCCCGCCAAGGCCAATCTCACTTCCGGCTTTAATTCCTGGAAAAACTCAAACTTTACAAGCTAAAATGGGGTTATATTTATATGAAAGGTTGACATGTATTGACATTACATCTAGGCTTATGACTGGCTAACTACTATCATGTGACCTTAACGAGATAGCTAAGATGTGGCACAAAATCATCTTAGAAAACTGTGTTTAACTTTGGGACGCACTGAACTATCCTCGTCAGGAGAGCTAAGGGGCTGACCATTTGATTTTTGCACAAAACACCTTCCACACACCCCCTTCCCCTCCCCCTTAAAAGTCAAATAGTCCGCCCCTATACCGACGAATCCAATCGCTATAAATTTCTAAGTTATTATTAATGAATAGAGAAGACTCTTTTCACTAAAGGATATAGTGATGAATTAGTGAGAATACAGTAATAGAACCTGAATTTTTCAATTTAGCCTAAATAGGTTCTTAATAGGTTCTTATATAAATGGTACTTAAACCATAATAGGTTCTTATGGGGAGGGGACTTAAAATGGAAATTTTAGCCTAACAGTTTCTTAAAACCCTGGTTTTCATACGTGAGCCATTACTGTATAGGACATAATCTGCATGTATAGCAGCCATAGCAACCAGCTGAAAGCATGTATAATTCCTATTTGAATTTGATATTATTATAGCAAATAAACTACATGTAGCTGTCTTACTAAATGTGATTTTGGTGACATACGTTAAACATTTGGTCCCGGGGGGGGGGGGGGGGGGGGGTACTCCCTTTGTCCAAGTGGTAGGGGTGATCGGCGGAGGTTTTGAAAATGACCCCTAAAAGGTACGCACAGATACAAATAAAGCAGAGTAAAAACGACCCTTACAACTGATTTTTGAGCCAAAACTCTAAAAGGACCATAAAAGGTACGCACAGGAAATATTTTAACCCTAAAAGGTACGCCGATCACCCCTACCACTTGGATAAAGGGAGTAACCCCCCCCCCCCCCCCGGGCATTTGGTCTACGAGTTGACTGACATATCTCTTTAAACCTGTCCTAAAGAGATATAATTTCTAGATTTAACGTGTTTTCCACACTAGTAAAAAATATACTTTATAGGTGATAGGTAATAGGTACTTTATAGATTCTTCTCATGCAAAGGGATTTCAGAAACAATTTACAAAACATATCAATATAAGAAATTATTTACAATGAATAAAACTTTTAATACAATGTGAAATAACTAACAATATTGTATAAGTGATATAGCCTGCGTCAAATGCGAGTAAAACTATTTACTGTAAATATAGTAGTTTTTCATATAATAATTAATTCCTTTAACAGAGTCGTCACGCTGTTAGTTTTGGAGTCGTCAGCTGTCGAGTTCGAATTCCTTCATAAAGTTTAATTTATGTTTTATTTATTTATTTTATATATATTATTTACAAAAGAAATGATAAGACACGAGAAGCTTAACGATAACGATACTTTATGGCGTGATATGAATGCTACTTTTAACCAATCACGTTGAAGCCTCTACATGACGTGATGTCGTGTTTTGGCGCAATTTCAAAATATATATAAACCAACGGATAGCTTGTTGTGAGGTCAGTTCATTTGTAAGCTTCTTGCGCTCACACTGAAATCATCATTTGAAGAAAAAACTCGAGGTAAGCTTGATCCGTACTCTAAATTTACATGATTTATCATTTGTAGTTTTGTATTTTGAGTTTTTGCTTTAATTGTTTTGGGTTTATGTTTGTTTTGATAATTATTGTAAAGCGCGGCAAAATCTGCTGTGAAACGGCCTGTGTTTGTAGCTGTTACGTGTGTACCCAGAGATAGAGAATTTACAGTTATTAATTTTAATTATTTTACATGCTTCGCCATAAAAATGGCGGGGAATTGCAACAGAGCGAGGCTCCAATAAATACTTCCCAAAATAATACAAAAATAACAAAAATGTAAATAAATATAAAGCAAATGTCTATAAAGCTAGAAAACAGTCTATAACATTTACAGCTTGTGCTTGATGACATTTGGGACAAATACTATAGACCAATTACAGGATTTTTGTATTCGTTTTTGGAGTTTTAGTTTTAGGCCAGTGTTTAGTCAATGCATTTCCAAAAATAATTTTCAGTATTTGGGTACTTTTCAAGTATATAGGCTAGTATATCTTGGCACCACTTGTTGAATGTTTTGATCGTTATTTTAGACGTAACGTTTTTTATACGGTCTACTGATGCTCACCACGTGCACCTAAAAAATCACGTTAGAAACACGATGGTTTTTGGCATGAGCAGTCACAATATACCTTTCCCGAATTCGCTTGGATGATCACAAAACAATGGTAACGAGTCGGGTTGGCCTCGATAAATAACACATTCAAGGCAAACCTTAAACTCAGATTTAAGCCGTTGGGGTTTCGTGCGCGCGGTTACGGGGGAGAGTATCGCGGGCGCACGAAACCTCAACGGCTGAAATCCGAGCCTAGACCAACCTCGACTTGGGGACCTTTGTCTTGTGATCATTAAAGCAAATTAGGAAAGGCCTATATCAGATGATACGATGCTAAAAAAACGTACAAAATGAATACGACTCACGATACGATTACTATTACGAATTCAACTGAATGGACTTACGATGTTAAAACACTTACGATACGACACTTAAGACGCTCACAATAGGACGTTTAATGTAAAGGCAGATTACAACAATAAAATTACGACTTATTAGTACAAAGACTACAAACGCTTTACCTCCTGAAAGCAATGCAGGAGACCTCAACTTTTAACATGTTTTTTAGTGTCTGTCTGTTTTTCTTTACTAATATTTATCATGCTTACTGACCCTTTGACGGGGTCTGTAAACAAATCAAATCATTTTGATGACAGCATTGTGTATGTACGTGCTTTGTAATTTTGCATGTGTAAATACGTCTTCGTGTATCTTGTCATATTGAAGTATAAAAGGGGCGATAATTGTTTTTTTTTTAATCATCTTTTGAAACAAGGCGAGGGCCAAAATAATTTTGATGACAGTATTGTGTATGTACATGCTTTGTAATTTTGCATGTGTAAATATGTCTTCGTGTATCTTGTCATATTGAAGTATAAAAGGGGCGATAATTGTGTTTTCTAAAAAATCATCTTTTGAAACAAGGCGAGGGCCAAAATAATTTTGATGACAGTATTGTGTATGTACGTGCTTTGTAATTTTGCATGTGTAAATACGTCTTCGTGTATCTTGTCATATTGAAGAATAAGATGGACTATAATCAATGACTTTTATCATTGTTTGAAACAAGGCGAGCGCCAATCAGAAATCTCTTCATATATCCTTGCTAGTCAGCTTGAGGTCCAGGACACAGTTTGTGCCGTTGTTTCAAAGACGGACTTAACCGAGAAAAAATTAATCCGGATCAGTGACGCAGGGCAGTTCACTACATTTTTTGCCTTTTTGTTTTAACTTAGCTCTTCTTTTCTTTGTATTTGTTGTTTCTTGAACAGTATTCAGTTATACAATTATCTAATGATTATTTAAATGTGGCTTTCATATATAGTATTTGTTTTATCTCTGTTTTGGTTATGCAGTTTGAAAGCATTTTTCTGTGCTATCTTATGTTGTTAAGGACTACGTTTCTAGCCTTTTTGAAGTTGTCAATCATGATAATAATAATAATAGTAGTAATAACAATTAAAAAAAATGATAGAGTACAAATATTATACCCGTGAAACAAGTAGTACTAATTAGTACTAAATATTGCTAATTAAACAATAGAAAACAATAGAATTAGCATAAAATATCACTATTTAGTACTATTTATGTTTCATGCTTTAAAGGTTTGTACTCTAATATTCCTCCTTTATATAGCGCTATCAAAAAGCTCGTAGCCCCGGGGGGGGGGGGGGGGGTTCGGGGGGGGGGGTTCTCCCTTTATCCAAGTGGTAGGGGTGATCGGCGTACCTTTTAGGGTTAAAATATTTCCTGTGCGTACCTTTAAGGGTCCATTTAGAGTTTTGGCTCAAAAATCAGTTGTAAGGGTCGTTTTTACTCTGCTTTATTGTTATCTGTGCGTACCTTTTAGGGGTCATTTTCAAAATCTCCGCCGATCACCCCTACCACTTGGACAAAGGGAGAACCCCCCCCCCCCCCCCCCCCGGGCTCGTAGCGCTTCAAAACTCTACAGATATAATTGTGTGGAGAACTTATCGATCTGCTGTAAACCAGCAGTTTACAATAATGAGTGTGATTGAAGTTTCTTGGACAGTATTCAGGTCTATAATTATGTAATGATTATTTAAATATGGCTTTCATAATATATTTCTTTTGTCTAATTATTATTTAGATATGGCTTTAATAGTATTTGTTTTATCTCTGTTTTGGTTATGCTTTGAAAGCATTTTTCTGTGCTATCCTATGTTGTTAAGGACTACGTTTTTAGCCTTTTTGAAGTCGTCAAAAATAATAATAGTAATGGTAACAATACAAATGGTAATAAGCTTTTCAGATCTACAGTCATGATTATGTGGAGGCCTGTCTTATCGGACTATTGTAATCCATAGCAAAGAAAACTATCATGAGTGTTGTTAGTAAATGCCTCCTAGGCCTGGTTGTTGTACCGGGAGACAATATGTTTGCGAATTTAAGGTTATTTAATTTAAATACACTGGGAGGGGGATGGGAGGGGAAGTGTATGGGTTGTCGAGTACCAGTATCGAGAATCCTGGTCGTATCTCTTAGTTAAAATTCAACGATTTTTATGTATCTTTTAGGGGTTAAAAATTGTCCATGACACGCCCTTTTTGAAGGGTTTCCGGTGTCTTTTCGGGGTGGTTTTCTTTTCCAATGAGTACACCTGTCGACACCCGATACCTTTACCCCCGATTCCCCCCTCCCCCGGGGAACACCCCCCCCCCCCCGGGTACAACCTCGTTTTCACAGTCAGTTCTCTAAGAAAGACAAAGTGTTTCAGCAATAGAGTTACAATACACAAGGGACTTTATAAAGTAAAGTACTATATAACATTACTATTATAATAAAAGTATAAAGGTAATCTATCGTGGGTATTACATTAGTAGAGAGTATCCGTTTGTCTGACGAATGTCCAAGGTTTGGACTATACCATGTTTCGGCTGCTACTGCAGTCTTTATCAGGCGATGAGTAGACTGAATAATGTTTAGTATTTTTAATGTTATATCTTTAATATTCGCGTCTATAGCCGTTATACTCGTGTACTATTCCAAATGAAAGATTGTCATAGGAAATAGATCCAAGCCGGAAGAATATATAGTTTGAATATGTATATAGAAACAGTATATGTGTTTCTATAGCCACATACATGTTTTAGAAAACCTTGTACATTCCGCTATTTAGTATATATCTATCACAAATCTACGTGGCGATCTAGTTGCTCAGTCTCAAGCTGCATTCATTTCTTATATATATATATACACCTATTTCAATTAACGTTGTCCATCTGGAATGGTTGATCTGAGACCGATAGGAATTGTGGGAGTTCATTAAATTTCAAATACATTGTTTTAATCACACTTGAATGGTGCTGAATTACAGATAACAATATTTCAGAAGTAAACATCAATAATCAACCATTCCAGATGGACAGTATTATTGAAATAGGTGTATACAGCTAATTGCATAAAGGTTGTAGTTTCAGAGATATATGGCATATATACACATATCTAATGATAATATTATGCACTTTCTGAATAACTGCTCACAACAGCCAAAATTTCCTTTTTGATAAAGTTCTACGATAGTTAGGAAGGAATCAAAATATATTCTGGCAAGCATTTTATTCAAAGATCACCCGAATTAAGCAGTGTTTTTTTTTTGTTTTGCATTTAATTATATATATGTGCATGTGTGTAAATGTATACTATTACAACCTTGAAAATGACATATATAAACAATTTTTCCCCAGCTCATTTTGAAACCACCATGTTATTCGTACTTGGACTATTGTTGTTTGTGTGTAACCAAGGATATGCTGGTATGATCAAATACGAGAGATCCGACCAAGTGGCGTCAATCGAACCCCAGGCAAAGACTCACTGGGGGGAGTGGGGTAAGGCAGAATATTGTTACGATGGTTCATATGCAGCTGGGTTTAAAATGAATGTAGAACTCGATGTAAAAGATGTGACCGGTGTCAATGCTCTTATCCTGTTTTGCAAGTAAGTCATTTTTACAGTCATCTTCTTAGTGTAATAAATGTAACTGGTTTTATTGTTACTAACTTGCCTATTTACTTATTTACTTACTTACTTGCTTACTTACCGCTTAAGCTTACTCTCTTATTTACATATATATATGGTACATGTATTTAAATACATTACCAAACGCGGGGGGCAAGCCGGTCTTTAGATGAACTTTTGACGCAACTCATGAATAAATCTTGAACGCGGTTCATTTTATAGACACATTATATGCACTAAGTTCTAATTGACCAGGCTAGAATACCATTCAGTCTGTGCTCACTTCTAATTGGCTCAGCAATAGCTCTGCGGTTGCATCAATCAACCAATCAGTCAATCAATCAGTCAATCAATCAATCAGTCAGTAGTAATACCTTTAAGTAATACGCTTCTGACCTTAACCAAGGACATGGGTTCGATCACCGCCTGGTGACGCGTTTGTTGGAGTATTTTCCCTTTAATTTACGTAGTTATTGTAGTTACTTATAACATTGTTGAGTTTTTTGATACCTTTAAATTTAGGAAGAAAACCACATTTGAAAATGACAACAAGATCGTATCTAAATACAAGAATTGGGGGAAATGGGACAAAGTACCAGTACAATGCCCTAAACCTTATTTCCTTAAGGGAGTGGCCATTAGATCGCAGGCCAGACAGTTGTTCGGTGACGATACCGCTGGTAAGTTAGTTTGCTTTCACTGCCGGTTCAAATGCCATAGGGGGGAGGCCTCGGGAGCCAAAGTATCGGGTATACCGGTGGTATTTCTTGGGGGTAAAAAGCAGCGATTCGGTAGTTTTAGTTTGATATGTTTTTGTATGACATTCCTTAAAGGGTAAACACCTTCCGTGACACGCTCTTTTTTAAAGTAATTTTGTTATTTTCAATGGGTGTTTTGGCAGTGCATTGCAATGCATTACATCACTAACATCTTTACATAAAACAATAAAAATAAAAAAAATCACTTTTTTATTAAGTGCCCTGCTAATTGGGGAGAGTCAGACTCACTACTTCTACGTATACGTTACAGTGCGACTACTGAAACCGAGGCCACCCAATCAAATTTCAGAATATATGTATATTTTTTCAGATCAAACAGAACATTTATAGAGGGTTATCACAAGTTAAGATGTTTCCTATTCAATCTTGATCTATTCCGTTCATATATAATGAAAATTATTATTATTTAAGCAAAAAAAAAAATCAAATATTTATAGAGATTCTATTGTTCATATTCTCGATCGTTATTGGATAACTATGTTTTGGTGGCCCCGGTTTCAGTAGTCGCACTGTAATTAAATATCTTGGCACACAACTCTGCTCACATAGCCCTTAGTTGCAGCCTACGTCACATCCAGACTTTTTCTCCGGACATTGCGCAAATTTAACAGTGCAGTTTTCAAATGCGCAGATTTGACGCAGGCCATTAATTGTAATTATGTTAAATAAACTAATTCTTTTTGCCATCACCCAGCCAACAATTTCCGTTTCAAGTGCCAAGATAACACCAAACTGACTGGTAAAGGTGGCCCAAAGGGTAAATGGAGCGACGAGGTCACCTGCCCCCCTAACTCAGCCATATGTGGTATCAAGACACGAGTAGAGGATTACTCCAAACGGTTATGGGCGGATAATACAGCACTTAACGAGGCTGTGTTTTACTGCTGCAGTATCTAGATAAGTAAGGTATGTAAAAAAACACCGAACTATTACAAAGGCAGGATACTGTTTTCTTGTGACCTTGTGTAGTTTTGGCGAACAAATCGGGTTTTGGGGTTCCTGTGTTTTAACATGCCCCATGTTTTTTGCGGGTATCCAGATAACACAGGAAGCCCAAATCTCAATTTCCTCAGAACTATACAAGAACGCCTGTTCTGTAAACTAAACCGCATCTCTGATGAGAGCTGACAAGAGCTGCATGGTATTAACCAATGTATATCACATAAAATGGTAATTTTAAGATAGCACGACAATTATGATTGATAAATGAGACAAAAGATTCAACTGCTATCGTCAGTTGTTAGTTTCAGAGTGGAAATAATCATATATTTGTTCTATACCTAACAACATATAATACTGACGATGGCAGTTCAACTCTGCTGAAACCGATTTCTTGTTAAATTGTACCTCTTTCCTCACACCTCGATCGCCTCCACCCCCCTAAAAAGGTGTCGTGCTGTGACATATAATGCAGGGACGGACGGAGGGGTGAACTTGGTGACTTTTCAACCCTCTTTTTTGCAGTTTTAGCAAAGAAAAGCAGGCACATTACGATATAAATTTGCGCTTTTGTCAGTCTGCCGTTATCTGCCAAAAGGATATAAAAGTCACCCCTCTTGTCAAATTTCTAGATCCGACACCGTAATGATATCAAGGCAACCAAGATCAATACTTAACATGTTTTTTTTCTATTTCCAGAATATTTGGTGCAAAGCATTGCTGGGAAGCAATTAAATATTGAGTTAATTTTATAGTTATTGTAGCCATGGTAGCTGAAAAAGCATAGATTGAACTAAGTAAAACTATCAAATAAATGTACCGTAATCATTATTGTGGCTCAGTGTCTTTTTCAAGTTCTATAATACTACTGCACTATTTGACAAAAGACACATTTGCACAACTGCCAATCCTGATTGCTGTCAAAATACTCAAATCCCAAACAAAGCATGAAAACACATTTGAATTGACGGCTGAATTGAGGTTAGCCCTGTGTAAATGCACCTTTTATTACATGGTTTGAGTTACAAGACTGACTTACTAAATACCGAAAGCCTCGCACTAACCAACTACTGTGACATCCTTGCTCAGTACAGTTGTACATAACAGATATCAAACTAAAAAATTGCTTTACAATAACATGGAAAAGAAAAGGTCGTATGCTAACAAGGCCTTGCAATGAAGAACTTGTCAATGATATTTGAATGCATATATCAGAGTGGCATTAGAAAGAGGGAATTGTGTCAATGGTTTTCTTCAGTAGATGTTTGTAGTTTGTGTTGATATTCATTTAAAAAAAGGAAACGTTTCATCAAGCTGTATTGATTTTATTAAAAACTTTGCTTTCGAGCTACATGCAAGCCCAGCATCAGGGGAAACAATATGAAGGATTAGCCGTTACAGCCTCCGCCTCTCGATATAAACTCCGCCTCTCGATATATACTTGTACCTGATTGGTCCGATTGAGATGAAAAACTGATGTCAAAATAATGTCAAAAATACATCAAAAGTGTGTGTAAGTGACTACGGTACGACGAGTCGCACAGTAATATCTAATTTCAATAGTCCTTCATTGAAGGTTTAGTCCGTTACAGCTGCGTTGCGCGTATATAAAGAGCAACGTTTATCAATATTAGGCCGCATTGTAAGACATTCTGCAATCTTTAATATCTAATTCAAATAGTCTTTCATTTAAGGTTTGGCCGTAGCTGCGTTACGCGTATGTAAAGAGCGACGTTTAGATTCAATATTAGATTCTGCAATCTTAAACTGATCTAAATGGTCCTTCCCTTAGTCTGTAAGCCGTGATCAGCCGTCAGCAAGTTTATCAGTTTCCTTTAACTGAAAGGCCATAGTATTGTTATCGCTGACAGGTTCACTTTCATTATGAATTTATAACAATGTAAATGAGTTGTAAAAACAGCAAATACAGACTGAAAGTTGTGTGCACAACTGCAACAGCTGCAAAGCAATGTTTTAAAGGTGTATTCTTAGCTTTTATCTCATTCTTTTGGTTTTCCACAGAACGATTGAAATACGAGGTTTGTGAAATTCTTAGTTGTAATGGTGATAATGATAAAATGATAGTTTTTGATATCGTTAGAGCAATATTAATAACATGCGTGTTTCCACGTTATATTGAAGTTCACAGCAGAAATGTCTATTGCTAAAATTATGATATTATTGATAATTAATATATTGTGTTGCGTCTATATATCCGCTTCCTTTTGAATAACATTACCATAGTAAACGTATAAAGGTTATCGATCGTGGGTATTACATTAGTAGAGATTATTCGTTTGTTACACGAATGTCGAAGGTTTGGACCGCGACGTTTCGGCTGCAGCTACTGCTAGTCTTTATCAGGCGAAGAGTAGACTGAACTAGACGCTCTATGAGCGCTCACATCGAGCTCAGTACCATCAGCTATTGCCAACTTCCATATTGTGTAGCTGGAAATGGCATGTTCAAAATAGCTTTACAACTCCAATGTTGTCAGCTAGAAACGGTGCCTTATTCAAAGTGTATTAATTTTGATAAAAACAATTAAAGATACGTAATTATTTGATAGTTACTGTTTTCCACGATTGCCGTGTAGGAAACTGATGTTTAGAAGGAAATCTGGTTCTATTTACTAATGAACAATTTTTGTGGTTACCCTATCTTTACAAAAATTTGACGAGACGTCACAAATTTACTAAGCTAGCACAATCGGTTAACGCGCGCGATAAACTGCTACACTGTACGTAAGGGTTAAGAGTTCGAATCGGCGCTATGATTGGGTGCAGATTGACATTGACGATTGACGGTAGTACTTCCGGGGTTGACCGGAAGTCATTTTGGCGACCAAGAGAAGAACACTGTGCATTTTCAGACATCGAATGTTTAGTATTGTCAATATATTATCTTTAATATTCGCGTCTATAGCCGTTATACACACGTAGAGGTGATAGGAAATAGATCCAAGCTGGAAGAATATATAGAAGTGTTTCTATAGCTACATACATGTTTTAGAAAACCTTGTACATTCCGCTAAATATATACACAAATCTACGGGGCGATCTAGTTGGTTCGCCCGGGAGGGGTACTCCCTTTGTCCAAGTGATAGGGGTGACCGGCGTACCTTTTAGGGTAAAATTATTTCCTGTGCGTACTCTTAAGGGTCCTTGTAGAGTTTTTGGCTCAAAAATCAGTAACGTAACATGATTTCGTACCTGTTAGAGTCATTTTTACTCTGTTTTGTTGCTTTTTTGGGCTAGAAATCGACAAGGTTTTAATTTTTCACTTACTTTTATCTGTGCGTACCTTTTAGGGGTCGTTTTCAAAATCTCCGCCGATCACCCCTACCACTTGGACAAAGGGAATACCCCCTCCCTCTCCTTGCTTCGTCTCAAGGAGTTATATATATATATACAGCCAATTGCATAAAGGTTGTAGTTTCAGAGATATATGGCATATATACACATATCTAATGATATGCACTTTCTCAATAACTACTCACAACAGCCAAAATTTACTTTTTGATAACTACGAGACTTAGACAGGAATAAAAATATATTTTTGCAAGCATTCCATGCAAACAACATCCGAATTAAGCAGTGTTTTCTGTTTTGCATCTCATTATATATATGTACATGTATATAAATGTATACTACAACCTTAATTATGCAATTGATATGTAATTCTCGAATCCATTATGATGAAAGTGACATATATTAACAATGTTTCCCCAGCTCATTTTGAAACCACCATGTTATTCGTACTTGGACTATTGTTGTTTGTGTGTAACCAAGGCCATGCTGGTATCATCCAATACCAGAGATCCGACCTAGTGGCGTCAATCGAGCCCCAGGCAAAGACTCACTGGGGGGATTGGGGTAAGGCAGAATATTGTTACGATGGTTCATATGCAGCTGGGTTTAAAATGAATGTAGAACTCGATGTAAAAGATGTGACCGGTGTCAATGCTCTTATCCTGTTTTGCAAGTAAGTCATTTTTACAAGTATTGTAATAAATGTAACTGGTTCTATTGTTACTAACTTGCCTATTTGCTTTATTTTTTACTTACTTGTTTGCATACTTACCGCTTATTCTCTTATCTACATGTATTCTAGTCCATTGTTAAGAACGTCTAGATCTTTATCAGGGCTACGTTAGACTGATTGATTTAGCGCTGTGAAGGAAAAGGCGGCATGATGGTACATGTGGGCAATTATTAAACGCGGGGTCAAGCCGGTCTTTAGATAACTTTTGACGCAACTCACACTCATTTCTAATTGACCATCAATCAGTCAGTCAGTCAATCAATCAATCAATCAATCAATCAATCAATCAATCAATCAATCAATCAATCAATCAATCAATCAATCAATCAATCAATCAATCAATCAATCAATCAATCAATCAATCAATCAATCAATCAATCAATCAATCAATCAATTAGTCAATCAGTCAATCAGTCACTCAATCAATCAATCAATCAATCAATCAATCAATCAATCAATCAATCAATCAGTCAATCAATCAATCAATCAAAAAATCAATCAAAAAATCAATCAATCAATCAATCAATCAATCAATCAATGAATCAATCAATGAATCAATGAATCAATGAATCAATCAATCAATCAATCAAAAATTCAATCAATCAGTCAGTAAATCAATAAACATGGAAATAAAAGTAATACTTTTAAGTAATAAGCGTCTGACCTTAACCAAGGACATGGGTTCGATCACCGCCTGGTGACGCGTTTGTTGGAGTATTTTCCCTTTACGTAGTTATTGTAGTTAGTAATACTTATATCGTTGTTGAGGTTTTTGATACCTTTAAATTTAGGAAGAAAACCACATTTGAAAATGACAACAAGATCGTATCTAAATACAAGAATTGGGGGAAATGGGACAAAGTACCAGTACAATGCCCAAAACCTTACTTCCTTAAGGGAGTGGCCATTAGATCGCAGGCCAAACAGTTGTTGGGCGACGATACCGCTGGTAAGTTGGTTTGCTTTCACTGCCGGTTCAAATGCCATAGGGGGGAGGCCTCGGGGGCAAAAATATCGGGTATACTCACAGGGATCCCTAATTAATTAATAGTTGTTTAAAATCGCGAACAAAATCGCGCAAATGCAATTACTCGTCGCTTGGGTTTCCCGTGTTAAGAGTGTCCTTGCATTGGAAATTGTCCACCCGTGTGATGTAAATATGTGACAAGGGGTGAAACTCCAATTAGGAATTTCTTTAAAAGCTTTCAAGTGGAAAAATTGCTTCTAGTGGAAATAAAACGACACATACATCTTGAAAGAGGGAAAAACATACCATTTATTAACTTTTCATAAAATACTTTTCAAGAAAACAGCATTTAAATCAAAATTATATTTTGTACTAACTGCAGTGCAACGTGGCTCCCGGAAGTCAGGCTTTAGATCGTGAAACGTTATCAATTGCAAATGTCTGCACAACTATTTTGGAAAGTTGACTTTGTTCCAGATTTAGCGAAGTCTTTGAGAAACAGCGTTATGATCAAATCACTAAATGAGATGTATATTAATTTGCCCTCACACAATTGGAAGTTTTCATAAAGCCTACAATTTATGAATCGAAATGAATCAATGAATCACTTTTTTACGTCTGTCTCAATGTAGACATAAGTGCCCTACTAATTGGGGATACTCAGACTCACTACTTCTACGTATACGTTACAGTGCGACTACTGAAACTGAGGCCACCCAATCAAATTTCAATATATATATATTTTTAGATCAAACAGAAAACTTGTAGAGGGCTATCACAAGTTAAGAAGTTTCCTATTCAATCTTGATCTATTCCGTTCATATATAATGAAAATTCTTATTATTCAAGCACAAAAAAAAAAAAAAAAAAAATCAAATATTTATAGAGATTCTATTGTTTATATTCTCGATCGTTATTGGATAACTATATTTTGGTGGGTCCGGTTTCAGTAGTCGCACTGTAATTAAATATCTTGGCACACAACTCTGCTCAGATAGCCCTTAGTTGCAGCCTGCGTCACATGCAGACTTTTTCTCCGGTCTTTGCCCAAATTCGAATTCAACAATGCAGTTTTCAAATGCGCGGATGTGACGCAGGCCATTAATTGTAATTATGTTCAATAAACTAGTTCTTTTTGCCATCACCCAGCCAACAATTTCCGTTTCAAGTGCCAAGATAACACCAAACTGACTGGTAATGGTGGCCCAAAGGGTGAATGGAGCGACGAGGTGACCTGCCCCCCTAACTCAGCCATATGTGGTATCAAGACACGAGTAGAGGATTACAAACGGTTTTTGGCGGATAACACAGCCCTTAACGAGGCTGTGTTTTACTGCTGCAGTATCTAGATAAGTCGGTATGTATAAAAACACAGAACTATTACAAAGGCAGGATTTTGTTAGTCGCATCTAACCTCAAGCGTTCTTGTGTAGTTTTGGCGAACAAATCGGGTTTTGGGGTTCCTGTGTTTTAACAAGCCCCTGCGGGTATCCAGATAACACAGGAAGCCCAAATCTCAATTTCCTCAGAACTATACAAGAATGCCTGTTCTGTAAACTAAACTCTGCATCCTTGATGAGAGCTGACAAGAGCTGCGTATCTCATATAATGGTAATTTCAAGATAGCACGACAATTATGATTTATAAATGATATTCAACTGCCATAGTCAGTTGTAATTAGTTTCAGAATGGCAATAATGATATTTGTTCACTCTGTACCTAACAACATATAGTACTGACGATGGCAGTTCAACTCTGCCGAAACCGATTTCTTGTAAAATTGTACCCTCCCCCCTTCCCCCACTCCTTGCCCCAACCCCCTCCCTACAAAAAGGTGTCGTGCTGTGACATATAATGATATCAAGCCAACCAAGATCTATACTAAACATGTTTCTTATTTTCAGAATATTTGGTGCAAAGCATTGCTGGGAAGCAATTAAATATTAAGTTAATTAAATAGTCATTGTAGCCATGGTAGCAAAAAAAGCATAGATTGAACTAAGTAAAACTATCAAATAAATGTACCGTAATCATTATTGTGGCTCAGTGTCTTTTAGAATAATTCTAATATCAAATAGTTTGATAAGAAAATACTCCAGTTTCAAGTTGTATAATACTACTGTAGCCTCCTCAGCAGGCAACCCACCGGAATTCGGGCTTCCTTTCTATATTGGGCTTCCTTTGTTAAGAAAAACAGAAGATTAGGACTAGGGGTGATCAACTCGTCTCAAGTCCTTTCTCGGCCGTTCCACAAACTTTACATACAAACTTTATTTATTGGGACAAACGAATTCAGTAGCATTACAAAATGACTGGTTTCCAATTTGGCCCACACCATAAAAATCGAAAATGAAATTACAAGGTTGAAATTACTAGGCTGACAGAACACAGCGGTCAAACGACTACGCATGCGCGAAAAAACAAGTATAATGATCCAGCACACAAATCTGACATTCGCACGAACTCTATAAAAAACGATGTGTACGACTTTCATCGCTTTTTTCTCAAAATATAAAGAAAAATACAAAAGTATAGACTCATGGTAGCTTTAAAATATAACAAAGGTTATGTACACGAAACTTCAAGCTTATATATTCAGGGAATTTCTTATAAATCGACTTCAAACACTGTAGTCCGAAACTCCTAATGTTTACAATCATTATGGCAAATTTACCGCTGTGAAAATTTTGCCACGCATGCGTAGTCGTTTGACCGCTGTGTTGACTGACAGTCCCCTCCCCCTCTCTCCCCAATCCCCAAGAGCCGCCACGCAGGCTAAAGACTGACTTACTAAGTACCGAAAGCCTCGCACTAACCAACTACTGTGACATCGTTGATCCAGTTGTACATAACAGATATCAAGCTAAATAATTCGCTTTGCAACAACATGACAAAGAGAACTAGGTCGTATACTATCAAGGCCTTGCAATGTAGACTGACTCACTGAAATTTGAATGCATATATCAGAGTGGCATTAGAAAGAGGGAATTATGTCAATGGTTTTCTTCAGTAGATGTTTGTAGGTTGTGTTGATATTCATTTTAAAAAAGGAAACGTTTCATCAACCTGTATTGATTTTATTTAAAACAGAGGAGAGGAACGGATCAAGGAGGAGGGAGAAACAGCAAAAATATAAAGGGTGGAGGGAGAATTTCGATTTGACCTAATTAATAGGACCTTTGCAGGACTTGGTCACTTGCCGAGATACCGCACAGGAGGGTTAAGATGCCTGGCGCGGTAAAAAAATTACAACACGAAAAACAAAACACTTCTTCTTGGCATGAGATAATTTATTCTTTAGTTTCAAATTTCAATTCAATCTAATACTAAAAATTATTTCTCTATAAACCTGTCGTCCGTGTTACCTCTTTGAAATGTTGTTTTTGACATGAAAAGTTATAGTGTTTAACTTTTTTATGATTTTCTTTTCCTCTTCTTTTGTGAGCATCAAGCAAGATAGCGAATTTTCAAGGTTAGTAATCGATGTAACTTTTAGTTTTTCCCGTTTCAAGACTTCTTGGTATTTGATATTGCTAAACGTCGCTCTTTATATACACGTAACGCAGCTGTAACGGATAAACCTTCAATGAAGGACTATTGAAATTAGATATTAAAGATTGCAGAATGTCGCCCAATGCGGCCTAGTTATAATATTGCTAAACGTCGCTCTTTACATACGCATAACGCAGCTGGAGCGGATAAACCTTCATATTGTTTACCCTGATGCTGAGCTACGGCAATATCCCGAAAGCATAGTTTTAAGAGGGGAGAGGAACAGGGATTAAAGTATCCTTCCTTCCACATTTTATACCATTTTTCTCCCTCCTCCCTAATTTTATTTGTTCTTTATAAATATAAGCTATTGAGGCTATTCATTACAGTGCAAATGGTACAAACTTGAACCATTTAATAGTTTGTATTTCAGAGATAAGCTGTTCGCATGAAATTGGCCCAAATAATATTACAATCAGGCCAATAAGACCTTATAGTCCTTCATTGAAGGGTTGGTGTGTGTATGTAGAAAGCGACGTTTAGCAATATTAGATTCTGCAATCTTAAATCTATATAGTCCTTCCCTTAGTCCTTGTAAAACGTGATCAGCCGTCATTTATCTGTTTTCTTTAACTGATCATGACAGGTCGTACTATTGTTATGGCTGACATGTTCACTTTCATTATGAATTCATAACAATGTAAATGAGTTGTAAAAACAGCAAATACAGAAAGTTGTTTGCATAATTTGTAACAGCTGCAAAGAAAAAGGTTTGTTCCTAGTTTTTAATATTTGTGTTTCAATTCCACGTCATATTGTATCCAATACTTAATTAGCCAGTAGAAATGTCTATTGCTAAAATTATGATAATATTGATAATTAATATTTTGTGTTGCGTCTATCTGCTTTCTTTTGAATAACATAACTATAGTAAAATTATAAAGATTAGTATCAATCGTGGGTATTACATTAGTAGACAGTATTCGTTTGTCTCACAAATGTCGAAGGTTTGGACCGCGACCGCTACAGCTGTTAATTAGGGCTCTTTAAAACGGTCCCAACATTGTTTTGGATGGTGTTACGATATGGTTTGTTGAACCAAAAGAAATGTTGGATGATGGTTTCATCCAACATCATCCAACAGGTTGTTCAAACGGGACCAACATGTTGGACCAGCAAGTTGGCCCCGTTTAATCGGGGCTTAAGTATTTATCAGTTGTCAGGGAAGACTGAATAATATTTGGTCTTTGGAATTCTTTGATGAACATTTCACGTTGTGATTGGCTTAGCGAAGTGTTTGCGAATAGTCGGCATCGACGTTTCAAAGATTTTGATTCCTAGTGATGTTAGGAAGTTAGGGGGGGAGGGGGGGGGGGGTTCGATCGTCATCACGTTTCACGAATCATGATTTTGACCTCTTAACATAGATCATGTTAAATGAAGCTCTTGTACGTCACATCCAGAAAGGCAAGATCATGCTATTTCTTACCACTACACCACAAGCGATACGCAACCGGATGATGTAGTATAGAGCAACGTTGGGGGTCCCCAGGGCGATTTTAGTCTCTTAGGATTCCATTTACGGTGTTCAAATTTACTTATACATCGAACGCATTTCTACTCATTATCCAGAAAAGAAACTTGCTTACCTTATATATTCATGTGTACTGGTGGTAGTCGTCAAAATTGAAGTGATAAGGTCGTGGGGAAAGGGTTGGGTCGACATAGACACAAATCTTGCAAGGAATGGAGCTAATTGAATCACGCGTCACGATCAACATATAATTCACGAATCACGGAATAAATTTCGATATTTTCACGAATCACGCACTTATTTTAGCACAAATCATGCGTCACGCGCTACCCCTTGGCCATCCTCTACTAGGAAAGAGACTGATCTTAAAGGATTCCTTGATCGTCTATGTATGTATAATTCTCGAATCCAGTATGTAAATAATGATCAAAGTGACATATTAACAATTTTTTCCCAGCTCATTTTGAAACCACCATGTTATTCGTACTTGGACTATTGTTGTTTGTGTGTAACCAAGGATATGCTGGTATGATCAAATACGAGAGATCCGACCAAGTGGCGTCAATCGAACCCCAGGCAAAGACTCACTGGGGGGAGTGGGGTAAGGCAGAATATTGTTACGATGGTTCATATGCAGCTGGGTTTAAAATGAATGTAGAACTCGATGTAAAAGATGAGACCGGTGTCAATGCTCTTATCCTGTTTTGCAAGTAAGTCATTTTTACAGTCATCTTCGTATTGTAATAAATGTAACTGGTTTTATTGTTGCTAACTTGCCTATTTACTTACTTATTTACTTACTTACTTACTTACTTACTTGCTTACTTACCGCTTACTCTCTTATTTATATTCTTGGCTTTCACGTGACATCATCAATTTTTTTTCTGTCAGAAATACTGTTTAGAGCTCCCCTAAACGAACATTTGTGCCAAACCTTGTCTTTTCTGTGTTTTGGTTTCGAAATATAAGCGAGGCAATTTGTGTCACGCAACTCTAGTCACGCATCTTAAGTAGTCGAAAATCAAGCTAGATATATTCATGTCAGTTTAGTATTTATCGATGTTTAATTGAACTCAAAACCTTAAAATTATCATTAGAAAGCTAAATTACTGGCATTTTCGCCGTAAATTTAAGGAATTTTAGGATTTTGCGAAGCTCGGCTTTTGGCGGCCATTACTGTGCCCCTCAAAGGAGCTCAAAGATGGCGGCGCCACACATTTCACTGTAATCGAAGCGCATATTCACTGACTCCGTATTCGGTTACAATTAGTTCATTTACGCTCAAATTTTGACAAATCATAAATAGGTCATCTGGCTTTAAGCTAATGTGGCCTAGATTGCTATTTGTATCACAGAAAAGAACTGGTTAATGATATAATCAACACAACCGGAAATGCTTTTGCCATACATTTTGTTACTAAAAATCTTTAGTAATAAATTGACTATAACTCTGCCAATATTCATACTTCTGACCTCATATTTACTAACACTAGTACTGCTAAATAAAGTTTGTGCTTCATGAATTCAGTGATTGTTTACATTTTATGCGACAATTTAAGGACAATATGGTGACGTGATAGGTGAAAGCCAAGAATATGGTACATGTATTTAAATGCATTACTAAACGCGGGGGGCAAGCCGGTCTTTAGAGGAACTTTTGACGCATCTCATGAATCAATCTTGAACACGGTTCACTTAGGCGCATTATATGCACACTCAGTTCTAGTTCTGCGGTGTCAGTCAGTCAGTCAGTCTGACGCGTTTGCTGCAGTATTTTGAAATTACGTAGTTATTGTAGTTACTTATATCGTTGTTGAGTTTTTTCATATCTTTATATTTAGGAAGAAAACCACATTTGAAAATGACAACAAGATCGTATCTAAATACAAGAATTGGGGGAAATGGGACACAGTACCAGTACAATGCCCTAAACCTTACTTCCTTAAGGGAGTGGCCATTAGATCGCAGGCCAGACAGTACATGTTCGGCGACGATACCGCTGGTAAGTTGGTTTGCTTTCAGTGCCGCTTTAAAAGCCATAGCAGGGGGATGCCTCGGGGGCAAAAGTATCGGGTATACATCTTTACATAAAATAAAACAAAATAAATCACTTTTTAACGTCTGAATGTATTAAGCATGTAGACATAAGTGTCCTACTAATTAGGGGGACTCAGACTCACTACCTCTACTTTTAATATTTGGGCACACAACTCTGCTCATAGATACTGCCCTTAGCTGCAGCCTGCGTCACATCCAGACGTTTTCTCCATTAAAAATAACCGAGAAAAAGTACGGATGTGACGCAGGCCATTCATGTATGTTCAATAAACTAGTTCTTTTTGTTATCACCCAGCCAACAATTTCCGTTTCAAGTGCCAAGATAATACCAAACTGACTGGTAATGGTGGCCCAAAGGGTGAATGGAGCGACGAGGTGACCTGCCCCACTAACTCAGCCATATGTGGTATCAAGACACGAGTGGAGGATTACTCCAAACGGTTTTGGGCGGATAATACAGCCCTTAACGAGGCTGTGTTTTACTGCTGCAGTATCTAGATAAGTAAGGTATGTAAAAAAAGACAAAAAAAGTAAGGTATGTATAAAAACACTGAACTATTACAAAGGCAATATGGTAAATAAGTGGAAATAATGATATTTTCGATCTGTAACTAACAACATATAGTACTGACGATGGCAGTTCAACTCTGCCGAAACCGATTTTTTGTAAAATTGTACTCTTCCCCACCACCTCGATCGCCTCCACCCCCTCCCCCTACAAAGGTGTCGTGCAGTGACATATCAAGCCAACCAAGATCTATACTAGTGTAAAACGTAGGTTTGTAGGTTGGAATCTTGTTTAAATAATTGAGAGTCATCAACCTTTGTTTTTGGATTATTTACTCCGACGTTTCGGGCTAAGTGCCCATCTTCATGGATGTTACAGAATGTTTGATATCGTCATTACAACTGCCAAAAATTAATAAAAATATAGGTAGCGCGCGCGTATTTTTATTAATTTTTGGCAGTTGTAATGACGATATCAAATATTCTGTAACATCCCTGAAGATCGATGGGCGCTTAGCCCGAAACGTCGGAGTAAATAATCCAAAAACAAAGGTTGATGACTCTCAATTATTTAAACAAGATCTATACTTAACATGTTTTTTTTTTCTTATTTTCAGAATATTTGGTGCAAAGCATTGCTGGGAAGCAATTAAATATTGAGTTAATTTTATAGTCATTGTAGCCATGGTAGCAAAAAAAGCATAGATTGAACTAAGTAAAACTATCAAATAAATGTACCGTTATCATTATTGTGGCTCAGTGTCTTTTAGAATAATTCTAATATCAAATAGTTCAATAAGAAAATACAGTGGAACACCGCCTTACTGCCACCCCGTTGATTGCGGCCAGTTTTTTTAAGTCCCGACGAAAAGCATTCCCATACATTTTCTATAAAATTTTCCCGCTTAATACGGCCACCCCGTTAATACGGCCACTTTGGGCTGTCCCTTCGGTGGCCAGATTAACGGGTTTCCATGCACTCTACTCCAGTTTCAAGTTGTATTAATAATACTAGCTACTGCACAATTTGACAAAAGGCACATTTGCACAACTTACTTTTAAGCCTGGATTGTTGTTAAAATATCTAAATCCCAAACAAAGCATGAAAACACATTTGAATTTACACTGAATTGAAGTTAGCCCTGTCTAAATGCGCCTTTTATCAAACGGTACGGCGGTTGCTAGATATCTCCCTGCTGCATGATCGGTTACCATGGAGCGATACTTGTCTAGTCTTGACGTGTCTTTCTACGGTTTGTTTTGTCACGCCATCTGGCTCAAGGTCATTTTGTAAACTTTTGAGACTTTTCAGCAATGAATAATATGTCTTCAAAATATTCGTTATCTGATATTGAACCAAGGTTATGATTAAAGGTTGCAGGATGTATTTAAGTTTGGACAATTTGCTCCATGTTTAGTACTCCAATTTCCTTAGAAACACCGCAGTAGTGGCTTATTGTTGTAATCATCTCTTATCAATGTTTAATAATTTGAAACAAAACATCTGAACTGCTTCAGAACCCATAAGAATGATAAGTTTGCAACGAATTGGTTTAACTATCGACTTCTCCGAGCCTTGGGCATTGTGAATATAATGACACATGATAGTTATACGTCTTATACATGCGGAAAACAATGAATTCCATGTTAGCTATGTTGAAGTTCTGTTTCAATTTTAATGATTTTGCTCCAAAACAGTTCTAATAAATGCAGACAGATGAAGTTTTAAATCTATTAAATAGCTTAGTTTTGAGATTCGATAAAACTAGCAAGTTGAAAGCCACTTTTAAAGTTTTTAAATTTCACTGAAGAAAGCTTATAATCAATAGACCATATTATGAATTCGACAAATATTTGCATTTTTAGAACAGATATAAACTGACAGACATAAAGAAATAAAAAAATTGAAAATAGAATATAAATACTGATATAAATGAAATGAAATAATAAGTAAAAGAGTGAAGTCAAGTGATGAACGAAGGAGGGGTTTCTAATAAGCTGATAGATAACCTTCATTCTCCGGACCTCAGAATCTTATATGAAGCACAGGATTTATACCTAAAATATTTGATCTGCTGTCAAATGTGGGCGAACATAAAATATATTATTGACCTTGATTTCGCGCAGGCGTAGTAATGAACTAGAGATTGATGTGCTAGGGCCAAGGAACTAAACGTGATTTGCAAGTTTAAAATAGTGTTGTTTTAAGACAGAAAAAATCCTTAAACATACAACATATTTCTCGTCATGGCCATTGAGATGTTTTAGTTTAAGTTTAAAATATTTAAAGTAGAGGTAGTGAGTGTGAGTGCCAGCAGAAGAATAACCTGATGCATGTGGATCTGCTGTGGAAAATATTATATTATAATATTATTATAAAAATAAAAAAATAAAAAAAAATGATAGAAATGAGGTCAAGTGACGAGTGAAGGGGGTTTCTATTGACTGATACTGAGGTAACATTTGCTCTCCGGATCCCAGAAGGTGCAGAATTTTTACCCACAATATTTGATCACATCCACATACATACATACAGTTACTCTGGCGTGATATTCAATCACGGGAGTCCAATGGATAACGTGCCAATTAAGCCATTGGTGGAAAATTGTCTTGTCCATCATAGTTTTTCTCCATTGAATTGTCTCGATTCCGGTGATCTTTTCGAGACGTTTCCACTTGTCCGGTTTTCCTCGTTTTTTTTTTGTCATAAATAGCGTTTGTTTTTGAAAAGGGTTATTTTCCATTCGGATGCAGTGGCCAAGCCACTTGAGGTGTTGTTTTTGTTGATACATTTTCAATGTCTTGCATCCGGTTATGCGAAAAATATCTTCATCACCATAAATATACGCATAGTCCCATGTTCCGTTTTTCTTGTCAGAATCGGATGTTCCTTTTGGCGGTGATTGTCTGCGCCTGAATCCACCTTTGACGAGCCGACGAAGAAATCGTTATGACCTAGATTTCGCGCATGCGTAGTAATTAATTATGAGGTGCCAGAGCCACCGGGATTAAACTAGCCTCCTATGCAGCCGCTCCTTTGTATCGTCACGCAATAGGATTAAACGTGATTTGCGAATTTGTTTTTCAAATCGTGTTGTGTTAAGACAGAAATAATCATATTTCTCGTCATTAAAGTGTTTAGTTAGTGAGTGTTGATTATATACAGCCCACGCAGCCATTCGCAGCTTTAGTAGTGTTGATATGCATATCTGTAATTTTCTCATTGACTGTTTTCAATGAACTGAGGTGTAGATAAATCCACACCTATTACGTATATAATTAAACTGAACTGGATTAAACAATTCAATTTGAAGTCTAAAATGAGCAAGTTTAGGTGGCTTGTAGAGAGTAATATAATTCTTGAGTTTACAACCATTCTCAGGAGAGCGAATAGACCACTTTCATAAATGGCCGCCACTAATTAATTATCATTATATTTAAAATTGATGTTTTTAGAAAAAGAAAACTATCATATGATAGGCATTTACAATAAGAATAACTTGTGAAAGGTAAAGAAAAAAATAAAAAGAAAAGTCAGAAAACACCAATACGAGGCACCAAAGGCCTTAACAAAATATTATATACAAATCTCTACATTTTTCATTGAGCATAAGTTCATTGCAAATGGTATTTTAGCCAGAGCATCAAAACCTTTCACGCATGCCTATATTCTATTGACTAACTCTGCCCCTGTCACGTATTTTGATTTTGAGTCGTTGCTTCGCGTCTCAAAAAAGAGTTAAAAAAGAATTAATAGTCAAGCCTCTCGTAACCAGGGTAGGTTCTTTCATATGACAGTGCTAAAATATCAAAATATCTGTTTACTTGAAAAAATCATTTTCAACTATTTATGAAAGTGGTCTATTGAACAATAGAAACGGCCGCCATGCTGGTGGTCTTGACAAAAGAAAACCATCACCGTAACTGGTGGTAAATTTTTTCAATTCACTCTCCTGGGAATGGTTGCAAACCAAGAATAAGGTTTTTCTTAATTTCAATAGATTGAAGAAAACTTTACAGCAATTGCAAAAAAACTATAAAAATACAAATTTGACAAATACGGGCATTTTAGGGCAAGGCATAAACTGGCAGACATAAAAGAAATGAATAGGTTAAAAAAAAAGAATAATAAGCAATTATTGGATGAGGTTGAGTATGATATCGTAAATTATCAAGACCGAGGTCTGTGTTATCTGCCGAAGCCTCCTGGCTGAGGCAGATAATACTGACACGAGGTCTTGATAATTTACGATATCATGCGAAAACCGAATTCAATAATTGTTTTATTATACATTTTTTAAAGTAAAAGTACAATTATAATCAGGTAAAAGAGAGAATAACAAGCAAATCTCGCTGCCATTTTCACATCAACTCCCTGAGAACGGAGAGAGCCTGGGAACTTGACAGTGATAACTACAGACAATGCAATTATCACTGTCAAGTTCACATGCTATTCAGATTTAGCCGTGTGCTCTCAGCCAATCAGATTCAATGTAGTTAGTAAAATGTATAATAATAAAATATAATAAATGTACTTAATAACAATTAAATAATTTAATTTTAAGTCATTAAAATATAAATTTAAATGTCCTTTATTCTTGTTTATTATACATTTTACTAACTACATTGAATCTGATTGGCTGAGAGCACACGGCTAAATCTGAATAGCATGTGAACTTGACAGTGATAATTGCATTGTCTGTAGTTATCACTGTCAAGTTCCCAGGCTCTCTCCGTTCTCAGGGAGTTGATGTGAAAATGGCAGCGAGATTTGCTTGTTATTCTCTCTTTTACCTGATTATAATTGTACTTTTACTTTAAAAAATGTATAATAAAACAATTATTGAATTCGGTTTTCGCATGATATCGTAAATTATCAAGACCTCGTGTCAGTATTATCTGCCTCAGCCAGGAGGCTTCGGCAGATAACACAGACCTCGGTCTTGATAATTTACGATATCATACTCAACCTCATCCAATAATTGCTTAATATGGGCTTTGCCATTTATTTATACGTCATTTCGCGATCGGTCATCAAAAAAGAAGGCGGAGTCACAAAACTAACCGACTGTAGTCAAATTTGCGCACCTGAATATGCTCAGCATCATATTTTCATCGAGTTTTTTATTTCAGATGAATTCCAAATAATATCCTATTCTCTTACAGCCTTGTGACAACTATTGGTATAATCAGTTTCGTATAAATTCAAATTAATCCTATTTTCTGACAACAATTATGAAATGTGGTGTACACCGTAGTTAGTAAATTAATTTAATTTCCGCAATTACTGAGTTAGTAAAAACAATAACTATATTTGTATTTTTCCATATAATGGTTGCTAAAACAAACTGCATACGGATCTAACAACGCATGAAGACTATTGTTCATGAAACAAAGGCAGCATTCCAGTTGTCCTTCAATTAAAGCATTATCTCATGGACGAAAACAATGTCATATCCCATGAAATTAATCATAATTAAGGCATAAAGTGTTGTGGCATAAAGTGTTGTGGCATAAAGAGAAAATCCAAGCGGCCGACTCCATTCATGCGCCATGCGAACGGCATACGAACAAACGGTAGTTTTGAGTCTCTAGGCTTCAAAACGAATCTTAAACGGTCAGATAGTTTTGAGTTTCGTAGCTCCGCCGAACAAATCTGAGTCAATTCAATGCAAGATTACAGCAATGACGAGCATTTTCAACATGTGTGGTGTTTTGCTTTTTGAGGTAAAGTTCATTTGTTTACAAACCTTATTATGAATGTTTATGGTCGCTATATTTGCCAAGTTTATTGTCATGTATGTATTTACAAGCTGGTTAAACCATGCGGCCGGCTTGTAAATGCAAAATCCTTCTCTTAAAACATCTTTCGTTGTATCTACTAAACTACTACAAGACAAAACAAAAGTTTTCAAACTAAAATGTACATATAAGAATTTTAAATTGATTGAAAGCGAATGAGCGAACTGTTGCCATCCAGTTTAGTTTAACATTTGAAGTTTGATATATAACTTACTGAGAATCAGACACAAGGAAACAATGCTAACTTCTTATTTAAAATTAACTTTTAGATCCTCTTAGTGTGTGCTGTTACTAGTCAAGGTAAGTTCAAAGTATTTGTGTTAATAATATATTTTAATCGAGTAGATTGATCAACTAGAATCATTAATATACGGACAAACGGAAATATTGTTTACAATTATAATCGTTGTCCCGAAGTACATTATTATTTATGGCAATTGTCCCATTGCGCATTACAGTCGGAATACTCGAACCGTGAACATTTATTCATGTTATTCATATTTTCTCATCCTGCTACTGCTTCAAAAACTCTTACAAATGAAGCAGTGAGTTCAAATACAATAAGTGTTCATAATACATCATAATTCAATGATATTCGCTCATGGGATGTGGATTAAAAAAAGCTACAAAAAAACTCAAAGTTTTCACGGTTCGAGTGTCCGCACTGTAAAGAATATAAATAATTAATTAGCACTTTTTATTGAGTGGACACTTAAAAACTATATAAATAACAAGAACTTAACGATTAAAAATTGTGGATAGCGTGGATTTTTCTTAATAAAAAAATGTAAGAACAACTATAGAGCCGGTTAAACTAGTGCGAGCTGTAAGTCCGGCATCGAGATGTCTTTTTATGAAACAATTAAAGTAAAAATGTACGACAAATAGTGGCAAAACTTCAATAATTACGCATGTTAAAACAAAAACTTTAATAACATAGTGTTTAAGGCAATTGTTAATAATAAATGAGCGAAAAGTAATAATATAGTAAATAATGAATGGCTTTACCGTTTTTTGATGACTTCAATCCAGCAAAATCGAACTGTACTAACAAAGTTGATAATTGTTAAATTTGTGTTTAGCAATTTTGTTTCGTCAACATTTCGATCTTTTTTTTGTTGTTGAGTACTTTTTTGTTGTTGAGTACTGGCAAATATTTTTGTATTATTTTTTTTATATTTCGATTAATCGATACATGAACTTGAAGAGAGACGTAAACGAGAAATTTCACTGAAGAAAAGCAAAAGAATCCGTGAAAGACCAAGAAAAAGTGTTTTGTAGATAAAACTTCGTGGAAAAATAAAGACTACAAGAATGTCAAAATAGTCCAATTGAAAAAGAATGTTGTCTTCAAATCGTTTTCTTAACACATCTTATTAAAGGATTTTCAAGCTTGGCAGTTATAAGTCATATTTAATCCATCATAATTCAAGTACATAATTACATTTATATTAGCCAAAATATGATCAATGTCATTGAAAAGAAGGAAACCGTAAGACAATAAACACCGATTAATTAAGTATCTTGCGGAATTTTTTTTTGTTTATGGTTTGAAACATTGCTATTATGACTATCTGAATATTTCGCTGCCTGTGATCGCTTTGCTTGTCTTGTTTAGTAATCAAGCGTCTGGAAAGTTAGCAAAAAATCCAACACACAAATAAATATATAATTATTTTGACTCACTCATTTGCTGTGTTCACTCGTCTGTTTTATGATACTTCACACATCGCACAAAAAGAGATTTAGATTAAAAAAAATTAGCTTGGAGCTCCATTAGAGTACAAACACTAAAAGTGTGCAACATAAATACCACTAAATACTGCTAAATTATGCAACTTCTTTTGTTCTCTATTGTTTAATCAACACTATTTAGTGGTAAATAGTACAAAGTATTGCACACTTTTAGTGATTGTACTCTATTAGCTAATACCTAATTTATATACAGCTATGTAAAAAAACGTTGAATACTGAAAAGTGCATTCCAAGACCAAAGGGCATTGTGGGTCTCATTAAATTGAAATATAAACAATTTGTAAATCGATTTACTCCCCATAACTAGCTCGTATATTGTTTTGAATGGAATGCACTAAGAATAAAGTAACTAATAATTATTTATTTTACTTTAAACATATTACATGGTCCAAAATGCTTTTCGGTCTTGCAATGCACTATTCAGTATGTTTTTGAAATACAGTGGTACTTCTATTAAGTGGTCACCCTCAATAAAAAGTCCCAAACCTATTCCTATATTTATTACTATACATCTATTCAGCGGCCAACCTCTATTAAGCGGCCACTTTGTAAAGTCCCGAGGGTGACCGCTTAATAGAAGTACCGCTGTAGCTGTATATATGGTATATGTTACCAGTGTTCTCTCGGCCCATCCCACGATGGTTTTATGCCTTTGTGAGAAGAGTTGACGTGATGTGAAATAAAATCATTCTTGTTTACTTATAATTCAAGGATATCAAATACAGCACCTTGGATGCTTGGCAACACGAATCCGCGACCCAGCGATTCCAGAACTTTTAAACACCTATCCAGTAGGTCAAAATAACATAGTTCAGAAATGTGCAAGGGTTACAAGTCTCAAAGGCTATCGGGTATTTGGATTGCGGACACACTCTGGTGCTATTGGGTGTTTCTCAGGAGAGAATGCTTATATAGAATATAAACAACTTGGTTTTTCTAACAACTGCTTAAATGGGGTTGGAAGCGGTTTATCGAATGATGTGTATTCTATAATGGGTAAGTATGATCAGTCAGTTGATTATGTAATCATCAATCCGACCACCATTCATTCATTCATCCAACCATCCATCCGCCCACGCGTCCGTCCGTCCGTCCGTTCATTCGTTTGTTTGCAGTCTGTTGGCTCGTTCACTCACTCATTCATTCATCCATTCATTCATTCATTCATTCATCCATTCATTCATTCATTCATTCATTCATTCATCCATTCATTCATTCATTCATTCATTCATTCATCCATTCATTCATTCATTCATCCATTCATTCATTCATTCATTCATTCATTCATCCATTCATCCATTCATTCATTCATTCATTCATTCATTCATCCATTCATTCATTCATTCATTCATCCATTCATTCATTCATCCATTCATTCATTCATTCATCCATTCATTCATTCATTCATTCATCCATTCATTCATCCATTCATCCATTCATTCATTCATTCATTCATTCATTCATCCATCTATTCATTCATTTATCCATTTATCCATCAATCCATCTATTCGTTCATCGATCCATTCCTTCATTCTTTCAGCCATTCATTCATTCATCCAATCATCCAATTATCCTTTCATTCATTTACCATCAATCCATCCATTTGTTCATGCATTCATGCATTCTCTTTTATATATTTCAGTTTTCAATCTCACCGTCAAAGTTACCGATAAAAACGAGTTGTTTGATATAAGACTGCTAAAAAACTCAAACCCAAGCTATATAACAAGTTCGAATATTACACGACAAAAAGTAAGTGAGCTTTTAAAATTAATTGTAGGATGCGAGAAAAAACATCAAGACCTTTTCGCAGTTTTCATTGATCACCCTCGATAACGTGTTATATATTCTTTAGAATTTGACTACAGCTCGCGGTAATTTAAGGAATGTACTTATTGTCCAACAATTGAAACACTCAAAAATTCCATTACACGCTAACGAGGCTGAGGTTTATCGACGAGAACCTTGAAATGATGTATTAAGCATGGTTCACACTAGCAACATAAGAACAAGCAACATACCCACACTCAGTTTGGATTTGCTTATTAGCCACACTTGTCTTAACTCACACCTAATCAAGAAATGCTGAAAGTAAGCTTGGATGGCAAGAACATCGCACAGCCATACCTTTTAGGGATTGTAATCAAGAAGGCTAGCTTTAACAATTATCTTATCTGTATGTACCTTTTAGCGGTAGTTTTCAAAACCTCCGCCAATCACCAATACCACTTGGACAAAAGGAGTACCCCCTACTTATAGCCTGGTTCACTGAATAGAGACATAAGCATATACAACATAAGCAGACACGGATGGGATTTCCTTATTAGCCGCACTTATCTTTTCTCACACACATTGCTTCACAGAGTCTGCGTATGCTGCTTATGTTTATGCTTATGTGAGCCAGACGTTATTAGTAATTCAAACCAACACTGTAATCATTTCTAGATTCACAACGCTGTTCAAAGTTTAGATGGAGTGTGGGAAATTGAATGGATTCAGTTCAGGTTAGTAAACTCGTCCTAGTGTAAAATAGTTCCATTCACAGTTCCCTGCGCCATCTTGAAATCCTTGGAAGGTAGCCGGGTATTTGCATTAAAGCGAGACGAACGTTGAGCTTGCAATGATATAGAGGCACTTATAATTGCTCGGTAAGGTGCTGAAATGACTCGATCTATCATTGCAAGCTCAAGGTTTGTCTTTCTTCCATGCAAAGGCCCGGCTACCTTTTAAGATGGCGTGAGGAAACTGTGGAGGGGACTATTGGCATGCGCCGCCGCAGAAGTATAAAAACCAGGCGCTAATCAAGACACAAGAGTAAAACATTTAAACCCTAAAGGTCCTCGATTCTCAGTGACTTCACATCTTTGTTTCGACTTCTCTCCTTTCCGTGTAGCTTTAAGTAGCTTTAAATACCCGTAAAACGGAGCACTGATGGAGAGGGGGGAGTAAACTGAGCGCACCGTCGGCTCTCTGGAAGATTAGCTCTGAATTCGGCTAAAGCCGGGACTTCCAACGTAAAATACTGTTCTTTACTTTTTACTTTACTTTTAGAAGCTTTGCAAACGCAGAACATGTCTCTATTCATTTTATGTTATTATTATTATTATTATTTTTTTCAAATCAACTTGAATTGTTTCAGACCTCTAGTCAATACGGGTATAATGACCTTGGTATCATTGAAGAATATCAACGGAACATATCAGTTGGATAACATCACCAGCGCCTTACAATCAATAACGACGTCAGCCTTGAGTACAGTAACTGTTGAAGGTTAATATCAGTATTTGTTTTCGTATATTTGTGTGTGAGTATTGTTTGTTGACAAGTGGCTCAAATATTTATGGTGTATTTTAAACTGAATTACAGAGGTGAAGCAATAAATCGTCATCATCGTTCCCATCATCATTTCTTTATTACCGTTGTCATCATCATCACCATCATCGTCAGCAGCTTCATTATTGTTTCCATCACCAGTTATTATTTTCAATATTAAAATGTTCATGCATACTTACATTATCATCATCATTATTAACTTGCTATCATAACTATTGTTCATTTAAATTTTATCATTTTACGGGCAAAGCCCAGGAAGACGCAAATGGAAACCAAGTCCCATACGTGGTGTCCCCAAGTCCCCAAGTCCACACTCACACACATACTACGTATACACTTAATATCAGTTGATTATACTACACTCAACACATATGTTGATTTTTACGTAAAGAGAAAAAACGGAGAATCCGGAGAAAAACTCTCGTGGCATGAGAAAGAACAACATATCCAACATGCTCTATCTACTTGTCGCCCGAGCAGGGAATTGATCCAGGTTATAGTGTTGAAAGGCCAGCGCTCTCACCGCTAGGCCAACCATGCCACCAAATATAAGTGTTCATGTGTTCATTCATTTATTATTTTTTTCCCACACAATAGTTGTTGACATGGAATGCCAATTCAATGGACTCTCACTGTATCTACGCACTGAATACACAAAACCAAGCAACCTATACTGCTCTAAGTCATACCAGATCGGAGTTAACATGGCTCCTCTAACATGCAACCTTACTGGAAAGACGATCATGAACCAAACCAATGCATTTCTCATTAACCCCAGCTATGAACTCAAAGGACAAGTAGTACAACTAAACACAACATACCCACAGAGAGTCGACCCAGGGCAGCTACCATATGGAACATATCTAATAGGTTTTCAGTCGAGTGTTGAGAACGTCCAAAGCGCTGAGAGTTGGGCCTATGGTTATATTACGATCCTACCAGCTTCACCCAAGTTGATAGTAACATCTACCCCCTCGTCTTTGTCATCTATCAATTCTTACGAACAAAGAACAGTGAATCTGTCAGCCAGCCTTAGCTTTCTCGATGGATGCCCTCCAGAGGCTGGGTTCGACTCAAGTTCTGTGACATATTTCTGGTACTGCAGAGACTCATCTGAAGTATCTATTGTAACGCTAAGCGACTTGAAATCGTTACCTCATGTTGACCAGAAACTGAATTCGAGCTCACATAAAGGCGGTTGTTTTGGAACTGGACCAGGGTTATTGAATACGACAAGCTCTATGTTATCACTGAACACATCACAGCTTTTAACCAATAGGTATTTGGAAATGGATGTTATCACAATTATAGGCTCTTCAAGGGTTTACCTCGGAGGGCTAAGATTACAGGTTGTTCCAAAGAACGTGACGCAAAGAAATGGTAAGTACAGCCAATTTAAATGAGGTTGATGGGGCAAAAAGGGATTGGGGTGATTTTTGTTACTACATAACCTGATAAATCCCCGACTCATATATAGCCTCAATTTAAAGGAGGCAGTGGGCTGAAAGGGATAAGTAAAAAGGAAGGGAGGGGGTTGGGGGAGGGGAGGGGGGTTTAGGTAAGTAAGAAGGGAGATATATCCAATCCATCCATCCATCCATTCATTCATCCATCCATCCATTCATTCATTTATTCATTCATTCATTCATCCATCCATTCATTCATTCATTCATTCATTCATTCATTCATCCATTCAATCATTCATTCATTCATTCATTCATCCATTCAATCATTCATTCATTCATCCATTCAATCATTCATTCATTCATCCATTTATCCATCAATCCATCCATTCGTTCATCGATCCATTCCTTCATTCTTTCAGCCATTCATTCATCCAATCATCCAATTATCCTTTCATTAATTTACCATCAATCCATCCATTTGTTCATTCATTCATGCATTCTCTTTTATATATTTCAGTTTTCAATCTCACCGTCAAAGTTACCGATAAAAACGAGTTGTTTGATATAAGACTGCTAAAAAACTCAAACCCAAGCTATATAGCAAGATCGAATATTACACGACAAAATGTAAGTGAACTTAAATATTAATTGTAAATAAAGTACCAAATGTCGAGACAGAAGAGGGAGTAGGATCACAGGCATACCAGATTAGACATCTGTGGTTATGGTCTTCCTGTGTTATGTAACGTAGGCCTTCGAAGATCAATGGATAACTTACAAATATCGTACCATTTGAAATACTTTCTTTAGTCAGTAATAAAATATGTTTCGAACGATTCCGTTAAATAACACAGGAAGCCCAACACTATAGATGTCTAGACTGGTATGGCTGTGGTAGGATGCGAGAAAACACTTGAATAGATTATTTCACGTTTTTTGTCGATCATCCTCAGCCTCGATAACTTGTAATGTATTCTTTAGAATTTGACTACAGCTCGCGGTAATTTTACGGAATGTACACATTATGAAACCATTGAAAAACGTAAAAATTCCACGGGCAGAAGTCAAATTCTAAAGAATAATTTGACGCTATCAAGGCTGAGGTTGATCAACGAGAACCGTTCAATGATGTATTAAGCCTGGTTTACATGGGCAACATAAGCATAAGTAACATTCCCAGACTCAGTTGGGCTTTGCTCATTAGCCGCACTTGCCTTTTCGCACACTTGATCAAGAATGTTTCACTGACTCTGCGTATATTGCTAAGTTATGCTAATAGTTATGTCGCTAGTGTGAAAGGGGCTTTATTAGTAATTCAAATCAACACTGTAATCATTTCTAGATTCACAACGCTGTTCAAAGTTTAGATGGAGTGTGGGAAATTGAATGGATCCAGTTCAGGTTAGTAAACTCAGTTGAGACATGCCGCAAGAGGTCTAAAGGCCTGGCACTAGTCAAGACACAAGAAAAGAGCATTCAAGCTATTCAAACACAGAAGATGTCTGTATTTATTTTATGTTATTATTCTTTTTTTAAATCAACTTCAATTGTTTCAGACCTCTAGTTAATACGGGTATAATGACACTGATATCATTGAAGAATATCGATGGAACACGTCAGTTGGATAACATCACCAGCGCCTTACAATCCTTGAGGACGTCAGCCTTGAGTACAGTAACTGTTGAAGGTTGGCAGTGGATGACCACTTTATTGACATTGTCATCATCATCACCTTATAACCATTGTCATCTTCACTTTATAACCATTGTTATCATCATCATCATCATCAGTTTATTACCATTGTGATCATCATCATCATTGTTTCCATCATCATCACTTTATTACTATTTTCATCATTATCATCATCATCATAATTATTGTTTTCCTCATCATCACCTATTTTACCATTATCATCTTCATTATCATCTACATCATCATTTTCCCCAGTCATTATTACTTTATGACCATTATTATCATCATTTATGAACATTACTAACATCATCATTTTCGGTCTCGTAATTGTCAACAACAAAATCATCTACATCATAATCATCCGATTGTCATCATTATCATGATTACCACTATTATTGTCATGATCATAATTATCATTAAAGCTACCACTAACATCATCAACATATCGACATTATTTCATCTTAATTATCAATAAAACGTTTATTGGACCATGCATCATCATCATTATTATTAGTGTTATCACTATCATCATAATTACTATCATTATAACTGAGATTGCTTTCATTATTTTATTTTTCCACACTAGTTCTTGACGTGGAATGCCGATTCAATGGACTCTCACTTTATCTAAACACTGAATACACAAAACCAAGTACATTTTACTGCTATAAGTCTAACCAGATCGGAGTTCGCATGGCTCCTCTAACATGCAACCTTACTGGAAAGACGATCATGAACCAAACCAATGCATTTCTCATTAACCCCAGCTATGAACTCAAAGGACAAGTAGTACAACTAAACACAACATACCCACAGAGAGTCGACCCAGGGCAGCTTCCATATGGAACATATCTAATAGGTTTTCAGTCGAGTGTCGAGAACGTCCAAAGCGCTGAGAGTTGGGCCTATGGTTATATTACGATTTCAGCTTCACCCAAGTTGTTAGTAACATCTACCCCCTCGTCTTTGTCATCTATCAATTCTTACGAACAAAGAACAGTGAATCTGTCAGCCAGCCTTAGCTTTTACAATGGATGCCCTCCAAAGGCTGGGTTCGACTCAAGTTCTGTGACATATTTCTGGTACTGCAGAGACTCATCTAAAGCACTTATTGTATTCGTAAGCGACTTGAAATCGATACCTTATGTTGACCAGAAACTGAACTCGAGCTCACATAAAGGCGGTTGTTTTGGAACTGGACCAGGGTTATTGAATACGACAAGCTCTATGTTATCACTGAACACATCACAGCTTTTAACCAATAGGTATTTGGTATTGGATGTTATGACAATTATTGGCTCTTCGAGGATTTTCAGAGCGCTAAGATTACAGGTTGTTCCAAAGAACGTGACGCAAAGAAATGGTAAGTACAGCCAATTTAAATGAGGTTGACGGAGCAATGACAAAAAACGATTAGTATTTCAGTGTTACTATACTTAACCGGCATAAATTCCCAACTCATACGAAGCCTCAATTTGAAGGGGGCAGGGCATTGAGGGGATGAATGAGAAGGGTGGGGGTTGAGGGGAATGGGCAAGAAGAGAAGGAGATGAGAAGGGGGTGCCGTGTGTGACGACTAAAACTGTGTCGGATGCGTTGAATACTAACCGGGATGGAATACCATGTTAGGACCAATCAACTTGCCGGTTAGCATCCTTATTGCACTGCATTTGTTGGATGTAAAAGAATCCGGCTAAGGACGTCACCCAACCCACAGTTTCTTACTAACCTTTGGTGGGTTACGTATTATATTCCTTTTTTTCTATTCTTTTACAGATTCCCACAGTGTTAATAGCGATTTTGTAGATTTCAATACTGCTTTTAGACTGACGTCTGTTAACTTCACCCAAGCTTTGAACGATACATGTTCAGTAGAGTATTTGGAACTATCCAAAACAGTTGTAAATGCAGTACGTCATTCATTGTCATCGTCGTTATTTTAGCTAATTTAGAGCAGATTTCGTATGACTATCAAACGATCACGGCAGGAATACGGTCAATGCATGGCAAGGCAAACAAAATTCTAGAGAATGGGTAGAAGTACAGTGACGTATTTTGTTATGGGTTTTGCCAACCAACTATTGTAATTAGAACAAAGAAAATTGACAAGTCTATTGTGAAAATGGTTGTAAACACTACGCCCACCTATATCAGGACTGAACTTTCCCCAGTCATACGAAATCTGCTCTAACACGCTCATTGTCATTATCATGAAAATCATCTTCACTATGATTGTCACTATCAACTTCATTTGACGGGTTTCCTTATCACCATCGTCGTTATTAATATTATTCATCATCATCACCATCATCACTGATCACCATAGTAATCATCATCATAAATTATCATCATCATCATCATCATCATCATCATCATCATCATCATCATCATCATCATCATCATCATCATCATCATTATAATCGCCATTATCATATTATCATCATCCTGTTCCAGATAATGCCATGGTTATTATATCTTAACGTTATTGATTATAATATCAGTTCAACGTATTTTTTGTGATTGCAGATTTACATGGTATACCAGTATCACAAACACTATAACGTTCAAAATGTCCAAGTGGTAGAATTTGAGTAAGTCAACTCACGTATATTCTACTTGCGAATTTGTATTTTTAGTTTTCATCTTTTAGTTTTTGTTAACTTTGTCTCTATATTTTTACATTTCCAGGCCTGGTACCATAGTCAACTTTACATACCAAGTAAGTCGTAATTACTCAGAGGTTACATCTAGCCTGTTCAATAGTCATGTGAAGACCGGAACACTACCAGGAAATGTAGCTGTGGATCCATTCTTTCTGAGATCAGGAGAATATAAATATGGTAAGAGGATGCTAAACAACCCTTTTTATTTTGATAAATATGTGCAACGTTTATAACGGACAAAACAAGAACAGTCAAGCTCTTTATCGCATCGTTCGTTTTATTAAATATCATATTGCTGCTCTCGGAGAGCCGTTGCCGGAGAACATCTTCTTGTTCACTTTCACGTGATATCCTCTCACCCAATCAGAGTATACGAGAAAAATAAATTTTGACAGTTAATAGATAGCAAAGTCTATTAACTTTGCATGGTAAAAAGAAATACTTTACAGCAATGTTTCGATAAGTGAAAAGGTCGAAAAGGTTTTCATTTGATATTCATATATTTTCCAACTCTTTATTTTGTTTTCAGCTGCCGGTAATATTTCCTGCCCTGTAAACCCATCTAGTAAGTACACAGGTAGCACAAGCTGTTAGTGTTGATTTACTAAATTAAAGGACATATATGCGTACTGCTTTTGATATATATGCGTGATTTCTTTGCCTTAATATTTGAATTAATAATAATAATAATAATAATAATAATAATAATAATAATAATAATAATAATAATAATAATAATAATAATAATAATAATAATAATAATAATGATAATAATTATAATAATTATAATAATTATAATAATAATAATAATAATAATAATAATAATAATAATAATAATAATAATAATAATAATAATAATAATAATAATAATAATAATAATATATTAAACTGCATTGGTGAAGATAGTCAACGGAAGATGGATTCGATGAACAGTTTAACATTGTATAGAATACAATAGATTATTGTACCCGAAGAAGTACGCAAACAGCAGAGAAAGTAACTTGATTTTAGGGCTCTACAGCAGCAAGGCAAGCTTGAGCTTTTCTGAAACTTTTCTGTTTTTGATAGGCAAGATAATTATAAAAAAAACATCTTTGATTGTTTAAGAAGGCAGAACTATTGAAAAGTAATATATTTATTTAATATATACTAGTTTTAATCTATTGATCCTTGGTAAAAATAATTCCTCTATCCCTTCAGAAGCAAGTGGACAAGAGGGTGCTGAGAATTACTAGAAATAATAATATTATATATTTTCCCAAATTTATAAAAAAAATAATACCTGAATTCTTAGTTTTAGTTGCTGGCCTGTTGTTCTTAAGATAACTATACCCATTACATCCTGTATTTTATCTAATTTACACAAATATAATTTACACAATTACAATTTAAAATTTACACAACTAACTGCTGAAATAATCAAACGTTTAAAATTAGCAAGATATCCATATCAATGCAAAGACAATAAAACAGCTTTTATATTTGTTATCTGAACATTTTTAATTTTGTCATGGCATCAAGATTGCTGAGGATATATTATATTCTAATACAAATACACAATAAACTGGCAAGTACATTTGAAAATACCAACAAATAATGTTTTAAAGCAGTCTGTGACACACACACAGCATATGTCGCATATTAGCATATGTCGTTGAAGAGAGAAGACGTACTTTCGCGCTCTCAAATCGACCGACGCTATGATCACTCTTGAACAGGTTAAAGAGCTTATCTCTCTAGCAGTAACTCCCTTAAAACTAAAAGTTGACGAATTAGAAGTGAAGTTAAATAATATAGAGCAAACAGCTAGTTATCTATCTGAAAAATACGATAGCTTAATATGTTACACAGATAAAAATAGCATTGCAAATCAATTGAATTCTTACTTTGTTAATGTCGGAAGAAAATTAACAGAAAAACTACCGAAAGTTACTATAGATCCAACAACTTACATCAATAGAAATTTTCAAAACAGTTTCATGTTTCGAAGCATACTCCCACACGAAGTAGAAGATATCATCATGAACTTAAATCAAAACAAATCCACGATAGGCGTACCACGAAGATGTATCAAAATAGCATGCAACAACATAGCTGGACCTTTAGCTTCGATTTTTAACATATCCTTACTTCAGGGAATTGTCCCTGATGCCTTTAAAATAGCAAAAGTCACTCCTATTGACAAAGGAGGAGATTCGACTGACCCATCAAATTTCAGACCAATCTCTACTCTACCAACATTTGCTCAAATATTTGAAAAACTTGTCTATAATCAGATAATCAATTATATTGACAAACACAACATTTTATATGAATATCAATTTGGTTTTCGGAAATGTCATTCCACCATGCAAGCTATAACTGAAATCACCGACAACTTAAAAAAGGCAATTGATAGTAATCTTTATACCTGTGGAGTATTTTTAGACCTATCAAAAGCATTCGACACCGTTAATCACTCAATATTGCTTAACAAATTAAGAACTTACGGAATACGTGGTCTACCGATAAATTGGTTCTCTAGCTATCTTAAAAATCGAAAGCAATACGTCTCATTAGGTGATACATACTCTGATTCCCAGACAATTACCTGTGGAGTACCACAAGGCAGTACATTGGGACCTCTATTGTTTTTGTTATATATTAATGATTTACCAAACTGTTCTGACAAATTAAATTTTAAAATTTTTGCAGACGACACAAATATCTTTATGTCTGATAGCAATATCAACTCCCTTGAGAATAAAATGAACATAGAACTATCAAAAGTCAAAGTATGGCTAGATGTCAATAAGCTCTCTTTAAAAAATTTATTATAATTTGATTTATCCTTATATCTCTTATGCTATTGAGGCATGGGGTAGTACTTATAAAACAAACATCCAAAAAGTCCAGTGCAAACAAAACCATATTATACGAATAATATTTTTTGCTACTCTCTATGGGAAATACACTGACAGTGCCAAACCGCTCATCAACCTGCTAAATATACATACAGTTCAAAATGTATATCGATTACACATTTTGAAATTCGTCCATAAGTGGCACAAAGGACTACTGCCAAATACATTCAATAATATATTTACACAAGCAAAAAATGTTCACGCCTATAATACACGATATGCAACCAAAGGAAATTTATATAAACCTAGAGTTAGAACAAACATTGGCAAACAATCACTCTCTTATACTGGCTCTGATATATGGGCTGACCTCCCATATGAACTTAAAATATTAAGTGTACTTTCATTTGATAAAAAAGTGAAAGCATACTTAATGAGTACTCAAAACTCACAATGATACATAGTATATATATACCTTTATGAAGAAAAATAACCTATATTTATATTATTTACTTCACAAAAACCATATTTAATATTATTTTGTATATATTAGTGTTTTCCTGTTCTATTCTCTTTTTTTCTTTTCTAAACGTTTTTTCTCTCTTTGTTAAATTGTTTATAATCTTACCGCTCTTTATACCTGAATAATATGTATTAAACAAAAACCTAAATGGAGGCTAACTCGATAACTTCCCAGTTTACTTAGCCTCCATGCTCAATTTCTATATTCTATAAAACATACATAATAGAAACACTCATACAAACATTCAAACGAATATAGAAAGAAAAATGTAAAATGTATAATATAATGTATAATATATTGTAATTAGTATATAAGAGCAAATAAAGATTCTATTCTATTCTATATTCTCAGGGAAAAATGTAAATTCCCAGCTTAAGTCAAATATGGAGCTTCCCTGGGCCGTCCAACCTGGGAATTTCTTCAATTTGTGCAAGTTCGGTTATGATAAATTTCCCTCTGATAGATCATACAAATATAGTATAGTATCGGGGGCTGAAGCGGAATCAGGAATCATGAATCACGGCTTTGAAATTTGCAGGAATCATTTATCTTACTTTGTGTAAAATGTAGGAATCATGAATTTTTTTGCACGTGGCTTTTTTTTTTTTTTTACAAAAAAACAACAACATAGAATGAATCATGAATCGCGACAAAAATTTGACTAGGAATCATGAATCATTGACGAAAATTTGTAAGGAATCATGAATCATTGAAAATAAACGATTCCGCTTCAGCCCCCGATATAGTAACTGCGAAAACCCAAGTTGCAAATTGGCATTTGCTGCCTATGCAAGTATAATATACATTTATTGTAGTACTTTTATTTACAAATTTTATCTCCAGGTAGATATATTTTATGATCATCATTAAGTTAATTACTATCAAAGAACTGTTTACTGTTCTGAATTCAATACCCAGTCACAATATATATTCATGTAGCGGCACATGGAATAAGTAACATTATTATATGACTGGTTAACTTTTGTGCAATCTGATTGGATCGCGCGCGGGCTGTATTTTGCGTATCACGGACCACGGGCTATATTTTTTATCTGCAGGACCTGTATCCCGGATGTAGTAGGCTTCGCGTTTTTTTTTTTTTGCACAAGATTCAAACTTTGGTATCTTTCTGTCTTTACAGAATGCGGTAAAATAAACAAAAACCGAAAATTAAACGGCTAAGTGATGAGCATTCCTAGTTTTTGCAAACATTTTAACAAGCAAAAAAATCAAATTAATATTGCAAAAATTCACGAGAGAACGAGAGAATACACAAAAGGTTGTGAGAATACACAAAAGTTGTTTTTAATTCTCTAAAGAACATAAGGCTTGTTCACATACCTCAATAACAATTGAAAAGTGTACTTTTAGTTTTTATCTTTCCTTGTAAACAACACGGCGGTGATTTGAGCTATCTTTTGCTGAGAGATATCGTTGCTTTTCAGTCACTTTTAGAAAGCTTTAAAATTCACGATTGTCATTTAAATAAGTGAATAGGTATTTTAGAGTTAATAAGTCCTGTTTTTATAAAATAACTATTCAGTTAGTATACAAGTAAAGGAACAGCCTGCAAATCATATTCATTATATTCTTATTTAAACAACACATAAACAATAGAAATAAACTGAGAATAAATATTATAAATAAAAGAATAAACTTTATTCAATAGTCAAAATATATAGCTCTACAGCTACAACAAAAATAATTTCTAAATACATCAGTAAGAATAAAGTTAATAAAAGGGCTGAATTAGAAATATAATCTAGTACGAAAAGATTATGTAGTTTAGTCTAGAAATCAATATCATTTGTAGGTTGTTCTAAAGTAAAAATGTGAGTATGTATCTGTTGGAAACAAAATGTTTTAGTTTATTCTGATATTAATGTCCACCCTGAAGGGTTATGCAATAATTTAAGATGCATAATTTTGGAGGCGATTTGTGATATAGAGGTTTAGATTATAATTCTACTGGAAGCTTACAGTAAGCACAGCATGTACAAATTAAATATCTGCTCAGATACATATTGATAAGCTCACATACTGCACTAAATGTATGCTCGATTACAATTAATCAGCAACACGAAGACTGACAACTTTGTGGCTTTTCATTCGATCTATTAACAAAACAAAAACAAAAAAATTAAAACTCCCTACACTTTTACTACAACTTTTCTGTTGTCAAGATAGCATTAAAACTAAAACTAAAACTATAGTGATGACAAAATGAGTTTGTATAACGACCATCCAGCGATAATTAGTACGATATAGCATAAGGCTGGTGATAAAATGTGATTACATAACAACAATTAAACGATCATCATGATGCTACGATCATGTAACAATTACTTACCGGATATTAAACGATGATAAATCGATTTTCAAAAGGCTATCTAAATATTGTCGAAATAAAAAACGATGCTAGCAAATGTTTTTCACACTTACTACAATATCTATTTGAATACCAAATAGTGTAACAACCTCAGTTGTCCATGAAGCAGTAATTTTAAACATTGATCAATCACACTTTACAATTTGCTTCTAGTCGTGGATAGAAGTCGTGGAGATCAATCCAGTACTCCTGTGTCCACAATTGAAAACGGTAGTATAGAGACAACAGTAGATACGTCCACTTCGATACCAACATCCTCTACATCAGCAACAACAATAACACCGACATCGGCATCCACTACCTCATCAAGAACAACTTCAACATCCACTACTTCAACATCAAAATCAACACCAACATCGACTAGCCTAACATCAACATCCACTAGCCCAACACCAACATCCACTAGTCCAACACCAACATCCACTACCCCAACATCCACTAGCCCAACACCAACATCCACTAGCGTAACACCATCATCCACTAGCCCAACATCTACAACAACATCAACATCCACTATCCCAACACCAACATCCACTAGCCCAACATCTACAACAACATCAACATCCACTAGCCTAACACCAACATCCACTGGCCCAACATCTACAACAACATCAACATCCACTAGCCCAACACCTACATCCACTACCCCAACATCAACAACAACATCAACTTCCACTAGCCCAACATTAACATCCACTAGCCTAACACCAACATCCACTAGCCCAACACCAACATCCACTAGCCCAACATCTACAACAACATCAACATCCACTAGCCCAACACCTACATCCACTACCCCAACATCAACAACAACATCAACTTCCCCTAGCCCAACATTAACATCCACTAGCCTAACACCAACATCCACTAGCCCAACACCAACATCCACTAGCCTAACACCAACATCCACTAGCCCAACATCTACAACAACACCAACATCCACTAGCCTAACACCAATATCCGCTAGCCTAACACCAACATCCACTAGCCCAACATCTACAACAACATCAACATCCACTAGCCCAACACCTACATCCACTACCCCAACATCAACAACAAAATCAACTTCCACTAGCCCAACATTAACATCCACTAGCCTAACACCAACATCCACTAGCCCAACACCAACATCCACTAGCCCAACATCTACAACAACATCAACATCCACTAGCCCAACACCTACATCCACTACCCCAACATCAACAACAACATCAACTTCCACTAGCCCAACATTAACATCCACTAGCCTAACACCAACATCCACTAGCCCAACACCAACATCCACTAGCCTAACACCAACATCCACTAGCCCAACATCTACAACAACATCAACATCCACTAGCCTAACACCAATATCCACTAGCCTAACACCAACATCCACTAGCCCAACATCTACTACAACATCAACATCCACTAGCCTAACACCAACATCCACTATCCCAACATTTACAACAACATCAACATCCACTAGCCTAACATCCACTAGCCTAACATCCACTAGCCTAACACTGACATCCACTAGCCTAACACCTGCAACAACATCAACATCCACTAGCCTAACACCAACATCCACTAGCCTAACATCCACTAGCCTAACATCCACTAGCCTAACATCCACTAGCCTAACATCCACTAGCCTAACATCCACTAGCCTAACACTGACATCCACTAGCCTAACACCTGCAACAACATCAACATCCACTAGCCTAACACCAACATCCACTAGCCTAACATCCACTAGCCTAACATCCACTAGCCTAACACTAACATCCACTAGCCTAACACCAACATCCACTAGCCCAACACCAACATCCACTAGCCTAACACCAACATCCACCAGCCCAACATCTACAACAACAGCAACATCCACTAGCCCAACATTAACATCCACTAGCCCAACACCAACATCCACTACCTCAACATCTACATCTATCCCAACACCAACATCCACTACCTCAATATCTAGTTCAAAATCAACATCCTCAACACCAGCACCAACACCAGCACCAACATCCACTATCACAACACCAACGTCCACAACACCAACGTCCACTACCTCAACATCTATGTCAAAATCAACATCCGCTACTCCAACATCAACACTAACACTAACACCAACATCCACTACAACAACAACACCCCCTAACTCAACATCAACACCAACATCCACAACAACAACAACATCAACATCCACTACGTCAACGTCAACGTCAACGTCAACGTCAACACCCACAATCACTGCAAGAACAACATTAACATCCTCTGCATCATCACCAAATCCAACAGCTACATCCATTACATCCACGTCGAGTGAATATTCGTCTAGACCTTTAGCAATGGTCACATCGGCTCCAACACCAACTATTTCTCAAGAACCACCACTGAGAACAACTGCGATGAAAACTGAGCCTTCAATTAATGCAAGCCTACCAACACCAACACCAACAGCACCAACGTCGAGCATAGTTGTCAAACGTAAGTTTCAACATAAAAAAAATCATCTTCCTCGGTTGTTGGCCTTTTGAATGTGAAACTATGTTTGTTTTGAAATATCTTTTCAAACTTTAATTGTTCCTTTATCATTAAAGCGGATCCAAAAAGGGATTGGACTCAAATTTCTTTAAAAATTCTTCTCTGAAAGAGATAAATATATTAGCTCAATTAAGAGCCGTTCCACGAATTACGGTCTTTTCGCACAAAAGTCTTTTCGCACAAATATGAAGTCTTTTCGCACTTTTAGTCTCAAGTCTTTTCGCACAAGTCTCGAATCTCTTAAAAAAAACATTTTACCTTTCAAAGAAGTGCCTTACTATCATTTATAAAGGCGTTTGCTGGCTTATAATGAAAGCTGTTGTCGCGAGTGGCCGCCATTTTGAAAATGATTAGTACTTAATCCTCTCTCCAAAAAAGTGAACTAACTCCCTGTAAATAAGTGATCGACTTCAATGTTTTTCTGTCAATGTGGTATTGCTTTATTAAAGATATTGGACATGCATATTATTTATATGAAAAGGAAAATTATTTACAGGTATTTATATATCAATGTTTTGCTTTATTGCTTATTATTTACATTATTTGAATATGAAAGGAAATGCAATAAACTATTTACAGGTATCTATTTGTTCTATCTATGATTTATTATAAGTAAATGAACCTATTATGGAGGCTTACTTAGCCTCCATGCTCAATATCTATATTCTATAAAACATACATAATAGAAACACTCATACAAACATACAAACGAATATGGAAAAAAAAATGTAAAAATGTATAATAGAATGTATAACATATATTGTAATTAGTATATAAGAGCAAATAAAGATTCTATCTATCTATTATTTATATTATCAAAAAATATTTACAGATAAGCAATATATTAACATTTCAGATTGTGCTGTTGTTAATTGCTTGGACAGATAGAGTTGCACATCTCTTTATTAGCTGGTGTATATTTAGCTCATTACTAGTATACTTGTCCCACAAGTTGAAAATTTTACTATGTTTTATATCCCGATACTTTTTTCTTTGGATTCTAGTAAGCTTTTTTTCGGAGACTAGTCTCACTTGTAGCATTGTTAGGCAGCTTCACTTTCAAGGAGCTTGATTAGGAGGTAGAGTAGAATTTGGGATTTTCCTTTAGCTTGTCTATTTAGATCGGTATCAGTCATGCAAATCCTGAAGTTTTTACTAGAAATGTTCGTATACCATGCACAAATTGTACTTAATTCAATCAAAGACATTTGACACAAGCAAATGTTATAACATTTTTTTGATGGTGATGGTTCATTAAATAATACTAGCAAGTGATACCTCCTTACAACAATAGAATTGAGCACATTCTTTTACGTGTTTTGACAAATCCTGCTACCAGCAGCTGATTTTATTTTTTGTATGTTTATTCCAGATTCCAGTGATGGTGTGTTGTATTTCACTAACATCATAAGATTGGTTGGTCTTGTTAATATCAGTCAGTCTGCTTTAACCGATCGATGTTCTCACGATTTCCAAGAATTGTCTTCGGGACTGATGACTGCGGTGAGTACCATCAAATCTTATCTTGCTGCTGTGGCTTCTGTTGTTGTTGTTGTTGTTCGTTTTTTAAGTTGGTATTATAGATCTATCGGTCTTGTTAATATCAGTCAGTCTGCTTTCGGGATTTTGGGTGGTACTGGTGGTAATGTATACCAGGAGCGGATCCCAAAGTTTGTCAGGGAAGGTGGGAGGAGTTGTCCCAATTGCAAATGAAGAGCTGTTAGGAGGTGTCCGGTTCCTAAATGTCTTAAATAAATAGGGGTAATTGTGACGCTAGGGAGGTGCATGGTGCCATTTGAGACACCCCTAGATCCACCACTGTGTACGAGTAATCCCTGGCCAGATAAAATATGGATTTTCATGCAGTTATTCGTATTATTTGTCTTTCTAAAGATTTACGCATTAATGGATCGACATGGTTTTAAAGGCAAAGTCACCAACTTACAAGTTCTGCACTTTCTGTAAGTATTTTCTTTTATTTATATCTTCTTGTGAGAAATTAAAAACAGTTGTTTCTTTTTCTTCTTCTCTCAGACCAAACGGTTCAGCCAACTATTCAGGTCAAATAGACCGTGATATCAGTAGTCAAGCAGGGGAGGTCGTCAATAAAACTATACAAACTGGTTCTCTTGGTAACTTTACTGTCGACCCCAACTACTGGATTGTTAATGAACATAGTTCAGGTGATGTTATCAAATTTCAATACAATTGAATTAACATGTTATCTACAGCATTTTTAAATTGAGAAAAATAAATAAAAAGAAACATATATGAAATTATAATAAAATGGAGAATCGTGTTAAAATAAAGTTTAATCTAACGAATGAAAATAAAAAAGGAAATACATGAAAAGCACTAATATTTAGCGTGGCAGTTCCTATACAGCTAGAAGTAAGATTGTATATATAAATTAATAATACCAATAATCATAACCTAAAAAGGTTTGATTTAGCCTTGTAAGGAAAATACTAACGTCCAAATTTCTGGTGGTTGTTTTTTAGCTTTTCATATGCTGACCTGTAAGAATGGTAAGTAAAAACCTCGTCTAATTGGACTATATTGGCTTCAATGATATATGCAAAGGCTAGTGTCAATGTTCTTATACTGGCCAAAGAGATTTCACTGCGCGTTTGAAAAATATTTTACAGCATAACGCGCCTTAAAGTGGCCACCCAATTAAAGTTTTGTATAAGATAGCTTAGCGTTCAAAGGTTTCTCTTTTCAAATTGTTTGCTACGCCTTTATAAATTTAAACATCCTGGGAGGTTTTTCAGACACTGATAAACTTCACTCTTGTCTTCGCTTTGAACATTTCAAAGTGTTTATCGTTTGTCACTCGGCGTGTCTTTTATATTTAGGTCAAATTCTCGCTTTCTGAATGATTTACTTGTACAAAACTTTAATTGGATGGCCACGGTAAGGCGCGTCGCGCTGTAATATACTTCCGTGTATTGATACAACGTACCTGGAATAAGACAAGGAATGCACTTATCAAGAGACATATTAGAACCTTTTCCAGGGCTTTTAGGGAACAAGGAAACAAAAGCATTTATTTTCAGGGAATTCAAACAGGGATCATTTTAAAATTATTTACAATAATAGTTGTTTTGGATCATGGGAACAAAAGATAAAACATTTTAGGGAAATAGGTATTATTCGTATTGGAAACAACAGAGATCCAGGGGGATACACTGTCTGGAATCTCTTTTCTCTGCTCTTGGGCAAGCTGTGGCTACTCTCCCCCAATCTTCTATATGTGTGGAACCCCCTTTCGAAAATCCATGGATCCGCCACTGAACAATGGAGGAATTTAGGTAAACTTAGCATGAAATCCAACATAATTTTCCTACAGGCTCCCACAGTGTTGTTGGTGGTTTGGTTGACTTCAATGCTGCCATAAAACTGACGTCTGTCAACTTCACCCAAGCTCTGAACGATACATGTTCAGCAGAATATTTGGAACTATCCAAAACAGTTGTAAATGCTGTAAGTCAAATTCCAATTTATTTATTATTTATTTTATAAAATTAATGATACATGAGGACCATTTTCAAAACTATTTCTTTTTTTGATGATATCTGTCTATTTCTTATTTTATTGTAGATTTACCTGGTTTACCAGCACCACGAGCAATATAAAGTTTCAAACTTCCAAGTGGTACAGTTTGAGTAAGTTTTGTTTAATATTGCCTTTCTTTATTTCCATTTAATCTTAATATTAATTTTGATTTCCTTTTAATTTCAATTTCAATTTTTATTTTTAATTTCTCTTTCATAATTTCCATTCCTCATTTCCAGGCCTGGTACCATAGTCAACTATACGTACCAAGTAAGTCGTAATTACTCAGAGGCTGCATCTAGCCTGTTAAATAGCCATGTGGAGAACGGAACACTACCAGGAAATGTAGCTGTGGATCCATTCTTTCTGAGATCAGGAGAATATAAATATGGTAAGTAAAACCATCGATGAAACCCGAAAGACTTTCTCGATTATTATAGCACTATAACCCCAAAGGATAGTTAATAACTAGGGAGATAGAGCAGATTTCATATGTTCAATGGAAAACTCACGACAAGGTCAAGGCACGACAAGGCAAGTCAAAAGAATTCAAATCCTCATCAATTATTCACGAGATATTCAGCCAATGAAATGGTCTGATTGTAATTCCTTGAGGACACTGGATGCCTGGTCTAGTCTTCCTAGCAGTAACTGGAACAATTTTTGTCCAGTAACTGGAAATTCTTTCCAGTTACTACGAATAACTCCTTGCACAGATATTACCCTCCCCTTGCCTCTACTAGTAAACATCAGACTTAGAAAGAATTTTACTTGGCGATTTTTGTCGAAAAAAAGTCTTTGAGTAATAATGCCAGGATTCGAACCGAGTGCTTCTGCATTGCTGTATCCCCGTTTTAAGCCATTATACCACTGAGTCATTCGATGAAAAGTTTGAAACAAAAACACGTTTAATGTCATCAAGTCGTTAGAAATCAAGTTCGTTAGCATTCCTCTGAATAGATTTGAAAAGCGATTGTTTAATATTTCCCTGTGGGAGTTCATTGACAATGAACACTAAATTATGAACAGATTATTGATATCTCTTAGGATTGCTTATTTGCTACATTCAAATCTCTCCTCGGCTTTAAAGTTCTTTTTCTCCATTTAAAATTGTTCGTTTTTATTCAAAGATTCTTCCCAAATAATTGATGAGGATTTAAAGTCATTCCAAGTCATTCCATTCGGCTGCGCCTCGAACTGGAACTAATTGCGCGGACTTGAAATCCCGTCCAGTCCTCATTGTCGTACTTGAGACATTACTTCTAGGATATTACGGTCGCGGCAAGACACGCACACGGCATGCCATGCACTGAACATTTTACAGTCATACGCAATCTTATTTAAATGCCGGACCGTTGCTAGGCAACAACTCTCAGTGACAGAAAGCAATATATGTATATACCAAATCAGAGAATAGGGAGAAGAATAGGGAGAAGGAGAAGTAGAAGAAGAAGAAGAATTGCACCTAGTTAAGACATAATACATGATGCAGTCGAAACGTCATGCAAGCCTCAAGTCTACTATAGTAAATATATAGTTACTCAACTGCCCACTAATCTTGCAATGATTTTTTTTCAGTTCCCAGGAACATAAGTTGTCCTGCGCCCTCATCCAGTAAGTACTCTGATCATTTTATAGATTTTTTGCCTTATTGTTTCACAATCAATTTGGGAGATAGACCTTGTCCACTTACCTGAGTGTTTTCCCAACACCATATTCTCGGTAAATAGACATTAGAGATGTCTCAATGTTTTCCCAGTACAATCCGCTTGGGAGATAGACCTTGCTTACATACCTGAGTGTTTTCCCAGTACAATATTATTGGTGTATAGATATTTTTCACTTGGCTTAAAGTTTTCCCAATGCAATTTTCTTGGAAGATATAACTTCTTTGCTTGCATCGGCGTCTTTCCAGTACCGGATCCTCTTGAAAATTAGACCTTTTTTACCAATGCAATTGGAATCCGAGGTGTCACCAGCTTTTTTGAATGTATTTATGTTTATTCCAGATTCCAGTGATGATGTTTTGTATTTCACTTACATCATAAGATTGGTTGGTCTTGTTAATATCAGTCAGTCTGCTTTAACCGATCGATGTTCTCATGATTTTCTGGAGTTATCTTCTGGACTGATGGCTGCGGTGAGTACCATCAATTCTTATCTTGCTGTTGACGTTGTTGTTGCTGCTGCAGCTGCTGCTGCTGTTGTTGTTGTTGTGGTTTTCATGGCAGCTAAACAACAATGAACTAGAATTTGTATTGTTCTTTTTGATGTTCTGCAGTTATTAGTTTGGTTTTGAGAATTGAGATAGTTGGGTAGTGGTGCTAAATGGTGTTGGTAAAGGTTACGGAAAGTAGAGGAGAATTATGGGTATGGAAATGGTGATGTGGCAATGTACGCTATAGCGAAGGTAATTAAAAAGAACCAACTCAGTTGTTGTAGTCGGTTGTAGTGTGGAAATGTTCCTCTGTTATAATAGTCAAGTCATGTAGCAATAAATCTACGCGCAACAGTGTTATTTACAAACCGGTGGGTAAAGACAGTTCAATAAATCATTCAACATTTCGTTCTCACAGATTTACTCACTAATGGATCGACATGGTTTTAAAGGCAAATTGTCCAACTTACAAGTTCTGCATTTTCAGTAAGTATTTTTTATTGTTCATATCTTCTTGTGAGAAATTACTAATGTAATTCCTTTATGTTCTCAGACCAAACGGTTCAGCCAACTATTCAGGTCAAATAGGCCGTGATATCAGTAGTCAAGCAGGGGAGGTCCTCAATAAAACTATACAAACTGGTTCTCTTGGTAACTTTACTGTCGACCCCAACTACTGGATTGTTAATGAAAATAGTTCAGGTGAGGCACTGGTATTTATCTCAGAATAAATAGTGGAAAACTAGTAAGAATAGAATACATTTTGAGCCTCTTCCATGGGTTTTTGGGATCATTGGAACAAAAATACTTAAATGAAACAGTTTATCACTAATGGGGAACACGGAAAAAAATGCTAAAAGGGATCAAGCAACCATGCACCGCCCTGGGAGGGGCTCAACTCATTGTATGACATAAGTCTGTTTTAAACGTGCTTTGTATTTTCGTGCAATTCAACTAAGGTTTTCATATACGTGAGATTTAAGTCACGGGGCAAGTCGACCAAAATTACATTTTTTTTTCAAGTGTTTCCAAATTTGGAATTCGTTGTAGATGTTATTATTTCCAGATTATTTTATTGTCTCTTCTACTTGATATTGAACTGACTAACATTTCAATCTTTCAGCATTCCCGCTTGTTAATTGCCAAAACAGTAAGTCTTTACGTTATTTTCTTCAAATTGCATTTATTGCATTTGTTTTTTGTTTGTATTTAGTATTCTTGTGCATCTATTGATTTAATAAATGTTTTTCAGGTTCGAGACAGATACCGCTGGTACAAATCTACTGCACATTCAAACTAACCTCGGTTAGGTTCAGCCTTTCACTGTTGAACAAGAACTCAACGGCATTTCAACAATTAGCCAATCAAGTGATTAATTCGGTAAGCCATGCTGTGATGTGATTGAATGGGATGGGATGCAATGTGCTGTGCTGTGCTGTTTCGCAGCATTTAACCTTTCATAACTTCTATCTGTCTTTTTTTTTGTTTTCAGACAAAGTTACTATATGCGAAAAGTGAAAGCGAGAGTCCTGTACAATGGAAAGTTAACAAATTCGAGTAAGATTTAAAGTTGTTGGAGCAGCCTCTACTCCTCCCAAAATCCAGAATATGTTTTAGAGTGACGTCATGTGTTATAAGTATACAGTGGTACCTTTATTAAGCGGTCACCCTCGGAACTTTCCAAAGTGGCCGCTTAATAGAGGTTGGCTGTTGAATAGAGGTATAGAATAGGTATAGGAACAGATTTGGGAATTTTTATTGTGGCCGCCTAATAGAGGGTAACCGCTTAATGGGTGACCGCTTAATAGAGTTACCACTGTATAGTATTTATGTTATATTGTAAATCAACGCAACTTATAATTACGCAAAAATATATTTTTTTTGCTCAGATAAAAACCCTCTTGTTCTCGTTTTCTGTTGGCATCTTTAAGATGAATGCAATGTTCGAAAACTTTTCATCCATTTGATAGATCAGATGCTAACTAGAAAAAGCTTTGGATTCTTAAAAATCTACTTTGCAGCTACTTAAACTGATTCAGAATTGCGTAATCGACCTTACCACAATATTGTATTTTTCGTTTTATTTCCAGGAAAGGCAGTGTAGTGACACATCTATCTGCAAGCGTGGCTCCAACTGCATCTCAAAGTATGCAAGACATATTTAAAAAAGCCATACAGAACGGAAGTCTGGGAAGTTTTCAAGTTGATCCAAAGTTTATAATTATAACTGACAAAATCAACGGTAAATATTCTATTTATATTATACTATTTTTTTTTAATATATTTTTTATTTTATTATTATTAATTCTATATTTTTTATTTTTAAATTTGCACTTGTAGAACAATATTAACAATAACTAAGTCAGATATGATTCGCTCGTTTCTATTACACCATATTAATTACCACTGATATTTATAGTTTTGTTGATGATATTTCATTTAGGAGTATACTTAATTAGGAGTTTTCGTAGTTAAAACAATAAATATAATTTTAAGAAAATACACCACAGACTTCAATTTAACATACATGTTTCGGCAGAAACGTCCGCCATCATCAGTGATTTAATGACAAGAGTGACAAGCGTACATTAAATATATAGACAAAAAATATGAATAACAAAGAGAGCTGCTCATCCTAAGACCGTTTCATAATGCTAAACTATTAAATTTTGATCATTTTAGTTACAAGCAATTCATCCTGTCCAATGCCAACAGTTTCCATCCCAAGTCTTCAGAAAACCCTCAAGTATGCCTACAAGATATTGCGATCCGGGTCTGTCACTATCAAAGGCAAGGTATCTACAGTTAGCTGCGATGGCCCTGAAGTATTTTATAGTTTCAAATGGATAGCAGCTCCAATAGACAAGGAAGGAAAAGTCTATGGAACTGAAAAGACTCTAAATAACCAGTCAGCATCACTTTACGTGAAAAGCAACTCACTAAATTATGGACTCTACATGGTTCAGTTTTACGTAACAAGAAATAGTACTGACATAGAAACGAGAGTGGATTATGGCATCATTGAAATAACCCCAACACCGCTGGTCGCACACATCGCAGGCGGGAATCTAGTAACCAGAGGGTTTACACATCCCATCATCCTCGACGCGTCTAAGTCTTATGACCCGGATGTGGAGCTCTATAAGCGTGATGGGATTGTATTTACATGGCTGTGTCGTAAAGTTGGTGAATCATGGCCCTTGAATGACCTCAATGCCCTGCCGATTATTTCTTTATCCCTTGGGGGTGATAGTGGGTGCTTTGGTACAGGAATTGGCAAGCTGCCATTGCAGGTAACACCAGAAAAGATTACTATCGCCAGCGGATTGCTTGCTGTACAGAAAAGCTACCAGTTTGTTGTCTTGTTGAGTAAAGATGACAGAACAATAAGTGCTTCTCAAATTGTCAAGTTAGTCCCTGGTGATCCACCGGACACAAAGCTAAGGTTAGCAAATTAAATTACAATTACTTATGATATTGTATAACTTCAATACACTACAAAACTAACTGAAAAATACCTCACCAGTACCATATCGTCATATCGTGGTAAGCCATACTACTCCAAACCAACGAAAACGTGTTGAGTTTATTCATTGGTGTATTCTGTCTTCTTTTAGGTGTAACACCAACTGCGGACCAAGCGTAAACCCATCATCCAAGCTCAGCCTTGAAGTCACTTGTCCTGAAGACTGTGACGCCAATACCATCTATGCATGGACACTATACATAAAGACAGGCCAGGACTCAAGCGGCGATCCGATCTTGCAAAAACTGGACAACTTACAATCATTACTACTGAGCAAGACTTCATCATCAGGGTTTGTGGTTAAGCCTGACAAACTCAAAGGTGGAACAGAATATCGATGTCAAGTCGAGGTGACCGCAGTAGGTCGTGCTAAGACATCTAATGAATACGTCTTTACTACCAACGCTCCTCCTTATGGTGGCTCATGCTTTATCTCCCCACAAACTGGTGAAGCATTGAGTACAACATTTAGCCTAACCTGCCGAGACTGGAGCGACCCGGAAAAGCCTTTAGGGTATCAGTTTAGGTACCGTAAATCCGATGGAGCTTATGCAGTTCTGTATCACGGCGCGGAGTCGAGTACAACGTGTAGATTACCAGCAGGGTTAAAGATACAGGACTATAATATCAATATCGAGGTGTTGATATCTGATGCTTTTGGAGCAACTAACTCAACGAGTATACAAGTGAAGGTTGGTACAGCTAAGTACAGTACATCAATTTATAAACGACTTCGATTAATTGTACAATAAATTGTAGTGAACGCTCGTCTGTGGCTATCGCTTTATACTTGTTAGCTTAATGGAAAAGCACCCTAATAGCTAGCACCCTGTTGGTCGGCCGAGCTCAGTAGATTTTCAAAGATCCTCCAATTCTTACTTCTTAGAGTAGCCCATTTTACATTTTTGATAGACGGTGTTGTCATACTTCTGAATTGTCTGTCCTTGTCATAATGATAGGTTACACCAAAGCAAGCAGCTCCTAACACCACCATAGGGAACACCCTACAAAGCCTGACGGTTGGTCAATCAAGTGATATGGCAAACTTACTAAAAACTGGAAACGTAGATGGTGCTACTCAGTTGGCAAATGCTGTACTGGACGCCATAGACTCGACGGACAAACAGGAAAGCAATAGTTCTGTGTCTACAGTTACACAGGAAAAGGTACTAAGCATTTGTTTTTTTTTTGTCTTGTTTATTAAGCCCTGTCTAATTTAGAAAAAGTGTAATACGTGCAGTTATCACTGCTCAGGGACAGTGATCAACTGTTACACTGCAAGCTCTTTTTTTGCTTACTAATTTGAGTAACCGCTACTCTGGGAATTTGGAAAGAGTTTAATAATACGTATTAGTGAAGTTACCACTATTCAGGTGCAGTGTTTAACTGTTACACTGGACTGATATGAGTATCTGTGAATTCTTTTTTTGTTTTGTTTCGTAATTTGATTTTTAACCGCTACTCACCTAGTCTTAAATAACCGTTGCTCTGTAAACATTACTCAGTATAAATTTATACTTGCAAGGTATAATAGTCCCAATACAATTGAATTGATTAAATGACCTGTTTTTATTCGAGACTTTAACCTTTCAACACTTAGATCGTGACATCCATTATTGATCAAATGAGCGAAATCAAAGTGGAAAACGTTGAAACACTGACACAGGTTTCTTCAGTCGTCGCCTCGGCAACCAACAATGATAAGATACTGACAACAGAATCTCAGGTAAGGATTTTTGTATTCCTTTTTAAAACATTATTATTATTATAAAACATTAAATATTATTATAAAACATCTATTTATTCATTCATTCATTGTGGGAGGCGTGATGGTCTAGTGGTCAGGGGATCGAATGCCTGGCCTAATGGTCTGGGATCGATTTCCTGCCCGGGAGATTATACGTTGTGACTTTGGGCAAGACACTTTACTCTCTATGTCCCCGATAAGGACGTAAAGCCAGAGGTCCCGTCTGCCTTCACTCTAACTTCCTAATAAGGTGGACGTAAAATATCCTATTGTGCTCTTCGAAAAGAGCAGGGAATTGTCTCCCGGCACAGCAGTCAGGTCTCAAATCAGAGCATATAAGCCTCGAGGAGAGGAACTGCTCTTACTATGATAAATACAATTCTAATATTCATTCGTGCGTTTATTTGAATATTAATTCAAAATAATTTGAATGTTTAATTATTTATCCTCCATCCATTATTCGCTCCTTTGTGCAGTCATGCTCTTGTAAAAAAAACGTGACCGCTAGTCTTCAGTATACTTGGATCACATCTGGGTTAGGAAGCGTAAATTAGATTCCAAGCACAAGAAATTGTGTTGTGCCCTTGAGCGGGATGATCTCCTACCTCGTTGCCCCTTTATGTACGCGTTTAACCCAGGATTAGAATAGGCTAGGGTACCAAAAACTGAGTTGGGTTAGAAGTAGCAGCCAGCCTTACAACTATATGACAGCCATGAGGAGGCATTGCTTATCTTCGCTTGAAGACAGACACTTTTTAAGTTTTTTTTTCATTTAGTAACAATATAATTGTTAAAACTTTCCAGAGCTCAGCTTTAAAGATCCTGAGCGCCTTGACTAACGTGCTAGCTGCTAAATCCGAAGATGATTCCCAACAATCAGGCAACCTTGATAAAGGAGGAGAGAACCTATATTATGGGATAGGAAACATTTGGACAGCTGCGTCCCAAGACGCAAGTGTTACAAAAACAACACAAGGCAAACAACAAAAACAAACCAACACAACTACATCCCTGAAGGACCAGGTAATGACAATGTTTAATTGACAGTTATTTGCCAAAGTGCGCGAAACGCTGATAGTGATTATCGAGAAATAGTCGGAAGTTATCAAACCAATCAGCGTGCAGAATTTATTTTAAAAATTCCATGCCTAGAGTATATTTGCGTCACAGTCGTCAGGACACGTGACTTCAAGGTGTATTTATACTAATCAATAATAATGATGATGATAGCAAAATTGAACCTATTGATTATGATTTTATTGCTTTAGTGACGAAAATGATGACGATAATTATAATAACTTTAACCACTATGTGATTTTAATTAGAGACCATATTGATAAGTAATAGATCAAGCACGAGAAAGAATGCTTCCTCCGATATCCAAACAAGGAGAAGTTACTTAAAACAAAGATGTGCAGCTAGTGTTTTATCCAGCTTCGAAGTGTTTGGATAAAGGGGAACACTCTTGAAAATGCTTGATCTGGCTTCTCAAACCATAATAATTCTTGGAAAAATTCAAAGAAAACGTTTGCCAGATTTTACAATTTTACAGATCATATATCCAAACCTCCTTTACGGTTGTGATTTCCTTTGTTTTGTCCACATGAATTATTAATGAGTTTGAGAAAGCTATTTTTAAATCTTACTTATCTCTATTCCTAGAGTATATCAATCGCTAAACAGTCCTCGTCTTTGCTGAAAAAGGTTTCAAGTTCTCGTCTTTCACGTATGACACCTGGAGAACAAGCAATAGTATCTCGAACCAGCCACTTGTCTATTGGTATAAGAAGAAACAAACCTTATGACATCGGCGGCCAAAATATTTCTCTTGAAAATAGCAGTTTTGCATTACCTGAAGCTAAGACTCTCTTTGGTTCAAGAAGCTACAATGACTCGATAATTGATTTTCAGGTAACTGGGATATAACTTAGTGATTTACCTTGCAACCGACAAACTTACAAACACTAAACCAACCCCCAACCCAACCCAACCGACTAAACAGCTTACCCACTAACTGACCGACAGACAAACAGACCGACAGACTGACCAACTAACCTACTAAACAATCATAGGTGATATGATGAAATTTGTAACACCGTAAAAAATGTTGACTTAACTTTACTGACGTTTCGAGCTTTAGCCCTCCGACAAAGGGCTAAAGCTCGAAACGTCAGCAAAGTTAAGTCAACATTTTTACGGTGTTACAAATTTCATCATATTACCTATCATTTATATCAAACACCGACGCAGCCTATACTAGTTTACTCGCTAGTTTCCATTTACTAAACAATCAACTGAAACTCCAACCGAATGACCGGCCGAACGAATAAACGACCAAATGACTGATCGTACAAATCCTCCATTAATTGTGTTAAAATTCAACAACTTATACAATTTCATAAAACTACCATGCATTTCTACATCTGTTACTATTAATGTCCGGCTGCGAATCCAAAGTGGTTGCATGGTCCTTGCGGTGTAGTGGTTAACCCATATCATTGTACTAGAAAGCCGAAACCATGGGTTTGAGTCCCGCCAAGTGAAATTGATTTTTTCTCATGTATATACACCTACTTGCAGTAAGGTTGTCATACAATTTGTCACAAAGAAAATAGAACATTTGTGATTTAGTGCGAAAGGAATTAATTAAAAGACAAAAGAGAGAGTTCAGCTTGAGTGATCTTAGCTTCTTTTGTCTTTTAATCCATTCCTATCCTACTAAATCACAGATGTTCTATTTTCTTTATGACAAATGTTCTATTTTTGTATGACAACCTTATTGCAAGTAGGTGTATATTTACTTATACACCGAAGTTCAATTCATTGTTACTAAAAAACCTAATTACTTACTTCTAGATGGTTTACACAAAGCTCAATGTTTATTCATGGAGTGATACAAGTCGTTACGTCACAACATCAATTGTTAGCTTTGATTTATTGGATCCGAGTGGGGATGAAGTCAGTTTCTCTAATCTTACTTCACCCATCGTAATGACTATCCCTCGTGAAAACAACCAGGATAAAGAGGCGAATGTGACAACTTTACAACCAAATTATGATGAATTCTTGCGGTACAAGACTCCTATGTACAGAAAGATAGTTGTTACTATCCAAGGGTCATCTCTTCAAGTGAAAATCAACGTACCACCATCTATAAAGGGGAAAGAGATTGTCGTGATAACAAAATTTGGCGAGAGACCGACTGTTGACAACAATGAGTTTACAACAAAGGTTGCCGAATCAAATGGAATTTACGTCATTATAGTTCCTGGTTCAGTACTAAGCAAGAAAGGAACTTACTTTCTAGGAGTGTTTTACCAAGACATCGAGTCTCCAGGGAAACGAGTTAGAAGGTCTTGTGGCGGAAGTGGAAGGCAAAAAAGGTCATGTGTTGATATTCGTGATCCTCCGACTACTTCTCCACCAAAGAACATTACTGTAAAACCTGTCTTTGATCCTGACCGTGATGTGAACATATCGTTGACTACTGACTTGTCAAGTTGTCTTTACTGGTCTACTTCGCTTGAGAAATGGACTTCTGAGGGTTGCGTGGTAAGTAGATGAATCAATTGAATCTAAAATGGAAATTGAAAGAGAGGTGTTTTGGAAAGTTTTGTTATTTTGTCATTTTTATTCTCTGTCGTATCGTATTTTCTACAAATGTTGAGAATTCCATGGTAAGCAGTAGTTAAATCGATCCAATATGGGAATCAAAAGAGAGGGGTTTTGAGAGATGATGTATACTGGTTTTTTTTTATCCTGGTTTTTTTTTATTCATTCTTGGTGAATACAAAAGTTTTAAGGTATGGACTTCATGATTAAGCGCTATGCAGTCGACTATCCCAACTCTTTGAACAGCGCTTGATCTACACCATCCGGCATTCTATTAGCCATCGCTTGATGTAGACTGGAAGTATCAGTCGAAACACCGCGGTCCATACCTAAGACAGATATGAGATAAACAATTGAACCAAACCATATAAAAAAATAGTTTTTCACTTTTCTTTAATGATCTCTCTTTTAGGCTGGCCCCGAGTCCACACCGACGAGTATCCAATGCTTATGCAACCATCTGTCGACATTCGGCGGGAACTTTGTTGTGGCACCAAATCCTATTGACTTTGATGTGGTTATTTTGGCATTTTCGCAGCTAGACCAGACGAAAAACTTCAGTGTTATCATTTTTACTGCAGTACTGTTTCTATTGTACTTAATCATTTTGGTGTGGTGTAGACGAGCTGATAAAAAGGACAAAGCCAAGGTAAATATTATACAAATAATTCCCTTCACAGTAGAGTTCCCTGCGCCATATTGAAAGGTAGCCGCGCCTTTGCATTGAAGCGAGACGAACGTTGAGCTTGCAATAATAGAGACACATGAATAATTGTCAAGAAAGGTGTTTTTAAAAAGGTCTCTAACATTGCAAGCTTAACGTTCATCTTGCTTCGATGCAAAGGCCCGGCTACCTTTCAAGATGGCGTAGGAAACCGGGACTATTGTAAACATCATCTTTAAGGTCAGATGTCAATAAATAACGAACGGTTCAAAATTACGACATTTTCAGCCATTCATTTGAAAGGGATCACACTTCCTCGAAAAAATAAAATCATTTACTGAATTATCTAACTTGAGTCAAGTTTAAAATACTTTGGTTTATCGATCACGAAACTTCATGTCACACTTGTATATGGCAGTAATACTTCCGATGTCCTCCAAACAAAGTTAAAGTTTTCAGTTCCATGTACGTATGCATTGTAAAAGTTACCCAATTTTCATGCATGCTATTTGTTTATTCATTTTATTTTATTTCAGTTTTTCATTGCAAACGCCTGTAACTGCTAAAACCCAAACCATGCAATTTAATACTCTACTAACTGAGCCAACCGGGATGATGTTGAAACTGGTCCCACATTGACTTAAGTCATCACATATCAAATATTTCCAAAAAGCAAATCACATTTCATATTTGATGAAATTATGTTGGTTTGAATAATGTAACTTTTTGAATTTCTCATTGCAGGTTGGCCCTCCCATTGAAATGGATCATGAACCATTCCACACTGGTTCTTACGAAATCACCATAGAAACAGGGCTTTGGTTTCGAAGCGGAACAACAGCTAACGTTGCCATGACGATATCAGGAACTGAGAACCAAAGTGACGTCATATCAATTTTCCAGGATGAGTATCCAGAAAGACGATTGTTTGGCCGAGGAAATATCGATCAGTTTATTATTCATACTTCGTCTCCATTAGGGGAGTTGGTTTATGTTCGTATTTGGCATGATAACTCAGGCGAAAATCCTTCATGGCTCCTTCGCAGAATCCAAATCAAAGATTTAACTAATGGCGGCGCATGGAATTTTCCGTGTAACCGCTGGCTTGATGTAGTCAAAGATGATGGGCAACTTGAAAGAACAATAGCAGGTCAACCGGAAGCATTTGAACTGAATGAATCAATTAAACACAAGACTACACAGGGATTTGTGGATGAACATCTTTGGGTTTCTGTGATGACACGACGTCCGCTGACCTACTTCACTAGAGTTCAACGGGCTACATGCTGTCTGTCTTTGCTCTTCTCCGCTATGATCGCCAATGCAATGTTCTACAATATAGGTGGAAAAACAGAAAAAACGTTTCAAATCGGTCCATTACAGTTCAGCTTGAGACAGATCATCATTGGAGTACAAAGCGGTCTTATCGTTGCACCCATAAATTTGATTATTGTGCAGCTTTTCAAAGTCGCTAGTAAACTACGAGATCAAGAAGAAAAGGATCCGTTTGAAAAGAATATGATGGTAAAGCGACGAAGTTCGAGCCAACAAGAACTTTTACATAAACCAAGGCAAACATCGAAGCTGTCGGGCTTTCTGAAATTCGTTGCCTATTTGCTGTCACTGCTCTGTGTTATTGCTTCAGCAACGTTTACTATATTTTATAGTATGCAGTGGGGCACTGATCTAAGCAACCAATGGCTGTCCTCTATGTTGGTATCACTAGTTCAAGATCTTTTTGTTTTACAGCCAATGAAAATTATAATCATCGCCGTTATTTTCGCATTAATTGCAAGCAAATTCAACAAGAAATCGACCGTCGAAAGACTGAATACCCACAAGCCCTTGGGTGGTATTGCGAATCTTTATAAAGTTGACCAAGAAATATTAGATTCTGCAAGACTTGCTCCTCTTTCAGAAGACCAGAAGCGTGACCATAGGAAAAGAACGAGGCAAGAGTTGAAGTTGATGAGCACTACGAAGGAGATTGCATTGTACTTGGTGTTTTTTATATTGTTGTGTCTTGTGTGTTATGGATCTCGAACCAATCACGGTTTTCTGATGAACAACAATCTAAGGCAAACATTTGCTGAATTTGACCAGGTATGTTAGTGAATGAAATAAATAAATATGACCGTGTATGAATAATCTATTGTGCATGCGCACTGGTGGGTTTTCTTTGTTTACCCTTTATATACCTATTTTACTATACTGGTTGCCATAGGCGATAGGCAATAGGTCATTCCAAGATCCAAGAATACTAGGAATTACGTGTTTTTGCTTCGAATTCTTATTTTTGTCAAGAACACATATCTTTTTAGTCCACGAGACCGTTTTAAAGGCATGCATGCAAAGTTTGGCAATGAAATATAAGAAATAGGAGTACATATAATCTCCTTCAATCGATTTGCTTTAATTTCTAATCTTTTTTTCTAAAAAATTCTAAAAGTTGAATAATGACTAGTAAAAAGTACATTGCAAGACTAAAATGTGGCTGTGGTTCTTTTACGCTTTGAAAACTGAATCCCCTTGCTTTATGAAGCAGGTATATAGCACCATCCACGGGAACCTGGAGGGAGCTATATTATAAGTGGGGCCGTAAGGGCTCGTAGAATCGCATACTATTTAGTGGACATTAAGCCTACTCCGGGTCCTAAAATCGCCGTAATTTTAGGCGATTTAAGGCGATTTTAGCCGAAAACTCCTACATTCTAAGGCGATCTTAGGCAATTGTTGGCGATTTTGAGCGATTTTGGGCGACCTTATGACCTGGAGTAGGCCTGACATTATGAAAGTAGAAGAGTGATAACCATGATCTGTCCAAAACATCATTTTTTGGCTTGCAATAAACTGTCGAATTTATTTGTCAATATATAGAGATTTCATGGCAGCCATGTTTGTGGGTAAGTACAAAAGAAAGTTTTTGAATAACAAAGGATTTCAATTCTCTTGAGAGAAAAGGTCCATTGTATTGACCACAAACTTGGCTGCTTGTTTGTCTATTTAACGGTAGCGGTGTATATATTTTCAACTTTAGTAGGCTAATTCATTTGAATCCGTTTAGATAACTGATGATAATCAATTCTACGAATGGCTCAATACCTCGCTTATTCATGGTCTATATGCAACCTCGTGGTACAATAGCCGGGGCGTAACTAACAAGGCCTATATTAGTGACAAGCGGTCCATACTACTGGGTATGCCACGGATGAGACAGATACGCGTCCAACAAGGTAACGAATCACTTTTTTATTTTGCCTTGATTTTTTCCAAATACGTATACACAGGTCCATACTTTTGTTTGATTCAAATATTGTTGATAGAAAGATATGGAATAATTTTCACCCTGAATACAACAACAATGTCCCAAAGAGGATTTTATTGGGAAAACAATTGAACAAACAAACAAACAAACAAATGTGCTTTTATAGTAACGTTAACGTTTGCTTGATCACATTAATTAGAATAAAGTTCCCAGGCAAACAGCATTTCTTATCAAGATCATTGTTTTATGTCGAAATACGTGGAGTCAGTCACCGAATCTCCCTAGCGGCTGAAAAAAATAAATAAAAATAAACTCTTTTTACTTGTCACCTGCGCATCACTTCTCACATGTTGAATTTAGCTCAGTGAGGGTAACCCGGAGAAAATCCCACATGGGGTGAGAGAGAACAACGAATCAAAAAAACTCTATTTACTCCCAGCTGCGCAGGGAATCAGTGGTTCAAGGCCAGCGCTCTTAACGCTAGGCAACCTATGCCACAACAGATGTATTGGGTCGCGTGAACATATTATTGATACTTGCATTAGCATTCTACCGAACTGAATAATCTCATTATGTCTTCACCATTGTAAAATAGTTCAAAAGATGTCTATTTCTTTCTTTAGGTCACTGCACAATTCCAAAAGAGTTCCAGTCTAAAATATCTCGATGTTTTGCATCATATTCATTGGACACAGAATACACAACCAAAGTTAACTATCCAGGGTGGAAAGGGGTTGCGACCGACAGCCCTAGCAACCAGTCCCTGACTCCTGAAACATGTCCAAAACCTTGGAAATACCACACCTCAAGTGAAATTACCTCCCTACCGTACTGGGGGTTACAACATATATACAGTGGGGGAGGGTATGTTGCACATCTTGGCTACCAACCGGATATTGCGTCACGAGTAATCAAGGAGCTATCGAAGTCAAAGTGGCTGGATCCAAGATCAAGTGCTGTCCTTATCGTCTTCAGCGTATTTAACGTTAACACCGAATACGCTAGTTTCTTGAGCTTCTTGTACGAGAAGCTCCCAACTGGAGCTGGTATGGCTTCGTTTAAGATCCATTCAGTACCACTCTATGCAGCTACTGTTTCATTTCTGGTCTTCCAGCTTCTGTTCCTACTTTTCGTTGCATTTTATTTTGTCTTGATGCTTATCAAGGTTGCTAAACAGAAGTGTCATTTCTTTCAAGACATTTGGAATTGCCTGGATTTACTTCTAGTGACTCTTAGCGTAACAACTGTGGTGTTACAGATCATTAAAGGCCTTTACACGTCTGACGTCATCAGGCAGATCAAGGCCAACCCTTACAACGATCTAAGCTTCGACTACGCTGTCATGGCAATAGATGTTGAGGATTCTTTAATAGCACTGCTTGTGTTCGTGTCTACCTTAAAGCTACTCAAACTCATTAAACTTGATTTGAGGATTTTGATATTATCATCAACAATGGGTGTATCCATAAAAGACCTGGCACCGTATTCTATAATCTTCACAGTCATCCTACTTGCGTACGCTCAGCTTGGTATTTTAATATTCGGCCGCGAGGAGGTCGCCTTTTCAAATGTATACAACGCACTGGCTACCGAGCTACAAATGTTTGTAGGTGGCGTTACTGATCTTTGGATCCTGGAGAAAAAGAATCGTGTGCTGGCTCCTTTATATATCTTTTCTTTTATGGTTTTCATGGGATTGATATTAATGAACGTCTTCATTGCAATTCTTGCAGAAGCTCAGGTTAACCAGGAAAAACGACTTAAAACTTTAGAAGAAGATTTTGAGTTTCTGGACTTTATGAAGAGGAAAGTAATGACATTTTTTAACATCAAGAGCGCAAAGATTAAAGACGTTCAGAATGACGGGGTGTTGGACGTTTTTAAATTTGATGCCAGCAACCCAAACATCCAAAAACCACCATCACCGGTAGCAAACAACGAAATTGAACCTAAATTACCTAACACTGAATCAAGTGAATCAACTAAACACAAATTATCCAGGACCAAAAAGCCATTCCTGAAAAGAGAACAAAATGCATATCAGCAATTGAAAACAGAGAGATATAAAAAGCATGAAACCAAAGTTGAAGAAAATGTTTTGTTAATACACAAACGTCTCAAGAAAATGAATGTTTTATTAGGCATGTTGGAGATGGACTTGACACACGAAGATATGCAGACGACACAAATGTTGCTACAGATTGAAAGCAATGGAGGAAGTCAAGAATCTTCTCCCGTTTATTCACCTCCTCCAACCGAACGACGTGAGAGTACTTTAACACTGTCCAACCTCGCTTTTACAGAAGACTTCGAATCAGAAGAAGAATTGAAGCAAGTCTTTCCTCTACTACCATCAAACACCTCTATGAATAGTCGTTTCAGACCAGTGGTAATGAAACGAGCTAACGTAAACAAATTTGTATCTAAACTAAAAAAGATCACAGAGAACAACAACAATTGAACAACAATATAGACACAGGATTTTTATTTCAACACACACGCAGACCGGTATCTGAGAAGCTTAATAACAAGTAAACAGAAAGGATCATGCACAAACGTTTTGTACAGACATCTTATATTGATCTAAAATAACTATATACATTTTTTTTATTACTTTAGAGTTATATAAGACTGCAAGCAGTCCCCGCTTTTCACTCCAGATTCAGGAAATTTTAACTTTAATAAACGAACGAGCTTATTTTAAAAATGCTCATTTCTCTCGTTTTCCTCGGAATCTGGAGGGAAAAGAAGGGACTGTCCATAGTCTAGAATTATATATATTTACACATTTTAAATTTGTAAAAAAGTTATACAAACATTATTGTAAATGTTACTCAAAATAACTAAAAAGCTAATCTAGTTGAGTAACACATTTTATGAATTTTACAGCATGCATGAAGACTAATTATGTTATTTGACTTATATATTAGTTGCAGTAAAATAGTACAATGAAATCAAGAAGCCAGAAAGACAAACTAATAAATGTAAAATCGACAGGATAACGTAATAACGAATAAAAAAATATCCTATTCTAATCATTAAACTATTATAAATTCTAAATAGAAATATATTGCCAAAAATTCTGGACATTGCGCGCCCGCGTTAAGTTAGCGGCTTTCTCGTATTATGCGAACGCAAACAAACATTGCGAAAAGGCTTACTTAAAAATGTGTTGTTCAAAAATTACACTGCAAAAACGGCTGAGTAGATACACCTCACTATATTGAGTTAATCATGCATGCAGGATGACACTTTATAGTGAGTTAACCCAACTCCATTGTGAGTATTAAACTCAATATATTGAGTACATTGTACTCAGTGGCCGTCTACATTTGTGTTTACTCTTAATATCAATGAGTTGGGTTAACTCACTAAAAAGTGTCATCCTGAATGCATGCATGATTAACTCAATATAGTGAAGTGATCTACTCAGCCGTTTTTGCAGTGTATATTACAGAATAACATTTCTTCTGGTCTACTTACCAATTTCAGCCCGTGGAAATTGTGTGTTTTAATTAGATTCAATTTCGATTTCAAGTTTGATAATATGTACATTTTGGCCTTAAAATACCAAATGCAAATTTCACACCATCTCGTCTTGAAAGTTAATATACCAAGTATTGATACAGCTGTAAATAAATGATTGTGTAGCCGGTAGTTCCATGTTCTAGCTCAGTGCGAAAGCCTTGTGTTAAGCTATATTTTGATACCAAAAATAGCCGATGAACTAGGATTACAGAGGAGAAAAAGAGGACTTTTTTGCTTAAAATTGGGTCATGATTAGCTCAATATTTTTGAAAAGAGTAAATGATACGTAATGCTTTTTTCTGGAGTTTTACTATAGGGACTGTACATTAGTGATAAAGGTTAATCCCCAAATATTTATTGAATATGTTAGATGAGAATAGCATATCATGCCTACAAAAAGTCACGACATAACAAATTAAATGCCAATCGTCTCATGAACAAAGGTGGATTAATTTTCCACAAAACACGTGCATAAAAAAAAATGTCATGAGATAACAAATAAAATGCCAATCGTCTCATGAACAAGGGTGGACTAACTTTTTAACAAAACGTGCATAAAATACAATTATAACATATGCAAGTAGAATCGCGCGCTCTGATTGGCTTATTTTTTATTGACAAGAAATGGATATCCCATAGAGATGTCCCATAGAGATTTAATGTGAGGCTTTCAAGTTCGCTATTGCAAATTTTTACTTTTTTTGAGACAAAAACAAATTAAAATGGCCGCATTGGACGACAGCAACGACTTTCTTGTTTTGCTTTCGACATATTTGAAGAAAATGTTGAGCCAGTGGAGGAAAAAGGCGAAAAACTTCGAAAAAGGTCGACCAAAACCTACAAAAATTTGCAAATAGGTGGCGAGCATTGGTTGTTTTTGCATACATTTTAATAAGCAAAAGTTGAGAAAATCAAATCAGATTGCAAAAACTCCAGAGAGAATACACAAAAGGGTATTATTTTAATTCTCTAAAGAATATAAAGCTCGTTCACATACCTCGATAATAGTTGAAAACAATAGTTTTAGTTTTTATCTTTCCTTGTAAACAACACGGCGGTGAGTTGAGCTATCTTTTGTTGAGAGATATCGTTGCTTTTCAGTTACTTTTAAAAAGCTGTAAAATTCACGATAAGTTTTTCTACAAAGTTAACAACGTTTTTGAAGTCAGGAAGTGTTCTTGTCTTTCTTTGTCTGCATACAAAAGGTTCAAAAATCTTGGAAAAGGTCTGGTAGCTAGAGTCGCACTCGGCTAAAGCCTCGTGCGACTCTTACGCTACCATCGTGCTTCCAGAACTGGATATACGCACGCTAATTATCGACCATTCCTTTAAAACAAAATGCCATGAGATAACAAATAAAATGCCATGAGATAACAAATAAAATGCCATTCGTGTATGATTGAACAAAAGTGGACTAATTTTCCACAAATTGCGAAGCAAAAAAATGTAATAAAGGCCAAATAAACAGCAACTCAATAAACCAAAGTTTTATGAGGCAAAACACAATGAAACAAAGCACTCGGCAAACAAATTGCGAGGCAAGATAGCATATAATGCATACAAACGTGCAACTTACGGGCCCGAGAAAAAAGCACTTCACAAACCCGGTGTTTATGTGGTTCCCTGCTAGCAGAGTCTTCCACAGTTCGATTCTGACGAGAAAAAGGAAGACTCTGCCGAGCGAGACTGCTTTCTTTGTTGCGCATGCGTTAGGTAACTAAGCAACCCCTGACGTCATGATGACCTTTCGTGTCTCGACTTACAGTTTTACGGGGCTCAAATCGCTAGCTTTAGCAGCCATTTGCTTGGCCGTTAGCAGGCTAAATTGATAAATGTATGACTTTCCATAGCCAGTTGGAAGACAAACAAACGTGTCCCTCTTGGACAGAAAAGATTTGATAGCTTTTCGTTGTAATTTAGTTGGTTTATGATGCTTAGATGAAGCGAAATTAAATTAATACACTCATCTACCGACGCCATTTTAACAGAATCAGCGGTTTTTATAATTTGCTCATGCGCATCTAAAATTACCAGTAAAAACCGGTTTTAAAACTGGTTTCATTCGTCCGCAGTTGTGGACGGCGGCTTTACAAAGAAAGCAGTCTCGCTCGGCAGAGTCTTCCTTTTTCTCGTCCGAATCGAACTGTGGAAGACTCTGCTAGCAGGGAATTATGTGGCAAAATGCAATTAAAAATGCAAATACGGCCATGAGGTACAGTTATTTTACTGTAGAACTGTAGAACTGAACGTCTCATGCGAACAAATAATTTTAAATACAAACACGTGCATGAGATACAAGAATCTTATTTGAGACTGTTTGAAACTCCCATCTAATGCGAATAAATGCCATGGAAAATACAAACTAAATACGTGCATAAGGTACAGGAAATTTTTTATGGACGGCATAAAACTACGTCTCATGCGAACATTTTAAAATATACTAGCACGAGCATGAGGTACAGACATTTATTTTACACCCAGACTGATGAAATACGGCATGGGTTAGGTGAACTAAGCCTCGGTAACTAAGGATTTTGTGAAGGACAGAAAGTATTGATATCGGACAATAGTGAAGATAGCATGAAACTTTTTTCGTGGATAAGAATGACACGAGTTAGTTAAAGATTGTCTGGAATGAAGCCAGTTATAAAAGAAATGGTTAAATATAGATTCAAGAGTGTCGTGTCTAATTTATACACTTGTAATTCATTTGATTATGTAATCAGTATGATAATTTATGCGAGCATGCGCACTAAGGCAGAAATGCCACGAGTATTTTAGAGCTTTGTGTGTATTAGTTTTACTGTTTATTAAATTGAGTTTAGAGCTTTATGTGTGTCCACGATGGTGACCTGATTCTAGTAGAATACGCTACAAAGAGGGTGAGATGATACAAATTTTTCAGGAACTTTAATAAGTATGTTGGGATACTATATGGGCAAGAAGAATTAATGGAGCTAAGATTATATATTACATCTTCTATCTCTTGTGGAGATGTTGGTGAGAGAAAGAACGACGTGTTAGAGGGAATACATGTACCTAGATAACTTATGAATGAATTTTGAGAAAGTGGAATACGTGATGTGAGATGCGGTCCTATATTAACAAATAAAATATTGAATTCTTGTGGTATCTGATCAATAAATGTAGATCCGTATTTTGAAATCTTTTGGACTTGAGAACGATTGTTTTCGTATCAAAGATATTCCTATTGTTCTGTTGCAATCTCAACCTGTTAAAAATCGCGCGCTAATCAAAGTCTTTTGTTTCTTCTCACCTACAATACCATATATGGTAATGGCATTGTTTTCAAGATTGCATACGGTATTTCTGATACGTTTCAAACATATCAACGATTTAATTCATTTCTATAACAGCTTAGAATACAGTCGTTTAGAGTTGTTTTGATAGATGGAAAAGTATTCATTTTAGTACTACAAACACGGACAATATTGATTGGAACAACATTAACAATTCGAATAAAGACGTCACCCTTTATCTTTTTTTAGCCCTCCCCTCCCCCCTGCACTCAATGTTGACCGTTCATGAGTTACATGTTTCATTGGTAGGCATTCCTTGGTCAAATCAACATTGAGATAGGGGGAGGGGGAGGGTATGATGAAAAATAAACAGTTATATGTGAAAAAACACTAATAACCTGCTGTGTCCCAATATTGATGTCCATGATTGTAGCTTCTGACAATCATGATATTATTAATATCAAAACATCTCAATAGCAAATTCATTTCACGTAATGGCACTCTTATTCTTATTCTGTGCTGAATAAATAATCTTCAAATAGGGAAAGATTTGCCTCATTTCTTCGTGTCATGAAGCGTGTTTTACACAAAACTCAAGCAGAATCTTCACACGAGTGGTTGTGGAGTAAAGCTTTGAAGTGGCCTCACACCAGCGAAAAGGGCTCCCGTTATTGTAAAGATTGGGCATTGTATTGAATGGTCTGAACCCAGGTGAATGAATGTTTATCGAAGTAACAATATTTGTCGAAGTAACAATATTTGTAATAGGATCATCCGGGTGGATGTAGCCCTCAGAAGGGCTGTTTGCTGTGACTGACGTTTCGACATCCTGTGCGGAAGTCATCTTCAGAGTCAAGTGAATAAAAAGTAACTTTTTAACTCTTTATTCACTTGACTCTGAAGATGACTTCCGCACAGGATGTCGAAACGTCAGTCACATCAAACAGCCCTTCTGAGGGCTACATCCACCCGGATGATCCTATTACAAATATTGTTAGTTCGACAAATATTGTTACTTCGATAAACAAAGATTGGGCAGTTAAACAGCCAGACCCCGAAACCCTAAAAGGTAATTTCTATTGTCATACAAATCCAACTTTATAGTTGATTTATTTTGAAACTCCTTTGAATCATCTAGATGTCTATCTTTTGTCAATCACCTACAATCTTGGCAAGAACTAAGTGAGACAACTGCTTTGAAAATGGGATGCCTGTGGTACACGTTAGTAAACTGCAGTGAATACAAAACAGTGCAGCGAGACTGATCTGTTGTATACCTAAGTTTTGTCATGTCACTCCCGTATTATATTCATTATACTGGCTCCCTGTACGTTTTAGAATCGAGTTTAAATTATTAGTTCTTTCTTTTAAGGCAATACATGGCATCATGCCAATGTAACCTTGTGAAAATAAGGAAACATTCTAAATATAATCTCAGTTCGTGCACTGAACTCTGATTACAGCCTCCGAGAAATAAGACCAAGAAAACTTTAGGTGAAGAATCTGGAACAAATTGCCCAGCAATATAAGAGCAAGAAATGATAAAAATATTTTTTACAAGGTAAACATAGTAAAGGTAGCTTTCATTACTCTCCTACTTGATACTTTTTATAGGGTGCCATGCCAGATTTTTGATGTTGGTTAAATATTAACTTTCATCGAATGCACTTTGGAAGTACGAATACAACGATTGCTGGTTTTGAGGCAAGCTCTTCAACCGGACGATAAATCCGTTACAAGTTTTTATAAAAGTCAATGATGTTATAGTTTTGTTGAACAATTAAACACAGAAAATAGTTTAGAATGCAATTCCTTTTAAATTCTAGCGATTATACTTCGAAAAATCTATACCAGATATCAAATGTTGCGTGACTTTCACAGTTGAGGCAAATTAGTGTTAATACGGCTGAAATGTACAGAACAACTGAAACATTATTTCCATGAAGATTTGTGTCGCTAAACTTCTTTCCTTCATATTTAAATGCTCATTCTCGACTAAGTAATAGAGTAGTAATAAGTTTGTTTTTGAGAAAACGCGCGCACCAGTACCTGAGAAACTTAATAGCACGTAAAGAGAAAGGTCCACAAGCTTTTTGCACAGATGATTACGCGGACCAGGTTACCATATATATTTATATAATCTGTCATTCGTCAATAATATACTAACGCGAACACGCAAGGTAGAAGATAGCTGCAGCTGCTTTAAATTTGTCAAATATAGTTTATACAGTTAGGAAGACACAAATTAAAAGAATGTCCACTTTGAGCAAAGTAACCGTATCAAAGATATGCCTATTGTTCTGTTGCAATCTCAACCTGTTAAAAAAAAGAAAAAAAATCTCGCGCACTGATCAAAGTCTTTTGTTACTTCTCTTTGGTAATGGCATTGTTTTCAAGATTGCATACGGTATTTCAGATACGCTAATTTTCCAAAAAGATTTAATTAAATTGTGACTAAAACATTGATACGTAATCAAACCTCAAAGGCTTGCTACAATTATTCAGGGTCGTGACGATGGATGTGGGATCAGGGATCACATGCCTGGGATCGGGGATCACATATAGACAGAATCAGCTGGAATCACATCCTCGGGAACCCAGGGGTATTCTTCTGTCGCTCGTTTCTCGCTTCCACAACATATACCCCTGGGAACGTAGTCTGTTGGAGCTTGTTCCGGAAGTCAAAATTCAGCTCTTTCCTGATTGGTCGACCTTATTAGGTCGACCAATGAAAATCAAGATAACCATTCAAAGAAAGTCGTTAAATAAGTTTGAATTTTGACTTCCGGAACAAGCTCCAACAGACTACGTTCCTAGGGGTTTATGTTGTAGAAGCGAGAAACGAGCGACAAAAGATTACCCACTGGGTTCCCGAGGATGCTGGAATCAGGGATCACAGAAGATGGATCGGGATCGTGTGAATAAATTCAGGGATGAAAGAATTATTTTCCTTTTCTGATGTTAACGAAAACCTTTTGGGATCAGGGATCAAACTCTTGTGTAAAAAAATCGTGAAATCAAAGGAAAGACTTATATTTTTAATATTCAAGCTTTGATAGGGGGTTTATAAATATGTTTTCGATTTTTTAGAACCTGCTTTGTTGAAATAAATAGATATTAGAATAATCTTATTATATCATATATTTGTTTTTATTACTATAACATTATAAAGCTTTTTGTTTTTCTAAAGCTTAAATTTATCAACCTTTAGCTATCGTTCATATTTTATTTCAAAGTTTTGATTTAAGAAATAAAATCTTCATAAAAAAATATGTTTGCTTTTAAATTAACTTACACTATTAAACGGACCTGCTGAGAAAATTTGTATAAGTTCTATTTAACAAATAGAACAGGCTTTTCCGTGCTCTGTTCAGTTATAAAGCACGATGAAAGTGACGAGAGCACGAAAGAAGTGATGGGAGAAGCACGAGCTGAAAGCGAGTGCTTCTCTTCACTTCTTGAGTGCTCTCTTCACTTTCTGAGTGCTTTATAACTGAACAGAGCACGGAAAAGACTGTTCTATTTGTTTTATTATATATTTGCTCATTTATTTTAAGCTTAAATCACTTTAATTTCACGTTTTTTATCGATTAAGTTACTGATTCTTGTTCAAAATTCTCCCTACTAACATTCATGTGAGTTCTCGAGCGCTGATTGGTTACCGTCTTGGTTTCCTATTTCGGTCTCCTATAACACTGTCACACCACGCTACATTTGTGCGAATGAAATTCAATCTATGCAAAAGGGACTGCAAAAGGCCGATAAAAACAAGTTTTTATGGATAAACGATGAATGAAAATCACTTTTCTGTAAGTAAAAAATTGTAATAAATGCCAGTTTGTTCTCATGGAGCATATGTGTTTTAAATTTATGCCGTTTGCAGTCCTTTTGACAAATTTTCACCAACTGTTCGTCCCAAGCAAACCGTTTGCTGAAACTGATAGTAATCTTAATTTTTTTCAGCAAAAACATGCTCAAAGTTGTTTTTGTTAGAGAATGCAATATTTAGGGATCGTTTGGAAAGCTATGCTTTTTGTAGAAGTCTTGAAATCATCAAGTTTGGTGTAATTTTATATTTGGCCGGTTTTGAGTCCTATATATTTTGCGATTTGTTTTTTGGTGACTTTTTGGTTGTATTTTACGTTTTTTTTCTTTTGAAACTTCACTTTGCCTTCTAAATATAAACAATAGATTGTATTTCTGTGTGAAAATAGGCTGATTCTCAATATTTCCTGATTTAAAATATCTTATTTTAGTGTTTTGTTTTCTAATTTTGCCAGAGCTTGAAAGAAATCGAGTTCGGTGCGTGACAGAGATTCGTGATGATGTCGTCACAACTGTGCTCCGTTCACCTATAAAGCACAGTGCTCGACCAATCACAACGCGCGTAGTATCTCAAATATATAATAATACGTTTTAGCTTCAAGAGTAAGTTTTCTAGGGTACGTGCGCTTCCTTTCCCTTCCTCACTGTCCTTGACATGATTCTTGCAAATGACTGTAGTCAGACTAGCATTGATCATGGGCTTTAACCTCAGCTATACTTGGTTGCAACAGCTCTTCCCCCTTCCCACTCTTCCTCCGACAAACCCTCCCTTCCCCTAAGAAGAAGAAGAAAGAGAAGAAGAAGAAGAAGAAAAAGAAGAAGAAGTAAAAGAAGAAGAAGAAGAAGAAAGAGAAGAACAACAACAACAACATCAACAACAACAGCAAGAACAAAAAACACAAAGAAAAAGAAGTAAAAAAGGGAAGAAGAAAAAGAAAAAGAAGAAAAAGAAGAAGAAGAAGTAGAAGAAGAAGAAGAAGAAGAAGTAGAAGAAAAAGAAGAAGAAGAAGAAGAAGAAGAAGAAGAAAAAGAAGAAGAAGAAGTAGAAGAAGAAGAAGAAGAAGAAGAAGAAGAAGAAGTAGAAGTAGAAGTAGAAGAAGAAGAAGAAGAAGAAGAAGAAGAAGAAGAAGAAGAAGAAGAAGAAGAAAGAAAAACGAAAAACATGATATCGATGGTGAAAAAGAAGTTGAAGGAAAAGCAAAGAAGAAGAATTGGAAAGAAAGCCGGAAGAGAAGGAACAGCATATTAAGAAGAAGAAATAAAAAGAAGGGGATCGAATTGAAGACAAGAAGAAAAACGCTCTCCGTCTCTGACAATCGGCTTTTTTTTAATCGCGTGCTGGTTAAATCTATTTCTGTCAAAAAAGAAAAAAACCGCATTGACATTTTATATCGAACTTATGAATTTTTTTTTTAAAAAAAGGGAAAAAAGTGCACTTCATAGAATTATAGAATGGCTAAACTCTTAGCTTTAGCTTGTTGTTTTCTCTCAGAAGGCTTATAAAGAGGTCTAATATTGATCTAAAATAGCTATATCCGTGATGCATCAATTTGCGACAGTTGTTACTTTAAAATACCTTTTATTTATATGTATTCTTAATGTGATTTCTATTTCTATTTGCGAATGCTCATATTTTTGCCACGTACACCTAATTGTAAGAACATTGTATGTCCTGTAATTTAGTGGGAAAGGAATTAATTAAGAGACAAACTGAGGATCAATCAAGCTGAACTTTATCTTTTGTTATTCCTATCTTACTAAATTACAAATGTTCTTTTTTCGTGTGACAACATTCATGCAATTAGGTGTATCTGAGTTTCATTTATACACTGAACGCATTTCAATTCTTTAAACACTGTGCCGGATGATTGATTCCTACCTATACATTCCAGATATAATTAACAATAATAGTTATCAACTATTAAACATCGATTCTGATATATTTAGACAAATTCGGCTAACGCGTTGCTATGTACGTTTTGACCCAATTCAAATCGTTTGGGAATAAGATTCTTTGTTTTAAGTACGTATTACGATATCTGATGGAAAATGTTTGGAGCAAAAGTTCTTATTCACAGAGGTTTTGAATTGGGTGGAAACGTGCAACGCGTTAGCCGATTTGGTCTATTATCAATTTATTATCGAGGAAGCATGTTTCGAAACCATATAGTCTTCACGCTTCTGGTATTCCTTGTATCTTGCTCAAGTGAATTCCAGATTTTTGTACCTACAAATTTAATATTTAATTTGCCATAGTTTGTTTTTGCTTTAGGGAGGTAGAAATTTTGTTTCACTGCTGATCTTGTTTTATAGCTGTGTATTTCATTAACATGTGTAAAGAAGTTTTGAAAATTACACGGTAAATTATTGTTTTTAAACTTGAACATAAATATTGAAATACAATAATCAACAAGATCAGGTAATTTAAGAATATTTAAGTCTTTAAATATAGGACTTGTATGGGCATTGAAATAAGAAAAGGTAATCAGTCGCAGAGCCTTTTTTTGCAGTACAACTATTGGCTGTAAAGTGGTTTGATAGGAATTACCCCAGGCCAAAATTCCGTAAATCAAAAATGGGTAAATTAGAGCATAATAAAGATTGATAAGAACAGGAGTAGTGACATAATAACGTAATTTTGATAGTATTCCTATATTCCTTTTGATCTTTTTGGATATGTACTCTACATGATCTTTCCATGATAAATTACTATCGATGCAGACGCCAAGATATTTGATACTCTTTTCATGTTTTAACGTTTTGTTATTTAATTTAAGCTCAAAATTTGTGGTGATTTTCTTTTGTCGTGAATGAAATATGACGAAATTAGACTTTTCAATGTTCAGTGATAATTTGTTTGCGCATAGCCACAAGTGAATGTTATTCAACTCAGTGTTTATATTTTGTTGTAGAGCTTTTATATTTTTATTTCTGTAAAATAAAGCATCATCTGCAAATAAGTGAAAATCGAATAAAGAAGAGCAAAGATGAAAATCATTTATATAAATTAGAAACAAAATTGGTCCAAGCACAGACCCTTGTGGAATTCCTGTTTGGATTGTTACTAGATCAGAAGTACAGTTATTAATAGTGACGAATTGTTTACGATTATTAAGATAGGAAGTGAACCATGTCTTAGCAATTCCTCTGATTCCATAGTATTCTAGTTTTTCTATTAGTAAATTTACCATTTTTACCCACAGTGTCAAACGTTTACTAAAATCTAAAAAAATGCCACAAGAATAATCAGAATCGTCTATTGCAGTTTGTATTTTGTCTATAATGCTAAGGATTGCATAATCAGTCGAGTGGTTACTGCGAAAACCAAATTGGTTATCACATAATATCTTGTTTTTCTCTAGAAATATTGTTAAACGGTTCGCCATAAGTTTTTCAAATAATTTACTAAATATAGGGAGTAACGAGATTGGACGATAATTCGATAAAGAATACTGAGAATCTTTTTTGTGTATAGGTATTACATTAGCTATTTTCATAATATTTGGGACTACTCCTTGTGAAAAACAAATATTAAATATTTCTTGGAGTGGTTTGGAAATTATAGTTTTTAATATTTTAAGGACTTTAATTGGGACACTATATGGTCCTGTTGATTTATTGCATTTAAGACTAGATATCTCTTTCTCTACCTCAGCTTCAGTCACAGGGAAAATATAAAAACTATTGGTTGAAGGTGATTTGAGGTAGTCTTGAGGTGTTTTGTTAACATGTTCAATACTATTTTCCAGGTTTGCACCAATAGAACAAAAGTATTTATTAAATTCGCTAGCTATATTCTTAGGATCTGTAATGGAAATATCATTTACGTTAATATTTTCAATATTCTGATTTTTCTTTTGTTTATAATTTACTATTGTTTTAATTCCGGTCCATAACCTTTTGCCGTCCTTTGAGTTTTGTGAGAAATAATCATTATAATACATCTTTTTACTGATCTTTAGGAGGTGATTAAGTTTATTTCTATAGTTTTTAAATTTGCAAAAATGATATGTTGATTTAGTTTTAAGATATTTGCGATATAATTTATTCTTTATATTAATTGAAGTTTTAATTGAAGTTTCAATCTTTAGAAGATCTACATTAAAATCCCCCATAAAGAGACAAAGTTTGTTTTCGTTGTGTATCTTTTCTATTGCTAAATTTAGACACTGCATGAAACTATCTAGATCACTGCTAGGATGACGATAAACTACACCACAAATTAAGTTGCATTCATTTTTTCGAGATATTTCTATCCAAAGCATTTCAAAATGAACAGTTGAATTTGTTAGATCATTTCATATAGTAAATTTCAAATCATTTTTGACAAAGAACCCTACTCCTCCTTCATTTGTAAAACTAGGCTCATGAAAAAAATCATAACCATTTATAGAAACATTTGCAAATCTGTCTTTGTTCTTCATAAATTTAGTTTCTGACAGACCTATTACCGAAAATGGATAATCAAGTTTTTGTAATATCTGAAGTAAATTGTCGTGATTTGCCGGCAAACTTCTAATATTACAATGCAATGCAGCAAAGGCTTTACGATTGACTGATTTCTCTTTTATGTCATTGTTATCGGTAAACTACAGAATTCACAGAACTGTTTACAGTCTGAAAATAACGATCGACTCGTCTTTGTTTTTCGAACTAATCACATGCCTTGTTTGGACAACTAAAATGATCACGTGACATGCAGGGATGACAGAAGAGGATCGGGATCGTATGAATAAATTCAGGGATTAGAACAAAAATTGTGGGATTAGGGGTCATAAAATGCAAGCTTTTGGGATCAGGGATCAAACTTTTGTGTAAACTGAAATCGGTATCAATCACGAGAAAACATCCCTCGTCATCGCCTGCAATTCTGTCGCCCGACCTGAGTAGGTTCGATAAACAAAGTCCAGTCGATAAAAACACCCACTTATTATATATTATTTCTCTTATTTTCTAAATAAACAGGATACTTACCGTACTTTCCTGTTGCAAATACCGGAAGTTGAAAGATTATAACAATACTTGTATTTACTAGACATGCTCGAGTGTCCCGTATTTATTACAAAATAATGTCTAGTGTTTCTAGTGTAAAAAATAAATGAGGAAATCTTATTGTATTTTGGTACACCATTCCAATATTGAAGTATTTTTTAACTATAAAAGTGAGTGCTACACTGGAGTAAATCACAACCTTACCAACTTCCAAGCGGTGAGAAGCCTCTTTTATCAACATTAAAAGTCAAGATGTCGAAAAGAGCTTTGGTAGTGGTTCTGCTTGGTCTTTTGTCCATGCAGCTTCATAATGTTGCTGGCAGTTTCCCTTCGCCGCCCTTTGGAAAAAGAGCTCCTAGAATGGTAAGATTGATCAATACATTTATTTATTCATTTCTGTTTTATCGCTGAATTTTTGCTGTGAGTTGCGCCCTCACACAAAGGATTGCCAGCTAAAATAAATAATGTTTAACAGACGAACAGGAGTGTTTTATTTAACAAACAGAACATGTTTTTCCGTGCTCTGTTCAGTTATAAGGCACGACGAAAGTGACGAGAGCATGAAATGAAGTGTGGGAGTATAGGGCAACTGTGGGTGTCCCAGGGCGATATTAATCTCTTTAGGTAAATTTGAACACCGTAAATGGAAACGCATGAAATGAAGTGAATGATGACATGAAATATGTTCTATAAAGTAAAAACTGACCATAGTTAGTCAAAGTTGTATCGAACTAAATAACCAATCAATCACCTAGCTATCGGTCATCAGCAATCGTCCGTCAATTATTAAATTATTCATCTATTTTTCGTTTTCCTTTCAGCGTCATGTTGCTATCTCGTCGGAAAGTAAAGCCATTGATGAAATGTGCTCACTAGCGAACCGTCTGGGATGTACCAACAGAAACAAATATCACTGCAACACAACAATCTCAACATCAAGACAACACAACACTGGAACTCACTCTACTTCTGAAACCCGAGGCTTCTATAGATAAACCAAACAAAATTAAATTGCCTAACTTAAGAAAAATGGAATAAATTGTCTTATTTTAAATAGTTGAAATAAATTGTTAGAAAAGTATTCCGTTGTTTGTTTAAAAGCTTGATTTTCTTTGGTATACGTGGCTGTTAATGTGAACATGGGGATGGTACTGAAAGAATGAAAGACGTGAACATTATTGAATGAGTATTACCGTTGAACGTTCACTATTGTTCACATAATGTCAATAGTCTTCAAAATAAAAACATTATCATTTGCTATACATATAATTAATGTGAAGCTATTTGGAATCAAAATTACAGAGATTTGTATGTGCTAGCTTAAACCTAAGGCGACAACTTTCTCCCGTTTCCCCCAAAAAGAAACGCAGGCAAGTATGTGTCTAGAGAACTGTTTTCTTGCGCATGCTAGCTTCGTTGTGATATTTTTCACACTTTTGAAATTCTTTTAACTTCTCAAGAATTTCATATTTCTGTCTCAAACTTTTTAATTTTGTTGATGGCATTCTAATCTACAATTTTGATGTAGTGGTCAATTAAGAAATGATTGTAAAAAAATAAGATATTGAAGTGGCAGCCATATTTGGTCTATGGTCTATGATATAAAGGCGTGTCTCTAATTATCGGTACAAATTATGTACGTAATACTCTCTGCGATGTTAAAAATAAACATTAACAACATTCTAAAAACAACAAACAGCAAATAAATTAATATCACAAAATGATTTCGAATTAAGTTAAATAAAATTTACAAAACAACTGAAAAAAATGAATATTTTCAATAAAGATTTGTTTTGCTAAATCGCACTTCATTCTCATTCTCGACAAAGCAATAGAGTAGTAATTAGTATGATTTTATGAGGAAAGTAATTTCCAGATCCCCTGCTGTTAAAACCATTTGCGGAGAAGCTCTTTCAATTAAATTAGTTTTGTACAAAGACATGAACGACATTTAATTTAGTCTCTCAATCAATCATTGCAATTGGTTAGTAATATGTATTCTATGTAAACAGCTCGGTTAGCGTTGACAAAATATTTGTTACGGAACATTTCCCCACAGGGGAGGGTCGCTCAGTGGTGTGCGTGTTATATCTCTTAGGGGTAAATATCAGCGAGCTGGTATCTTTTAGGGTATTAAAATGGAGATTTTGAATTTCGACATTACTTGGTATATTTTAGGATATACAAAAAGAATAGCCCTTGGCGTTTTTTTAGTTTTAGTTTTTTTTTTTTAATTTTGTTTGGTATTTTGAAGGAGTTAAAATTCGTCCATGACAAATCACCCTTTTTACTAAAAGGACTTCAGGTATCTATTAGGGATGTTTTTGAAACTTGCCGACGAGTATAGTCAATACTGTTTCCCATTGGGTGCTCCCTCGGGAAACTTTCAACAGCTACAGCTCAACATCTACAGCTCTGATGATAACAGAGGCGTAAACCACCGACTGGATTACCCTGTAGTGTATTTGATTTGATATTTCTAACTTAATCGCTAGTTCTTATATAGCGCATTTCCAGAACTGCTCAATGCGCTTACTCAAGCGTGTTCGAGTTGCAGGTATATCAAGGCGCATTAAGCTGCCACCATACAACCCATGTCTGAACACGGACTCTTTTACGTCCCTCAATGTTGTTAATTTTCTTCTTTAACTTAGGTTTCTATCTATCTAGCTTCTAATTCCCTCTACAGTTAACAATATATTTGTCCACTATTTCTAAGACGCTGAGTTAATCGAACCGTTTATGGGTCTTCCGTTTGAGCTAAGTTCTTAATTGAACTTGAGCTCGCCATTGATGCCTTGAACGAGGCTCCTTCCCCAAAAATGTACAGAAATAATCAATCGATTTCGATATAATGACATTTTTGATAGACCTACTTCAATCGTTAAGCACGAATGAATCAAAAATTCAATTTCAACAAAAACAACAAATATCAATTCAAATGATTAAGAAACGTCTATATATTCTAGAAATGATTTATATAATTAACATTGCATGTGGAATTCCCCCAACAAGTATGAGTTTTTTAATCAGCTTGAGTATTAATTATTAAAATATTTTCAAGAAAAAAAAGAAAAAATCGTTCAACATATTTAGACATGATAGTTATAGTCTCTATCTCAGTATTTGGTAAAGGTTTTTTTCAATTTTACTGCAAACATTTCCAAGAGTGAAGAAGGAAAGTTTATGGTAAATATCCGTGTGGTATGTTTACCACAAAAGGAAGTAAAGGCGAACCAGCACGACCAAAAACCTTTTATTCATGTGAGAAACTGGTGTTGTTTCCATTTTCACTATATTTTGTCATACCAACTTTATCACATAATAACTGTGCTGATAATGAAAATGTCGAAAATAATAAATCAACATGCAAAAACGCTAACAACACACGCTTCCAACCAGCAGGTGTCCAGACTTCCGCGATTTAAATGAGACGGGAAATCCTAAGTTCCAATAAAGCGTATCTTTATAAAAAAATCATCCAAAATGAATACCAATTAAAATATTGATGGATTGCTTTGAGGAAATAAGAAAAAAGGTACTTTTATTATTAAGTGGCAAAGGAAATGATCAAGTCGGCGCCGCCTTAGTGTAAAAACGGCGTGAAAAATGGTAGTGGTTAAAATATAAAACGTAGCAACGTTTTCCCATCTCATTTTAAACTAACTTAATCAATTATTAAATAGATCAACTTATAATATAAGTTTATGCATGAGCTTATTTTATATTGTACGTAATATATAGAAGCACGAAATTTTCAAAAAATGACAACAAAAAAGACAGCGGGTAAAGCATAAAGTCAAAAGAAAGATTCAACGAATAGCTCCGGCCATACAAAAAGTCATTTTTTTGTTTCTCAATTCAGTGAATTGTACTCAATAGTACATTTATATATATTTACTCTTTATGATGAATTGGGTTTACTCACTATAAAGTGTCATCCTGAACACAATAATCTATTCAATATTTTGAGTGAATTTTACTAACTAGTAGATTTACGTGTATTCTTTATGATCAATTGGGTTTATTCACTATAGTTATGCGATGATCTACTCTCTATTTTGAGTTGTAGGGTTTGGTAATACTTAGTTCATATTCGGTAATCAATAAACTTGAAGTTAATAGTAGAATCACACTAGCAAATTAATGTTAAATATTTAATGCAGCTTCCTTCTCGCCAGTTGCGATAAACGTGAAAATTGTGTTATTAAATGGGTTTATTTGAGTGGGAGCATCACGAAAACAAGATATTTTTTTTCAACACTGAAATATTTCTTTTTAACAAAAAGCGTAGTATTTCAAAAACATTTTTTTTGCTATTCATACATTTTCTTTCAATAAAGGTTACATTTTTACTTAAAAAATTCAGATAATTTTTATAAACTTATTACCAAATTTTTCGATTTTGTATAATGTTTATTTATACAAGTATATTTAATTTCGATACTAATATATTATACTAACCACTAATACCTCATGATTATAAGCCACGTGGCTGCAAAGTAATAACAATTATAATAAAGAAAAGCTTCAAACATTACGAATAACATAATCTCGATCGATATAAGATATGCCCTTCTACATTAAAACAGTGAGGTCTCAGCATACTACAGGGCCCACAGTAATTGGCGTAAGCTGTTGTGGTGTCCCTGCCTTCGTATGAAGGAAAAGTTAAATAATAATAATAATAATAATAATAATAATAATAATAATAATAATAATAATAATAATAATAATAATAATAATAATAAAAATAATAATAATAATAATAATAATAATAATAATAAAACCGTTCAGATAAGAAACATAAGTATCTATGAATTAAATTACTACTTTCAACCTTTAATAAAAAGATAGGTAATATAATGAAATACCTATCATTTATATCAAACACCGACGCAGCCTATACTAGTTTACTCGCTAGTTTCTATTTCTAGTTTTTACGCTGTTACAAATTTCATTATATTACCTTTGTTATATATCAAAGACCGACGCAGCCTATACTAGTTTACTCGCTAGTTTCTATTTCTATATAAAACACCGACGCAACCTATACTAGTTTACTTGCTAGTTTCTATTTCTATTTTTTTTACGGTGTTACAAATTTCATTATATTACCTATGTTTTATATCAAACACCGACGCAGCCTATACTAGTTTACTTGCTAGTTTCCTTTAATAAAAAGTGCGCCTGAAACAGCGGTTCGTATATATAATACTAGATATCTCACAAAAGCGTATTCAACAAAATATGCGCACCGTATACACCGAATCGAAATATGCCGTCCAATTTGAATAACAACTCTTCTTGACTGTCCAGCCTTGCATACATGTGAAAACTCTATTGTTTTCCAACGTGAACACGAGGCTAGACAGTCATGAACAATAAGATCAGAGTACGCCATATTTCGATTCGGTCTATAAGCACCCTATAGTATTTTCCACTAAAGCGGTTTGTTCAAGTTTTAATTTGATGTTGCTATAAGTTTGTGGGAGAAGAGTTAACTTACTTTTCCAAGGTGTAGTGGTTAACCAAAGCCGCGGGTACACTTTGTCAAATAAATAATCTCGTTAGTCTGTCAATATTGTGGTAAAAAAACGTAGAATATAATATTAAGAAAGAATAACAGAGAGTCAAAAAACAAACTTTTTTACACAACGATATTGTTGGGAGTCGTCAAGAAAAAGAAAAAAAAGTAAAGGTTTTGCAAAACGAAAAATCTTCGTCGGACAATTACATCGTACGTACAAATTTGTGCTTCGATGATAAGCAGACCAAAAAAACAATAATGATAATTTGAATTATTAGATAATAAGGTGATATAGATGAAGGCTTTTTTTTAATATTAAAAAGACCGGAGGCTCGTGAGCAAACAGAATCACATTAAAAAAAGAAAGAAAGAAATAGGATCTTTATCAAATATAATTAAATGAAAACATGTAAGCATACCTAAAGTAAATACAAAACTTATCAAATAGAAATACAGCCACGTTGATTTAGCAATAGTGTAATCTATGTATTTACATTGACGATGGGTTAGCAGTAAAGGTTTTGCAAAACGAAAAATCTTCGTCGGACAATTACATCGTACGTACAAATTTGTGCTTCGATGATAAGCAGACCAAAAAAACAATAATGATCATTTGAATTATTAAATAATAAGGTGATATAGATGAAGGCTTTTTTTTAATATTAAAAAGACCGGAGGCTCGTGAGCAAACAGAATCACATTAAAAAAAGAAAGAAAGAAATAGGATCTTTATCAAATATAATTAAATGAAAACATGTAAGCATACCTAAAGTAAATACAAAACTTATCAAATAGAAATACAGCCACGTTGATTTAGCAATAGTGTAATCTATGTATTTACATTGACGATGGGTTAGCAGTAAAGGTTTTGCAAAACGAAAAATCTTCGTCGGACAATTACATCGTACGTACAAATTTGTGCTTCGATGATAAGCAGACCAAAAAAACAATAATGATAATTTGAATTATTAAATAATAAGGTGATATAGATGAAGGCTTTTTTTTAATATTAAAAAGACCGGAGGCTCGTGAGCAAACAGAATCACATTAAAAAAAGAAAGAAAGAAATAGGATCTTTATCAAATATAATTAAATGAAAACATGTAAGCATACCTAAAGTAAATACAAAACTTATCAAATAGAAATACAGCCACGTTGATTTAGCAATAGTGTAATCTATGTATTTACATTGACGATGGGTTAGCAGTTAACTATAAACTTTGGAATGAGTCAGTAAGAGAAGTAGCACTTTTCAGGAATAAATCAGTTTAATTCAAAAATAAATATGAAGAATAGAAAGAAGAACTCAAGACACACATGACATAAAACCTGTCAAAACTACGAGTGAATACATGTATAACACTTTTCAGGAATGAATATAATTCAAAAATAAATATCAAAAACAAAAAGAAGGTATTTGTCAAATACAAAAGCAACACATGACATAAAAACCTGTCAAAACTACAATTGAACCCAAGACTGGTTGATGCCCTAAAAAGAGGGAAGCTTCAAATTTAAATATACCCCCCAAAAAAGCAATTATGTTAACAATTTATTACTGAAAAGTCTTATGTGAGCATCACAACTTTTAACCCCTCAGTCCGAAAAGTGTTAATACTTTTAATACATGTGGTCTAAATACGAAAATACCTTTTTGACGCAAGTTCTAGCACTTCTAGTTCAACGAGAACACTAATTAAGGCGATAGATTAATTAATTAGGCAGCCAGCGGTTGGTAGCGTGAGTTTGCATTAGTGACTCCAACCTTGTATAATGTCAAAAATTATTGAATATGGCGGCCTATACTAAATAAAGGAAATGTTTATAGCATGTGGCAGATGTGACGATTCAAGCATTTTATTAATATTGCAAAGTACTAATTGATGATGAATTGTTTTTGGTTTGTTATGGGATGGAGGGATATTACAAAATGTTTTTTTTTTTTTGCACAATGAGACAAATTATATTATAACAATTTCTAAATTCTTTAATTTCACAAGTCTAAAGGGTGATTGAGCTTATTTTCGCGTTTGGGCATAAGGAGACATTATTTGCTATTTCTACATTCTCTTTTTGAAATCTCGAATAATGATGCATAATACTTGAAAGCGTTATATTTTACTGAATAAAGCAATATTAATTGAGCTTCAGGATCACAATTTTCAAACAATACTTTTTTTATTTAAGTACATTCAAGTACACATAATTGCAGGATACGAAATATATGTTAAAAATAAAATATAAAAGTACTTGACATTTTTGTCTTTACGGTTTGACTAATTTAAATTCTTAAGACTAGATATAAGCTGTAAGAAACTACTGCTCCTTGCTAATGCTCCAAAACTGCTCTAAATATTTCTATTTCATACACAAAGAGTTACATAAGTTATATAAGGGTCAAATAAGTTATATGCTAAGAGACGAGCTTTCATTTTGAATGATAAATGGTTTATTTCGTAATTATAACAAAGAAAATTAATGTTCTTATTTCGTGCCGAGACAATCTCCCCTACTTAGGAATTTAATAAACACAATCGTGTCCGTGAATTCTTTGAGACGTACGTCAAGTGTTTTTTAGTGCTTTTTAATTGAGAAACCGATTGGTTTCTTCCCAGGTGTAATAGGTGATTAAAGCTTCTCAAGTAGGTGGGTTTTGTAGTCAATTAAAGAATGAACAATGGGTAAATTCCAAGTGAATGGCCTAAGAATACAATGAACTACGCAACCAATCAGAAAGATTTGCATCGAACAATCTCTATATAAATGAAAAATAAGATATCAAGTCCACTTCGTGTGCAAGTGCTTAGTAGTGAACATCATGGTCTCTAAACGGTTAGCAGTCTTGGCCGTATCTTTATTACTTGCGGCTATTATCGTCCAACAGGTTGACAGTCTATCAGACGAAGAACGATATATTGAGTACAGATCCGCAAAAAGAGGCCCACCACGGAGACGATACGGAAAATTTCCAGATATAGGCAGAAAACGGGTAGGTTAGGTTGACTTTTATCCCATTCACACCAAAACCAATTTAGTTAAACTGAGTTTTTATTAAACAAAACGGTTTAGAATCTAGAAAGCTTTAATATAATTATTTTATCTCTATTCTGTTCAGTACAATATAAAGGATATAGAGATTACTTCATGGTTAGTGAGTGCGTACGATTTTTATTCACGAGTTGGGAAGAATTACCAACGAACGAGCGAGGCTCTGCGAGCATTATACACCTAATTCAAAAAAGGTTGACGGGGCGAACGGCGATTGGCGATTGAAATTCGTATTGTCCACAGTCGTGGACAATAGGAATTTCAATCGCCAATCGCCGTTCGCCCCGTCAACCTTTTTTGAATTAGGTGTATACATACTGAGATTTAGAAGAACAACAAACAAACAAAATGATAACAATCGACGAAATTACAACGGCGATCTATTTATTATGCTCATTAGCAAACCCTTTCACTTAAATGGGTTCTTTAAAGAATGTACAACTCAAAATAACCTCAAAATAATCGGTCTGACATCCCTGGGATCGTTTCGAGTACGTGTTTTCGTTTGTCGTTCATGAAATTCCAAATATTCTTGTCCAGTCGAGTTTTTGCAAAGCTTCATGTCTCCCCAACACATGTCTCTGTGTTCTTTGCAGGCCGAAGTGAACTGTGTTATTGAACCAAATTGTGTTTAGGAGAGCGTCTGGTGTTTCAGTTCCTAGTAGCTTTTTCTCGTAAAACACTTTGATATCGTCTTCGTTTAAAGGAGCTGAGGCGTTCGGCTTGTTACCTTTACCCTTGCGTTTTAGGTCTTTTTGCTTTGACTGCAACGCTTTGCGAACTTCGAACTGGAAGTTTTTGATGATGCTCAACCCATAGTTTTTCTTCTTTAAATATCTCTCAAAGTTCGCTATCAAAGAACGTAGAGAGTTTGGTTCATATTCTTGGTTTTCCTTTGTTCGAACTGTGATTATAAACTCGCTGAGATAAACGTTAAGTTCTTGCGGAGTTTTTTCTTCAATCTTTCGTCTCTCTTTTTTAAAGCCCAGAAATTCTTCCAGCAAAGCTAAGTTTTGTTTTGTCTTTTTCTTGGTATTTTGGTTTTCTTGTTCGTCAATAAATTCATCTACGGACAGTTCGAGACTTTCAAATCGCGATTAGTATTGACTAGTACTTGAAGCCATTTTGCTAACCTGAACAGCCAAGAAGAACTAAACTGCAGATTGCTTAAACTTAATGGCGGTGAAAACCGATACGACTTTTTTCACTAGTGAAAAATATCGTATCTGGCTTCTGATTGGTCGTACGATATTTTTCACTAGTGAAGAAAATCGTATCACCAATAGGAAGCTTTCCAATATGCCAAAAGGACGATGTTTATCTGATAGATTTTTGACGCGTAAATCTCAGTATGTATATAATAAATAGAGATTATTACATGTTAAGAGCATGATATCGTTTTTATTCACGAGTTTTTCGAATCATATCGAGAACGAGCGAGGCTTTGCGAGCGAGTGAAACAATGTGTTTATTACACATTGGGTTGATATCCGTGTGATGAAGCCGTGAATAAAAGAATGAAGCCGTTATAAATACATGTCTGTTTCTAAAGAGACAAGACAGTTACAGTGAGGATACTCTAACCGTGAACAATATGAGCCCTTTTTTGTTATAGTGTATTTGATTTCCGAGTTTAATATGCAGTAGAACGTTCAAAAAACAATAATGATGAGAAAAGTCCAGTGTTCACGGTTCGAGTATCTTCACTACATAACTCAGCCTGGTTTTCACTAGCAATGCAAGCACAAACACACGATCAAGCAACATAAGCAGACTCAACTAATTGACGTTTTCGAGATCTATATATGTGATGTCATGTCAAATCATGTGATGTCATGTCATGTCATGTCATGTCATGTCAAGTTATTATCTAGTACAATCGGTCATGTTGTTTGTCATGTCATGTAATGTAATACAATGTCATGTAATGTCGTTGTTGTGTGTATTGCAATGTCGAAATGTAATTTCATGTCATGTACTGCGTACAAGTCATGTAATTATGTAATACAATTATGTAATACAATAGGTCATGTTGTTTGTCATGTCATGTCATGTCATGTGCTGTCATGTCATGTCATGTACTGTCATGTCATGTCAACTCATGTAATTATGTAATACAATTATGCAATACAATCGTTCATGTTGTTTGTGCGTGTGCTTATAATGGCATCAATGAAAACAATCTCAAATCACTTTTTCCCTATATTGTTTCAGGACTTCGAAGATGAACATGAAATATATATGAAGCAACGCTTTCCATAGCGTCGAAATTGCAAAACCACATGGCCAATCAACAAAAAATTAAGATACTTTGAACTGTAGAAAAACAATTACTGCAAATCAATACCATGCAAACATAAAACATGCAAAAATGAAGATTATTAGATGATGTAATAAATGCTTCAATTATGAATATCTTGGTATTCTATTAGAAATAGTAGAAATTTTATGAAACCAGGCAGTTCACAATTGGAATAATAAATGCAACTGCCTGCGTTGAGTCAACAACACCATTGTGTAGTGCTCTTTACCAGTTAAGAATTAAAGGCATAAGATGGAGTCGACTATGAACCCCTCCCCTGCTAGTCAATCATGATAGATCACCATTCCCTCCCCCCCCCCCCCCCCCCCTGGGCATAGGATATCGATCGCTAATAAAAACAACTGGTCTGATATGGTCGACCATGATTATAGGATATCACTGATACTCCCTCCCCCCTGGGTATAGCATATCACTAATAAAAACAACTGTCTTTGATAGGTTCAACCATGATCATTCCCCATTCCCTCCCCCTGGGTAAAGATATCACTTATAAAAACAACTGTCCTCGATATCGTGAACCATGATTATTCCCCACTCCCTCCCCCCCTGGGTATAGGATATCACTAATAAAAACAACAGTCTTCGATATGGTCAACCATGATCATTCTCCACTCCCTCCCCCCTGGGTATACGATATAACTACTAAAAACAACTGTCTTCGATATGGTCAACCATGATTATTCCCCACTCCCTCCCCCCCTGGGTATAGGATATCATTAATAAAAACAACTGTCTCCGATATGGTCAACCATGATTATCCCCCACTCCCTCCCCCCTGGGTATAGGATATCAATAATATAAACAACTGTCTTTGATATGGACAACCATGATTATTCCCCACTCCCTCCCCCCTGGGTATAGGATATCATTAATAAAAACAACTGTCTTAGATATGGTCAACCATGATTATCCCCCACTCCCTCCCCCCTGGGTATAGGATATCAATAATATAAACAACTGTCTTTGATATGGACAACCATGATTATTCCCCACTCCCCCCCCCCCCCCCCCCTGGGTATAGGATATCATTAATAAAAACAACTGTCTTCGATATGGTCAACCATGATTATCCCCCACTCCCTCCCCCCTGGGTATAGGATATCAATAATATAAACAACTGTCTTTGATATGGACAACCATGATTATTCCCCCCCCCCCCCCCCTGGGTATAGGATATCAATAATATAAACAACTGTCTTTGATATGGTCAACCATGATTATTCCCCACTCCCCCACCCCCCTCCCCCCTGGGTATAGGATATCAATAATATAAAGAACTGTCTTTGATATGGTCAACCATGATTATTCCCCCCCCCCCCCCCCCTGGGTATAGGATATCAATAATATAAACAACTGTCTTTGATATGGTCAACCATGATTATTCCCCACTCCCCCACCCCCCTCCCCCCTGGGTATAGGATATCACTAATAAAAACAACTGTCTTCAACATGGTCAACCATGATTATTCCCCACTCCACCCCTCCTAGGTATACGATATCACTAATAAAAACAAATGTCTTTGATAGGTTCAACCATAATTATTCCCCACTCCCTCCCCCCTGGGTATAGGATATCACTAATAAAACAACTGTCCTCGATATCGTGAACCATGATTATTCCCCACTCCCTCCCCCCCTGGGTATAGGATATCACTAATAAAAACAACAGTCTTCGATATGGTCAACCATGATCATTCTCCACTCCCTCCCCCCTGGGTATACGATATAACTACTAAAAACAACTGTCTTCGATATGGTCAACCATGATTATTCCCCACTCCCTCCCCCCTGGGTATACCATATAACTACTAAAAACAACGTTAACTGTCTTCGATATGGTCAACCATGATTATTCCCCACTGCCCCCCTAGGTATAATATATCACTAATAAAAACAACTGTCTTCGATATGGTCAACAATGATCATTCCCCATCCACCAGACGAATTGTCAACGATTCTTATCTGCGCTTTTTGTCCCTTGTAACTTGCGACATCAAACTCTCTTTGTGACATACTGGTTGCTTTTGCTGGCGACGCTGTTTTCTTTACAACAGATCCTCCAATCAACAGCTCTATACGTGCGTAGGCCACATTGGAATTTCCACCAATCAGAAACCTTAGCTTAGATCCATGGATCTGAAATAGTGGTGACGTCATCGTGCCCATAGGTCCATTTCCTTGTGTTTTTCCTTCCGGGAAAGAGGGATTGGATCGATCTTCATATGTTCCTACGTACCAGTTTCCTTTTATATTCGACGATGTCTTGTATCTAACAGCTGCATTATCCCCATATGTTGGCTGGTTGTTAAATGCTGTTCCTGTCAATGTCCAGCCATCCAGGTTTCCAGATTCAAAGTCAAAAAGAGCACAATCTAGAAAGATCGAGAGCATATGATATTGTTTTCTTCCAGGACCCTTCATTTAAATAATTCACTTATATATTCATCCCTGTTATCTTCTTTTCTTCCTTTCTTCCTTCTTTGTTGTCCTTCTTTCTTCTCTTCCTATATATACCTACCTACCTACCTCCTTCCTTCCCTCCTTCCTTCCTTCCTTCCTTCCTTCCTTCCTTCCTTCCTTCCTTCCTTCCTTCCTTCCTTCCTTCCTTCCTTCCTTCCTTCCTTCCTTCCTTCCTTCCTTCCTTCCTTCCTTCCTTCCTTCCTTCCTTCTGTCATCCTTTATTTATTCACTCTGCATTATAAATTCACTTGTTTGTTACTTGCATAACTGTTTTAAACACTGACAAAGAGTACCTATACAACGTACCTAGTTTATCTTCGCAATGTCTGCCAGTGAAGCTCATGCATTGACATGTATAGTTTGTTCCTCCACCAATAGCAGTGCATTTCCCGCCATTTTGACACGGGTTAGGAGAGCAAGGAGTCTAAAAGATAGAACTTACTCAATAAATATTACTATTAATAACGTACTGCAACTTCCAGTTTAAGTCGGGAGATGATAAAGTGATTAGAAATCCACTGATTTACATTTCCTTACAAACACTTTTGCAGCACACTAGTGCACACAAGGCTCACTCCAGTTATTAACTTGAAAACATCACACTATTCCTCTTCTTAAGTATTTAATATTCATTTATAGCTGTTTCATTATATTATTCATTATTCTTATCTCGATTTGTCATTTTTCATTTATTATTTCGTGGATTTGCGATGCAATAATTCATCATATATTCTACAGTATGTTCTACTGGTTTCATAATTCTGCTTGAACCTTAACTCCCAAACAGTCCAAGATTACTACGTCCGAAACTCCAGTGTCTATTAACATTGTCTTTTATATATTATCCACCATAAAATTTAAGATGATTAAACGTAAAACTATACTTACTTTCATTTGAATATAACTAGAGTTGGTTTTCTCTATGAGATAGTCCTCAACGTTTGATCCTGCCCAGTTTAGAAGCTGACATCCATAGTACGATTTGTCTAAAACGATCACATTCACCGACAAGCATTTCTTATGTTGTACGCACTTGAAATAGCAATCATCGATGCTTTGGGAAGTCTGATTACTTAAAAGACTGCCGAGTTTTGAGAAAAACTTTCCTTCTTCTCTTTCATAGAAGTTGCCAAAGGAAATACCATCCTCTTTTTGAATGTATTCAATCGAGATTCCTGTTGCGAAAACGCAAAAATATGTCAAAACATGAAGAAATATTTTGGATGGCATGTCGAAATTATTGAGGACTGCGTTAACTTTTAACTTAAAAAGACACAATCAAATTTCAAGTGAGTTGATTTGATTTTATGTTATTACTTTTATTGTTTGATTTTAATGACGTTGAGTTCCTTTCACTTTTATTGTTTGATTTGAACGAGTTTTCAATTATTCATGACTAAAGCCGTTTAAATTGATTTCTTTGAAGTTTACAAAATAGTGAAAAATAAGGTTCTAGGATTTGGCACAATGAACATTTTTTGCAGAATTTTAGTGAAACTTTCTTGGACTATTTTATTTCTATATAGAAAGCAAATGCTACTTCATTTTTTTAGCAATATTACGAATTTTTACCTTTAAAAAAATAAATATTTTGTTACAATATTTACTTTTATTGTTTGATTTTAATGACTTTCGCTTCTTTTCATTTTTGTTGTTTGATTTGAACGAGTTTTCAATTATTCATGACTAAAGTTTATATTGATTTCTTTGAAGTTTACAAGATAGTGAAAAAAATGATCTAGGATTTGATCAATGTACTTTTTTTTGCAGAGTTTTAGTGAAAAATTCTCTTTTATTTTGTATACAGAAAACAAATTTGACGACTTTTTTTACAAATATAATTTTACCAATTTTTAAAAAATATATATTTTGATACGATCGATATTTAAGTTACAAGTTTTGGTCCGACAGTACATGCCGAACGCTCAAGAAAAACGGCAGAAAAGAACATACATGCAGTGGGAAATTTATAGTTTTTAATTCTGACAAACTGAGAATAAACGAACTCACGAAAGTGTTGAAATTGTGCTAGTCTACATGTGTATTGCATATCGTTAATTGCCTCGCAACAACAATTTCATTGTTATCAAACACGATAGCTTGATATCTGTTAAAGAGAGTAGTTAGTGCTTGGCAACAGGAAACTCGATTATATACATTCGAAAATGGGAAGACATTTCCATTGGCAACTTCTATGAAAAAATGCAAATGTGGACTGGATCTATCGGCAATCGGTCATTTAATTTGCATTTTAGCGTCTTCATATACCACCAGTACCAGAATGCTCTGCCTACTTTCTTTTGTTGAATAATTGCTGTCAATAGTTTTAGTATTCTCAAGAAGAAAAATCTTTGAATAACTTTCCAATTATTTTATTCATTTTATGTCTTCCCGAGATTATTGGTTTAATCATAAATAATTAAAATAATTTTCGTGACAATCAAAAACTAACATTCAGTTTTTGTTCAATTTTCTTTATTATTCTTTCCCTTCGTGCATATTTTATACTAATTAAATTGGTGCATGTATTTCTAAAGAAGCCTGAGAAAAAACAGTTAACTGGGCATTGTTTTCACTAGTGACGCAAGCACAAGTGCAAGCAACAAACGCAGACACAGACTTTTAGCAGTCCTTGTCGATTTATATATATATATATATATATATATATATATATATATATATATACACCTAATTGCAATTACATTGTCATATAAACATGAAAATTACAAAATAGGAATTAATTAAAAGACAAAAGCAGAGTACTCAAGCTGAACTTCTTCTCTTGTCTTTTAATTAATTCCTATTTTGTAATTTTCTTTTTATATGACAATGTTATTGCAATTAGGTGTATGTCATATGATATAGTATAATTAATGTCATGTCATGTCATGTCATGTCATGTCATGTCATGTCATGTCATGTCATGTCATGCAATGTAATGTAATATGATTTGATGAAACCAGGCAGCTCACAATTGGAATAATAAATGCAAGTTCCTGCGTTGAGTCAACAACACCATTGTGTAGTGCTCTTTACCAGTAAACAATTAAAGACATAAAATGGAGTCGACTATGAACCCTTTCCCTGCTAGTAAATCATGATAGTTCACCACACCTCACCCCCCCCCCCTCCCCCCCTTGGTAGGTAGAGAATACCACTAACAAAAACAATTGTCTTCGATGTGGTCAACCATATCCTTCCCCCACTCCTTCCCCCCTTGGTAGAGAATATCACTAATAAAGACAAATGTCTTAGATATGGTCAACCATCATCACTCCCCACTCCTTCCCCACTTGGTAGAGAATATCGCTAATAAAAAAAATTGTCTTCGTTATGGTCAACCATGATCATTCACCACACTCTCCCCCTGGGTATAAGATATCACTAATAAAAACAACTGTCTTCGATATGGTCAACCATGATCACTCCCCATCCACCAGACGAATTGTCAACGATTCTTATCTGCGCTTTTTGTCCCTTGTAACTTGTGACATCAAACTCTCTTTGTGACAAACTGTTTGAGTTTCCTCCTGACGCTGCTTTGTTTACAACAGATCCTCCAATCAACAGCTCTAAACATCCATGGGCCACATTTGAAGTCCCACCAATCAGAAACCTGAGCTTGGATCCGTGGATCTGAAACAGTGGTGACGTCATCGTGCCTATAGGTCCATCTCCTTGTGCTTTTCCTTCCGGGCGGGAGGGATTGGATCGATCTTCATATGTTCCTATGAACCAGTTTCCTTTTAGATTCGACCGTTGCCCAACTCTAAAAAACGTATTATCTCCATATGTTGGCTGGTTGTTAAATGCTGTTCCTGTCAATGTCCAGCCATCCAGATTTCCAGATTCAAAGTCAAAAAGAGCACAGAGCACTAGAAAGATCGAGAGTATATGTCATTGTTTTTTCGTCCGGGATCCTATTTTTAGATAATTGTCGCATCTATTCATCCCTGTTATCTTCTTTTCTTCCTTCCTTCCTTCTTTCTTGTCCTTCTTCTTCTCTTCCTATACATACCTACCTTCCTTCATTCTATCCTGCTTTCCTTCCTATATTCCGTCTGCCTTCCTTCTTCTAGCCTGCGTAGCTGGCCCCTCCGCTCCTTACTCCCTAGGGCCGAGCTACGCAGGCTATCCTTCTTCTGCCTTTTAAGCAATTAAAATTCATTCGACCTTCCTCATTTCTTCCTGCCTTCCCTTCTTTTCTTCCTTCCTCCTTTTCTTCCTTCCTTCTTTCGATTCTTCGTTCCTTTCTTCCATCCATCCATCCATCCATCCATCCATCCACCCATCCATCCATCCATCCATCTTTCCATCCATCCATCCATCCATCCATCCATCCATCCTTCCTTCCTTCCTTCCTTCCTTCCTTCTTTCCTTCTTTCTTTTTTTCTTTTCTTCCTTCCTTTCTTCCTTCCTTCCTTCCATCCTTCCTTCCTTTCTTCCATCCTTCCTTCCTTTCTTCCATTCTTCCTTTTTCTTCCCTCCTTCCTACGTTCCTTCCTACCTTCTGCCTTCCTTCCTTTTTTTATTCAGTTTGCATCACCGACAAAGAGGTCTGTTAGCCACTCGACCGTCGTCATATTTTCTTATACAACGTACCTAGTTTATCTTTGCAATGTCTGCCAGTGAAGTTCATGCATTGACATGTGTAGTTTGTTCCTCCCCCAATAGCAGTGCATTTCCCACCATTTTGACACGGGTTAGGAGAGCAAGGAGTCTAAAAGATATAACTCAATAAATATTGCTTTTGAGAACGTATAGCCTGCGTAGCGGTTCTCTAGGGGGAGGGGGGAGGGAGAGGGAAAAGGAGGAAGAGAGGGGCTGGGGGAGAGAGAAGGGAAGGGAGAGCCTGCAATGGTCCTATTGTTTCATCGTTATCCGCCCCCAATCAATGGATATTTTCGCTTGTCAGAATTATCCAATCAGAGAGCCATTTTTAAATACACTTATGTTTGCTGTCAAAACACAAATATACATGAAGCAGACCAATATGGTTCAAACAATGTAAAAACAAGGATATTATTTTCTTACGGACTGAAACATAATTCCAAATGATAGTCCTACTGCAATTGTTTAAATTTTGGAATTGGGGTAGAAAAGATCTAGATGACTTAGGATCAATAATCGCTGATCGTTTGTGAACTCACATTGAGATAATTATTATATATAACTGTCTTCAAGTTGTTTGTAATCATTGGCCATGGAAAATAAAAAGACCCAGATAATAACAGAAAGACAAGGTTAATTCCTTTTTACCAAAGTAAGCGTAATTCTCATTCAACAAATATAGTTTGGACAACCATAAAAGTTTATGGATGTGATTATGTGATTTTTGACTGGGATTTGGTCCAAATATAACTGCATGGGAAATGGGATTCGGTCCCCTTCAGGACCCTCTTAAAACTATACTTACTTTCATTTGAATATAACTAGAGTTGGTTTTCTCTACAAGATAATCCTCAACGTTTGATCCTGCCCAGTTTAGAAGCTGACATCCATAGTACGATTTGTCCAAAACGATCACATTCACCGACAAGCATTTCTTATGTTGTACGCACTTGAAATAGCAATCATCGATGCTTTGGGAAGTCTGATTACTTAAAAGACTGCCCAATTTTGAGAAAAACTTTCCTTCTGCTCTTTCATAGAAGTTGCCAAAGGAAATACCATCCTCTTTTTGAATGTATTCAATCGAGATTCCTGTTGCGAAAACGCAAAAATGTGTCAAAACATGAAGAAATATTTTGGATGGCATGTCGAAATTATTGAGGACTGCGTTAACTTTTAACTTAAAAAGACACAATCCAAATTCAAGTGAGTTGATTTGATTTTATCTATGTTATTACTTTTATTGTTTGATTCTAATGACGTTGAGTTCTTTTCATTTTTATTGTTTGATTTGAACGAGTTTTCAATTATTCATTACCAACGTTTAAATTGATTTCTTTGAAGTTTACAAAATAGGGAAAAATAAGGATCTAGATTTTGCCACAATGAACCTCTTTTTGTAGAATTTTAGTGAAACTTTCTTAAACTATTTTACTTCTATATAGAAAGCAAATGCTACTTCTGTTTTTACCAATATAAAAAGCGAATGTTTACCCTTAAAAAATAGATATTTTGATATAATATTTACTTTTATTGTTTGATTTTAATGACTTTCGGTTATATGTATTGTTTGCCGGATTTGAACGAGTTTTCAATTAGTACTTTAAAACAACTTTACTATTTTATTTTTATAACAAAACTACAGCTAAATACTAAGATTACAATCATTTGTATATGGATACTGTTGATGACGAGGAAAAAGATGCTGTAATGATTGTCCTTACGTAAGCACCGGAACGACAAAACACAAAAAAAACAAGTTCTAGAAACATATATTTAAGGTGACTGGCTACATTTGAACCCTTTTTTGAACGTTCGATTCGAGCCCACAACGTGCACGCGCACCGAAAACCGCTGAATAAAATACAAAATTTTATTTAGAAACCATACACGTTTTGAGCTTCAACCCTGAGGGCAAAACTCTCGAAATTTTGTACGGGACTCTATACTTTCATTAGGCTTAATTAAAAGAACCTAACAAAATTTACGTTATATCAAATTTTTCAAAAAAGGCAAATTTTCTAACGTACAAAAAAATAGATTTTCGTAGGAGTTTTTGTCCGACTTCATGCGAGTTTTGAAAGCACTGAAAGGACGAAATACGACAGATCGAGGTATTTCTTTGTCTGTTATTTAAAACTATCCATGTTGTATTTTAGAATGATTCATTAGCCGGCATTTGTGTTTTATATAGTATGAAAAAAACTATTTTCTTATAAGTTGTATTTTTTTTAAATGTCGCTTCCGTTTTTCGCAAATTTTGCTTCCAAAACTCGCGCGTAGGCATTTATTAAATGCTGACTATATCGAAAACAAGCTTGGGGCACCCCATTTTTCTTTTCATATTTGGAATCAGCATGAGATTACACATTAAAAAATCGTAGTTTAAAGCAAAGTTTAACATTATTTCCAAATAAAGTAGCCAGTCACCTTAACCGACGCATGAAGTAATAGTAGAGTTTTATTGCTAAAAACAAGTGCAATGCGAAATATGACTATTGGAAATTAATGATTAACTAAAATTTTACTGACAAACTAAGAATTTTACTGACAACTGACAAATGGCCTAATTTTTAGCTGACAACTGACAATTGAGATAAATTCTAAGTGACAACTGATACTTGGACTCCCCCCCCCCCCCCCCCCCCCCCATTACCACCCTCCTACATGTGTATTGCATATCGTTAATTGCCTCGCAACAACAATTAGCTAACAATTTTATTGTTATCAAACACGATAGCTTGATATATGTTAAAGAGAGTAGTGAATGTGATTCTATACATTCGAAAATGGGAAGACATTTCACCATTGGCAACTTATATGAAACAATAGAAGGAAGTGTGGACTGGATTTATGTTTTCAAGAAAACCGAATTGGAGTTACAGTATACTATAGATGTCAATTAAGCTGGTATTGAGTTGGTCTATGTTTCCAAGGAAACAATGTACTATAAATATTGATTGAGCGGGGGTTGAGCGGAATATTTTGTACAGTGAGTATTCCGTATTCCGGTGTTGTCAATGACAAAGTATTCCCATTCCCACTTAATTTTTTTACAAGTATTCTTTATTCTTCCTTAATTGAACCGAGTATTCCCAATTCCTTATTTTGTTAAAAATATTCCGTATTCCATAACTTTTTTCCTCAAATATTCCGTATTCCACAATATTTTCCCCCGGTATTCCGGATTCCGGATTCCGCTTCAACCCCCGAGTTAGTCGGTGGACTGGATCTGTGTTTCTATGAATCAACCAATCAATCAATCCATCCATCCATCCATCCAATCAAAAAATCTTTAATCTACAAACTTTATTCAATATATTAACTATTATATATCCTATATATTAATTGTTTTGGATCTATTATTTCTCTATCGAGTCCCCTGGACCAACAAACGCCAGTGAATGGTCATTCGAAACTCTAACACCAATTGTTCGTTCCAGCTCCTGAGTACAGTTTGACTGAATATTTCCCACGTCTGGTGCAGCAGTCAAGTTATCAAGGATTAGTTCTTGTGGTTTAGTCTCGTGCCGAAAGAAACACAGATGTAAGAAAAACAACAATCCACACAGCATCGTAGCGGCTCCAGACATGATGAAAGAACCGATGTAAGAGCCTGTCTTGTCGGCTATAAGACCTAAATCAAAGAAATAAACTATTTATGATATGTTCCTGACAAAGATTGTTGATTGTGCATACAACTCACTCAGAATAATATGCAAAATTATGCGAAGGACACTGATTTTTCCAAAGTCGGATATAAGTAAAAAACAATGATTGAAACTGTAAAAAACAAAGTCTAAACATCGCAATTCTATTTACTTCATATTACTGTGCGCCGTACCGTAGTCACATACAAAAACATTTGATGAATTGTTGACATTATTTTGACATTTTATCATCTCAATCGGACCAATTACAGACATCAAAGTTTCTAAAATCTCCGCCTCTCTATATAAACTCCGCCTGTCGATATAAACTTGTACCTGATTGATAACAATGGCGAGTCGCACAGTAACCGATTTACTGCCTAAAAATTACGATACAACTCATGATAGGTGTGCATAAATTATGCGGAACTGCCGTGGGTTTTATGCCATATGTTATACGGAGGATTATGAAGAATATTCCACTTTATTTTAAACATTAATATTAGATGCAAAGGAAGGCTACATCCATTATCTATGAAAATAAATAATGTTACCTGCTATAGGAGCACCGGCGGCACTTGGTATGGCATTGACCATGTTTGCCTGGCCAAAAGCTAACGGTACCCTGGGCAAGTCCACAGTAGTCGTAAACAGAATAGCTACAGTGGTCTGAAATACTCCATCTGCTATACCATAGAACACAGCAAAGATAGCGAGATGAGTGTAGTTCTGTGCAAAACTCAAGAGAATTGTTGAAACTCCTGACAAGATGGCTCCTACTTGGTGAACATATCTTGGTTGGATGGAGCTATGGTCACAAAGTCTACCAGATATCAACCTGGCCACGACAGATGCTATGCCGAGATAGAGGTATAATATCGATGATTTGTCAGGGCTGTTGCCCAGATCCTCTGAGTATTGTCCCTGGAAAGAAAGGCATTGCTAGCTTTAAGCTTTATTCAAAATTATTTATTCATTTTAAATGTCTCAATCTAGGTGTATCTAGCAGGGGCGGATCCAGAAATTTGTCAGGGAGTGGGGGGGGGGGGGGGGGGGGGGGGGGGGGGGGTTGTCCCAATTGCAAATGAAGGGGTTTTATACACTATTTATCTTTATATATTTATTATTTAAATTTTTGCTTCAATCTTTAATAGTATAATATAAAAATCTTGTAAAAATATACGAATGAGCAATAAAAGTATTGTATTGTATTGTATTGTAAGGTGTTAGGGGGTGTCCGGTCCCTAAATGCGTTAAATGAAATAGGGTAATTGCGGCGCTAGGGGGTGTCCGGTGCTTGAATGGACACCCCACAATCACTACCTAGTATACACCTTAAATATTTTAGCACACAACTCTGCTCATATGTTAATTTTTGCGGAGAGAGAAAAACCGGATAATCCGAATAAAAACCCTCGTGGCATTGGAGAAATAAACACCATTTTACTAACCAGAAGAATGAGCGCTGTGTAGTGACCAAAAACACCAAGGAAGTTGCAACTGCGGACAGCGTAAACTCCGGAAACCTCCAAACCGATAAATCAAAAACTCCAAGGACAATCTTTCTTGAGATTGACGATGGCGCCCTCCCATTTTGTAACTCTTGAACAGGTTCTTCGCTGTGTTTCTCGACATTTGGATCTAAAACTCCAACCGTGAGAAAGAGAAATACAAACGGGCCAGCAAGGATTCGGTAGGCATTCCTCCATCCAAACCTTGCAATCATGGCTTGCATTATGGGTCCAATCGACAGCATGCCAATTCCTGCACCTGCGTAGATGGTCCCTACAGCTAATGAATACCATCTTTTGAAATATAGTCTTATGTGAATAAAATTAGCAGCAAAGCTGGCCCCAGCACCCAATCCAATAAGAACACTGTATGTTATGTATAGTAGATAGACGGATTTGACTAAAGAACTCAATACCAGCCCCAAGGCGTAGGCGAGGACACTAAAACCAGAGATTAAACGACATGGATATTTTTCACACAATCGACAGAAGAAAACACAGGTAAAGACACCGACTCCAAATGTCAGGGATCCTACAAGAGCTACAAAATGAAAACAAATAATTTAAATATATTACATATTTTTAGAGATTCATAAGTATATATCAAATCTTTGCAATGGAGGTTGAAGGTCTGACTTAAGGATGTTATTTTTGTACTGCATGGACTGTTTTCAAATGGTCTTAACCGGAAAAGAACTCGCCCCATTGCTATTTCGCCCTCATAGGCGTTAGGCTTTTCTTAGGCTTTATATAGGCTTATAATAAGCTTTTTTAATATAGGCTTATCATATGATTTTTTAATATAGGCTTATCATAGGCTTTTCAAAGGCTTTTCATAGGTTTTTCATAGGCTTTATATAGGCTTTTCATAGTCTTTTCATAGGCTTATCGTAGGCTTTTCATAGGCTTTTCATATGCTTTATCATAGGCCTATCATAGGCTTTTTTAATATAGGCTTTTCATAGGCTTTTCCGCATAGGCTTTTCATATGCTTTTCAAAGCATTTTCATAGGCTTTTCAAAGCATTTTCGTAGGTTTCATAGGCTAAACCTTTTGGTCTCACTAATAAGTGGTTTTGAGAGCCATTGGTCAACCTTACTTTTAAGAATCGGTTGTACCTGTTCTCTCGCGGTTCTCATTCAAATCCAACATGAGGGCTGGAAGGACAACACCATATCCAAATGATATACAACCGACCATCACACCACATAATGTAGCCCATATTAGACCCAGCCACGCCCATAGGCCATCTTGAGGGTGTGGTCGATTTGACATGACAGTTCACTCAAGATGGCGACTGTATTAATGTGTCCATTGCGTGATAACTAGAGGACGGTAAATATGGAAAGATGATATTTAAATGCAGTGAATATTGTTTTGACTATTACAATGGTAACGTAAGGGGGTAGGGAGGGGAGGCCTGAAGAAGTAAGTGTCTAGGGAATAAATTAAACTGACTATAGATGCAGTGAATATTGTTTTGACCATTACAATGGTACCGTAAGGGGGGTAGGGAGGGGAGGCCTGAAGAAGTAAGTGTCTAGGGAATAAATTAAACTGACTATAAACTAATTAGAGGACGGTAATATAGAAAGATAATATTTAAATGCAGTGAATATTGTTTTGACCATTACAATACTAGCGTAAGGGAATTAGGGAGGGGAAAGTTAGATGGAGTAGGGAAGGGATGCCTGAAGAAGTAAGTGTCTAGGGAATAAATTAAACTGACTATAAACTAATTAGAGGACGGTAATATAGAAAGATAATATTTAAATGCAGTGAATATTGTTTTGACCATTACAATACTAGCGTAAGGGGGGGTAGGGAGGGGAAGGTTAGATGAAGTAGGGAAGGGAGGCCTGAAGAAATAAGTGTCTAGGGAATAAATTAAACTGACTATATACTAATTAGAGGACGGTAAATATAGAAAGATAATTTTTACATGCAGAGATCGGAATATTGTTTGACCATAATATATCAACATCAGTAAACTACAACACTCACGCGTGTGCTGTGTGAATAATTGTAAAGCACGCCGCGGGACACTTCTCTAGTGTTCTGCAAAATGTTGTCTATTCCCACCATGGCCGTGAGGGGCTGGGCATTTTATAGGAGAGAAATCTAGATTTTTGCGATGGACTAGCGATATCGCCTACTGGTCAGCGGTATACTGTTGTGTTGCTGATCGTGCTTCAAGTTACATGAAGTTCTAAATGTTTGGGAAGGTTGTTTTCTGGTATACTTTGAGTAAGTTCCAAGTAAATAACAAAGTCAAATGCTAATTTATGTGTAAGTGGAAGTATTCATCAGGGTAGCGATCGTTTTAGCGAACTTTCTATAGGAAAACAATGTGCTTTTATGTGTTATGAGTCTTTCAGCTTCGTTTAATATCTGCAAACTTGCCTTCTTTCACAATGGACGACACAGTCGGTCGATTATATATTAATGCAAGGAGATGCTATGTACTTAAAAGGCTTTTCAGAACGCACTATACCAGATACAGAGACGATATCGCTGAATTATTTACCGGATCAAGCACGCTCATTCTACTTATTATGTATGATTTGTCATGATTATTTCTTAATTCATTATATTCATTCAATTAAACAATAAATATTTTTGAATCAAACACGCTTTTTTCAATTTATATATACTTTAAAGTTACTCAATCTGTAATATTTGATTTAATACCTCTATGTACTTAATTTTCATTAAATTTCATAACAAATGTATTTTCAATTACACTTTTCAGTGTTTATCTCCAGTCCATTTACTTTGAAGTTTAAAACCCGGGGGGGGGGGGGGGGGGTACTCCCTTATATTTACTATACGGGGACGTTCCGCCAAATAGGGTATGGTTTTTTGCCTTGGCGTCTTGAATAGGGTATACAATTTAGCCTAATTTGTCTTAAATTGCCTTACCTAGGGTATATAATTTCCCCCTTGAGTCTTGGATAGGGTCTACTTTTTACCAATTTGTCTTCAAATAGGGTACATATTTTTAGGATTCTGCTGTCTTAAATAGGGTCAGGGTTTAGAGGTACCAGCGGAACGTCCCCGTCAGAAACTGGGTCAAGTACCCCCCCTCCCCCCCCCCCCCCCCCCCCCGGGGTTTAAAAGCAAAAATCAATCGCTTTATAAATGATTGCCTTTTCCTCGCAGCACTTCACTTTCTGATAGAAATCGCTAGTTTACTCTTTTATAAGATGTAATTAACATAACGTTTTTTATATGCTATTATCTTCGAAAGGTCAATTGCCACGGCAGACCGCATTAACTTGATATCGAGAGATATCGAGAGACTTTTCGATCTTTGTGTTGTTTTTCGTAACTTTATATGCTCAGAAGTTGGTTATTTATAAAATAGTGCTATAAAATAATAGTTATAAGGACAAGGAAGGCTTCGATACTTTGTAAAAAAATTTCGTGACTCAGAGCTGCTTCTCAACATACTTTGTAACCGAGTATATACTTCTACTGTGTTCAACCGTAGTTCCATTGTGTATTAAAATACACAATGGAACTGCGGTTGAAACACAGTAGAAATATATGTAGTCAGTAACTCACCTTCTCGTTATTTATTCCAAACCGGGACTGAATTAATAATTGCCCGGCCGTGTGCTTGTAGATGTTTATACAGTATCTCTACACGAAAACTTTATTCAAATGAGATGCCACCTTTTTTACCGGAAAATCGGTCACTTGAATTTCCCGTAGATATCTAGACGGAGTTGATATCGCGTAATGTTAAAGGTTTGTTTCTTTGAATTGAGGATCCTTAACCATCTGTGTTTTTGATTGTCCAGTAGTTAATATAGACTCTAAACTGAGTCGGCATGTGGACGTGCGACGTTGTGTTTGCAGTGACATCTGTCATATGTCTGATTTCTACATTCATTTAGTCTGCGTCACAACCGGAAGTAACGCAAACTATAAACTTCAGCTATTTACAGAAAGAACTTGTTGAAAGAACTTGTTGATTTCAGCCCTTATAACAGGTACGACAGTGCGATGTTCTTGGCAGATTATTTTTAGATTATTTATTGAAGAAATAGAAAACGCGCGCGCGTGCTGTGTGCAGTTATAAAGCACGCGGGGTTGTTAGAACACTCGAGAAGTGTTAAGAGAAGCACGACGCAAAGCGGAGTGCTTCTCAACACTTCTCGAGTGTTCTGACAATCCCCAAGTGCTTTATAACTGCACACAGCACAGAAAGCAAGTTTTCTATTTCTTTTATAAAATACAAATTGATCAACATGCAAACGCGCGTGCTGTGTGCTCTCATAAAGCACGCGCCTCAGCCAATCAAAATACATGATTTCAAATAGTTATTTTATAAAGTAGTATACAACTCACCATAGTGCTCTTAAAGGGGTGTCGGGAAAACACCGATACGGACCGTCCGTCGGCGGACCAACGGACCGGCGGACCGCGGACCGACGGACCGGTCCGTTGACGGACCATTTGGGAAAACGCGGACCAAAAAAAGAATCCAAAAAATAAAATTAAAAAAAAAGTATAAAAAAATAAAATATGAAAATTAAAAAATTAATAAAAAATAAAAATAAAAAAATTAATAAAAAACAATAAAAATGAAGTAGATAAAACGGTAAAAAAAAATATATTTATAAAGTGTTTCTTTACCTGAAAAAACTCAATAATTTAGAAGAATTAACCTATCAGTGAGTTGCAAATCCATTGGATCTCTGAGGCAGTTATTTTACTAACTTGACTAAAATCAATAAGATTTAAAAAATAATAGTTGAAGCTTACTGAAAGCATACTTTATCCTTTTTGTTTCAGTTGAAACTTTGAAACAGGAAAATTGGTCTCAATCAGTAATGAACAAAAATTGGAATATATAGTATATATTAGCTGACTAGATTTGTATTTAAATTATTTCATGTAATCTAGAATTATTCTCTGATATGTTTGAATAGTTTAACATAGTACAGCCCGTGAATCTGAGGCTGCGATTTTGATAGAGATTAATGCGTTAAATCGAAGTAATTTAAAGGCTGTTAGTTTTGATTATCATCCCTAAATAAATTTAATAAATTGAACTCAAGTATTAAATAACGACATATCTGATTTGCAATTACTTTACATTGATCAGTGGTGTCATAAAAGCTTTTATAAACTGACCTTGTTGACCTCCCCCCGGAAATGAATTTTAATCTGAGGCAATGTGAATCTCAGGTACGAATCTCAGGCCAGCTTCACTTTTGGTTGTTTAATTGAGTCCACTCAATATTCAATCGATCAATATTCTTATTTAAAGGCTTATTAATACGTATTTGGTGTCCACTCAAATTTATATATTGATCGATACTGAGAGAAGGACGTGCGTGTCTTATCAAGTGATGACTGACATTATACACATTCGACATCACGAGGTTTGCAGGCGGCTTTTGAACTAACTTGTCGAGAAAAAAATATCAGAAAAAGTCTCTCAGTATAATTCAAGTATCCCGATTCCTCGAGTCGCAGCGAGAAACACAGTGGGACACTCACTAATAGTTTAATTCTTCTGAATTATTGAGTTTTTTCATTGTTATTTATTTTTATTTTTTTATTAATTTTATTTTTATTTTATTTATTTATTTATTTATTTTTTATTTATTTTTTTTCATATGTTTTTTTCATATGTTTCTTTAATTTAATTTGTTTTTTTATTTTTTTTTTGGTCCGTGTTTTCCCAAATGGTCCGTCGACGGACCGGTCCGTTGGTACGCGTACGTCCGCCGACGGACGGTCCGTATCCGTGTTTTCCCGATACCCCTCTTAAAGGTATGGAGCCATGTTGTATGATGGCCTTTGAGCGAGAAACCAAAACTGCGAAAGGACATCTGACTATTGTATGTCAGTGTTGCGTAATTATAAGGTTAAAAGTTTTCTTCTTATTTCCAGCTAAGGGGAAGTACAGGAATGTTCACTGAAGCCAGTAATAGCATGCATGGGCAGGAACAATCTTTTTATCAATTTTTATCTCCATCGAATTCAAAACGTCAGTGACTCGTGACTGCAACTCTTTTATTACCGTAGGCGCTTGTTTCCATATCTCCATAGCCCTAACTGCCCATGATCCGAAAAAGAATGGAAACGAACTAACAATCATTTAACAAAGAATCCTTATCTGCCATGATGATCTGCTTATAATTGTGTGATTCCAAAGTCTAAACAGAAACAGAATGAGAAATTGCGAAAAATATAGGGCAGTTTGTGCTATGGAAACGAGCTCCTTCGTACTGACATCGTGAATGTAAGCAAGGGACTGACCGTAACTCAAAACACGGTTCTGATTGGTTAATCCAAAATTCAAAATGGTGGACGACGGTAATTTCGAGAATTCCCCAAAAAGTGGCCAGCTTTGAACGATCGAAGCACGATGGTCGGTTGCTATGGCTTTTCCTCCCGGAAGAATCTTAAATTTTTTTTTGGCTCTAAAAGGAGCAGTTTCTATTCAAAATAAATCAGGACGTAAGAAAATCTGATTTAGATGAAAAAAAATTCAAAAACTTTACAATTGTACAGGTTTTTTTCACGATTCTTGAAATTATGACGTCACAAGTGGCACCTATTTTTAGTAACAACTAGCCCAATGTTTTTGTAACCAGGCCTGCATGAAAAACCTCACAACTTGTTAGCATTGAGCCCGTGCATATCTGCAATGCGGTGACGCGCAAAAAGTAAACAAAATTCAATACAAAGCTCCATGTGGCGAAATAACTCCCCCCTTAAATGAGAGTAATTTTTGAAGTTTGTTTTTATCACAATATCTCATTCTTATATAGTTGACTCACTCGTAAGCGACCATAATTTTTTTACTATCAAACTTAATTTGAGAGTAAATAGAGAAAGAACCACGGACAAGTAGCGACAGTACTATTTCAAGAGGGACTTGGACCAAAGTTAATATAAATTTTAAATAAATTGAAACTTTACTGAAACCTATCTATATGGACACGATGATAACCATGAAGCAATATTATTTTGCTTATATCTTAAAGAGACAGATAAAAGTTTTCAATTTTTTTAGCATTCAACTTGAGGTAAATGGCGTCATTTACCGCTTCACCCTATTGTTTTTTGAGTTTTGAAACACAATATATTTATTCTAGTGATCTTTAAAAGATGTGCAATTTGTTATTAAGTTTAGTTAGTTTCATATCTACAATCTTTCTCATGTATACAATATCGCTTTCCAATTGATTTTGAATTTTCATTGTTTTTAGTGCCCCTTTCAGTAGCGGATGTACTACTGGTAGCTAAAGTACGAGGTAGGGAAAGGACCGGATGCCTTCGTACTAGCTAAATACCCATTATAGCGAAGCTCCGCGCGGGCCCAAGGCCCGCGCAAGCGGAGCACCATACTTAAGAAAAAATGGTAACCCATCGAGTTGATTTTTCATGGACACCACATAGGATCGCGGGCGCGCACGTCCGTACAACGGCGTACGTCCGTGCCCATCGCGATACTGATTGGCTGTTACATTTCGGCGGGAAAGTGATGCGCGCGCGCGCCGAATAGCAGAGCCCGATCAAAAGCAGGTTGTTCTTTTATAGACAAAAAAAGTCAAACAAACAACAACAAAATACAATATTTAAAATATCAACTGAGAAAGATGAACATCGAAGAAAACAAAGATAGTTTTGGCCGAAGAAGAAAATAACCTTGGGCCGGATACAAAAATGAAGAAATTTAACAGTAGAAAAGAAAACGACTGAAAGGCCAAGAAAACGTGTCTGTACGTAGCTTCTTGGATGAATAAAGACTAATTAGTACCAAAGAAGAAAATAAACTTAAAGGAGACTAAAATGAGGAAATTTAACTAAAGAAAAGGAAAATAATGAAAGGCCAAGAACACGTGTCTGTGGATACAACTTCGTAGAAGAATAAAGACTACAGCAACGTAAAAAATTTGAAAAAGAAGCGACTTTATTCGTTATGAAAACTATCTTCAAAATGCTTCCTTCAGCACAGTTTATTTATGGATTTTCAAGCTTGGCAGTTTAACTATGACCCATGTTTTCATTCATCAAAACTGATTCAAGTATACATACATGTATTCGTCAAAATATTATCGATGTCATTGAGAAGAAGAAAACCTCAGGAAAATAATCACCGATAAAGTAAGTTCAACGAATTATTTTTTCAAGTCAGTTTTTTGAGAGAAAAATTGTTTGATAACGAGCGTGAAAAAACACCTAAAAACTTGAAATAATTAAGCTTCAAAAAAGGAAAAATCCTTTCTCTTTTTTATTATATATAACTTATAAAAAAAAAATCTCCTAGCTTTAGATTTACTTTTATTTCGTTGCCTTTGGTCGATTCAAAAAGAGATTTATTCATTACGTACTTTTTACAAACTCATAAACGGTAAACATTAAAGATTAATTAAAATACAAACATAATTCAAAATTGGTTGAATATTTTTGTTTATTTAGCAATATTGATTATTTTATGGTTACTAAACGAGCCTGTTTTTTTTTTACAGAACAAAATGATGTTTTACAAAAACTTTTTCATAATAAAATACCTTGTTTTAAGATCATTTTCTTTTCAAATCGATCCTGTGTTGGTTGATACTTGAGGTCTTTAATTCCACTTCAAAAGCACTTTCAGGTCGTTTGTGTTTTGTTTGAATTTTGAAGATTTGCCATAACTACTTTTTTAAATAGTAACTTAAATCTAATGCGATGAAAAGGTTTTTTTATATAGAAATGTTCTAGAAATCCTTTTTTTTTCCTTTTAATACATAGTTACCAATTTTCAATTTTCTCATCAGTTATTTCAAGACCCCCCTTTTTGTCAATATGAAGCTCAAAATCTTGATTTTTCTCAGCGTTTTGTCTTGTGTTTGAATCGAATTTGAAGGTGCCTTGGCGTTCGCAAACACGCCAATGTACGCGTGTCGTGACACAAAGTCACGCTGTCACGAAGTTTTCTGTGATTTGAACTCAAAAAGTAAAATCTAAAAATTCATATCTTTCAAAAACGCGTGAATACCCCTAATTTTGTTTCTCTAGAAAAGTTATAGTGATATCGAAGTTTTTTAATTGGTTCATATTTTAAAAACATAAATGGTTTGGGTTGGATTTTTTTATTTAGTCAATAATTCATCATGCACATACATAAAATACCTTTTTCATAATTTGAGCATAAAATTATTGAAAAATATAGTACTTTGTATGCGTGACTGATAAATAAGGTTTTTGAATTTTTATCGAAAATATATATATCGCAGATTATTATTTGCTCAGAAAGTAAATAATTCCGTTCCACCTATATCTATGATTTTGTAGTTCTCTTTTGCGGTTACGTAACTAAAATAATTACAGTTCAGATTGGGAATGGCCCATGCACAAAAACTATTTACATGCACATATTGATGTTGTAGGAACAATTTAAACTGGAGCTCCGCTATTAGGTATTACCTAATTTGTATATTATATGATATAGACCCTTGTTCGCATCTCCGGCCGTGCGTCTCTGTATGTTTGGTTTATTTGTCTATTCCAGTGTTATTTAATATATCTTGTTGCCTCAAGGATTAACTTACGTTCTTTGCATACCTGAAATCTGATCATTCATTACTGTTCAACAAGGAAGTAAACGGATCTCTTACAGCAGCAGGCTCAGTATTGTCAAACAAGACAATGGCAACTCACAACTTTTACTCCATCCTGATAAGTGGGTTCTTGATACAACTATGCTCGTCTATAACTTTAGATGAGTTCTACCCGTATGGACTAAAGAATGGCCAACAAGCGCTGGTTAGAAATGATGATGGAAACTCTAACGAGATCGCAATTACTACAACTTTTCCGTTCTGTGATAAGCAGTTTAACTCGTTGTATGTAAGTAACACTGGTTATGACTAGCTAAATAAGCCTTTACGGTATCGTTTCTTTCAAATCAGATCGATAGACATAAGTCAGTAAGACTTTAAGTGCACTTTGTTTTCTTTTTCGGTACATGATACAACAATCAATATTTAGCTGGCATTGCTTTAATGACTGTCTATGAATTAACTGTGTACAACGCTATATGAATTCACTCTATGGTCATTTTCAAGCTGTACAAGCTACTTGAATATCACATATAGCTTTTAAGAGTGATAGTCAGCAAAAACCAGACATGCAAATTCGTGGCAAGACTTGAAAATTAGATTTCGCTCATATTTTAACCATAGGTAGGCCCTGATGTAAGAAGAACTGCTATTATTTAGTTTTATAAAATATCGCTTAGTTTTCGAGATATTCGAAAAAATAGGTTTTCGGCTAAATTCGCTAATTTTCGACCGATAATTTATACATGTTTTAAAAGCTTGTCGCAAGCAAACTAAATAATGTATCGTTGTTTAAAGACCACAGAATTATTAAATAGTATTTAAAGTAACATTTTGAAGGCTTTTATGAACTTTCATAAAATCCTTCTATTTTAAATAAATTTATTTTTAGGGAACACTTTTAACCTCTCTAAAAATAGGGTGAATATAATCAAACTTTTATCCATGTGCTACGCAAACATTTTACCAAAAAAACACCTCAAGGGTAAGTTTAAATAATGGCCTTTACGAAACAAGTAAAATTGGTTTGGGGAAATGTACTTTTCGTGTTGTATTACACTCTCGAAGTTGTAGAAAAGTTGTAAATTTCATCATCGGCATGATTAATGTAATTTGCATATATTAACTTATTTCGAATTTAAAGCGTCTTCGTGTTAACTTCCAAGAAAGAAAACGATTTTGAAGACTAACAAGAAGTTTATACTGCCATTTTAAAAGAAATGATACGTATTATTAATAAAATAGAAGCCAAGAAGTGATTTTATTCAAATCATATCCGTCCGTCAATTCTCTGCTCTCGAATCACATATTGTTATTAAAAAAAAAAAAACAGCAGGAAAAATGCTATAAACATTAGGTTTCGGCTTGTAATTCTAACCTAGATGAAGTTTAGAAACTGTTGTATTATTTATTATTATTATTATTATTATTATTATTATTATCGATGCTGTCATAATATATTTTAACAATTGTACATTTTAATAGCGCTTGACGCCGTATGAAATTCACAAGTAATTGTTTGCAATTAGCCGCTTTGATTGTGTTCGCATCGTTGCCAACTTTATCGATCATATTTTGATAAAAAACGTGCTTAAAACAACATCATGATGGTCAAAAATTATAACCAGTGGAAAGACAAAAGAATAATCTGTCACATGAAGCAGATGAAGATGAGTTGAAGTCATTTTCTGCAACTGAACAAGATATGTCGACACACCATCTTCGTCACAAGTAAGAACTAGCAACGGAGAAAAATTTTCTGATCATATCAAAATGACATCGGATCTTTGCTGGACATTGAGTTACATGGACATAATTAGTTCAAATCAAACTACATGTTTTAATAGTACAAATAAATATTGTATTATTCTTACTCTGTTGTTTTAAGGCCTTTTAATTTTGTATCGGAATTAAACATGCACGGTATTACTCATTGAACTTCTCCTAGATGTATTCCTAATTATATTCTGCTATACTTTATGATTCGGACGCTTTCTACACATGTTTTCAGTTGTTTCTAGCGTTTAATTCGTACGAAATACGACTATGTTGAGATCTAATTACGCATGCAAATTCAAAGGTCACGCAACATCTTGCGTTACTAGTATTTAAAAGATACACCACAAACGATAGTTTATAAGCTTAGTTTATTTATTTGTCAGAAATATTGCTAGTAAAAACGTTTAAAAACTATATATAGATGTGACAGGAGAAAGAAACAGCTAGAACTTACGTCCCAATTGAATATCCTACTCCTGGTTATATGTAAATATATAATGTACAAAAATACTATCAAATGCAGCAAAATATTTAGTTATTAAATCAAGAAATACTGTAAAAAAAAAACTATTGGAAAAGTTTATTTTGGGTTTATTTTTGGGCACTTCGTCTAGATCTTTGAAAGCATTAGCGCGAGTTAATTAAACATTACTTGTCAATTTCATACGGCGTCAAGCGCTATTAAAATGTACAATTGTTAAAATACATAATGACAGCATCGATGATAGTGTTAATAATAAATAATACAACAGCTTCTAAACTTCATTTAGGTTAGAATTACAAGTGAAACCTAATGTTTATAGCATTTTTCCTGCTGTTTTTTTTTTAAAAAAAAATAACAATATGTGATTCGAGAGCAGAGAATTGACGGACGGATATGATTTGAATAAAATCACTTCTTGGTTCCTGTTTTATTAATAATACGTATCATTTCTTTTAAAATGGCAGCATAACGCTTTAAATTCGAAATAAGTTTAATATATGCAAATTACATTAATCATGCCGATACATGAAATTTACAACTTTTCTACAACTTCGAGAGTGTAATACAACACGAAAAGTACATTTCCCCAAACCAATTTTACTTGTTTCGTAAAGGCCATTATTTAAACTTACCCTTGAGGTGTTTTTTTGGTAAAATGTTTGCGTAGCACATGGAAAAAAGTTTGATTATATTCACCCTATTTTTAGAGAGGTTAAAAGTGTCCCCTAAAAATAAATTTATTTAAAATAAAAGGATTTTATGAAAGTTCATAAAAGCCTTCAAAATGTTACTTTAAATACTATTTAATAATTCTGTGGTCTTTAAACAACGATACATTATTTAGTTTGCTTGCGACAAGCTTTTAAAACTGGTATAAATTATCGGTCGAAAATTAGCGAATTTAGCCGAAAACCTATTTTTTCGAATATCTCGAAAACTAAGCAATATTTTACAAAACTAAATACATAGCAATTCTTCTTACATCAGGGCCTACCTATGGTTAAAATATGAGCGAAATCTAATTTTCAAGTCTTGCCGCGTTATGTTTGATTTTTGCTGACTATCACTCTTAAATGCCTATATCAAAACTATACACACGATTTGCATGGGTGTAACTAAAATGGTGATACGGACATGCGGACATGCGGAGCATTTTTGCGAACCAATTTTGCGGAAATTTTTTTTTCATTACTTCTGTATTGTAGATATATTAATATTTTAAATAAATTACTGTATTAAATAAATTGAATGAATGAAAGAAAGTAAATATAAAAAAGAGAAAGAAAGTATATTAGTATATTAGTATATTATTCCAACACAGGAGCATAGTTTTTTAGTGTAACGTTAACTCTAAAATCTATATATATAACAAATATCAAAGATAATGTCTCAAAATATGTCCTATAATTATATAGCTATATCTTGTTCATCTGCACTCTATTTCAAACGCATTATTCATATCTTCCTGCCTGTAATCATATTTGCATGATTTAAGTTCTGGTAGTTAAATAATGGTGTACTATATAATATCTTTATAGAGAATTAGAAAATTTATTGACTGACCCTTATCGGTTGACATTCTACTATGAATAATGATAAATAGAATAGAATGGAGCTTGAGCTGTGCCTTAGATAAGACCGGTCCCAGCGGCGAACCCATTGCTACTCCATTCTGTTGTATCTAGTGTCATTGTTAAAGGGGAATGGCACTTGCTTAGTACATAGAGTTAGAAGTTGTTGAAGTTCAGATCTGGCTAAATCAGTCTGGAGCTCATTTCTATCAAAGATGCGGGTGAGTATTATGTCCGAAATTACTGTATGTTGTTCCAGCAAGCATAGTTCGCTCTGGACGAAGAAAACATCGTTTTGGTTGAGGTTGGGATCAAAACCGTTTTATACGTCTTTGTTTTGATTCATTTTTTTGCAAATATATTATAATGCATTTAATTTTGGGTTCCAACTTCAACTTCAATTTATTCACACACAAAGTTAAATATATAGTTTATAAGAAGATTACAAATAACAAAGAAATAAATATAACATTTGATTAATTAGTAAATTGCTGAATGTGTGTATGTATAGGGTTGGTAAGGTAGCTAATGCTTTCGAGTTACCCGAAATATTGAAATATTTTATTTTTCACTAGTACTGGTTGAAGTACGCCGGTCGATCGAATTAACTTTCAATTAAAGCTTAGTTTCTGATTTCTCATGCATCTCAATGTGTTTCTATTAAGGTTAATACCAATGGCATGATATCGTTTGGTAGTGCAGTTTCGGAGTACACGCCGGCTCGTTTTCCACTCGGCAATGGTCGTGTCATGGTCGCTCCATTCTGGGCTGATGTTGATATAAGACGTCGAGGGGATGTGTGGTACGCAGCCGTTACAAACAAGCAAACATTGAACAGAGCAACAAAAGATGTCAGGGAGAGTTTTCCAGGTTTTAAACAATTCTCAGCTACCTGGACTTTTGTGACTACTTGGTACAAAGTACCGTACTACGGAAGTAAAATGGTAGGAATACACTCATTCTAAATTGAATCCTAGATATCATCCCGGGGGGCTGGGGGACCTTATCAAAGGGGGCGGGGTCCTCGTCGCAATATTCTGAAAATGACCCCTAAAAGGGACATGTATATTGAGATGACGGGCGTGGCAGTGATGAAATTTCACCCCTAAGAGGGACCGGAAAGGGGATTAAAATAAAAATCGCTCTTTGAAGAAAAGCATTGTTGTTGATCTTATATCCTAAAAGGGACCACAAAACTCAGCTGGTGGGTATTCTCGTCATCATCACTCTAAGTGGAACCAAAACACTGATTTCAAACCCTAAAAGGGACCATGAGGACCCCCACCTCCTTTTATAAGGGAGTCCACCCCGGGGGTATCATTTGACGTTACGGACGCCATCTTAATTGGATGTATTTTTTTATTCATTTTTTGAAAAATAGCTAAATTGTATTGTGCCAAGTGACAGCGCTATATTCTCAAAACTAATCTAACGTCATCCGTTACACACACACATATATATATTTTTTGACAGTCAATATTTTTCCCACTGTTTGATATGGCAGGATGTTTTTACATTCGATTCGATTTAGCCCAAACTGTATACTCTTGCAGCGCCTTTATAAACTGATTTCGTTCATTTTGTTTTCTTCAGCATGATACGACTAATACGTTCCAGTCCATAATAATAACAAATGGTCGTTATTCATTTGTTCGTTTTAATTACAACGAAATTACATGGACATCAGGAACAGCCAGCGGAGGCAATTCAAGTGGTCTTGGAGGAATACAACCCGAAGTAAGTTGTATAGTAAGCATTTTTGCCAAATCTATTGTATTCTAGACGGCTGCCGACGTTTGAGGATTGGTTGAGTTTGATTATTTTTGTACCGCCTCGTTGGTGGGGTCATAAATACGCTCTTGGCAGCTTGAATTGTGTATGAGTAAAACTTATCCAATTTAACAGTGCGTAGCTGTGAAATATGGCTCGTGACTCAAAGATTTAGCTGTAAAATGAAAAACTGTTTTTGATGTTTTGCTCACAGTGTGGATTTAACGCTGGAGATGGTAACTACTCTTACAGCATAACAAAACCAGGGAACATCAGTGTCTTTGACCTCCCTCAAACTACAAATGTGAAAAATGCAAAGGCGGGAGTATGGATGTTCAGAATTGATAACGCCGAAATTGAAGAGGGTGGGTGCAGCAAATCAGGTAAATATACATCTGAGTCTGTTGTACAATGCTTAATATAACACGTGGTATGCATCATGTTACTCAATTTGGTTACAACTACGTGTGCCAAGGTTTTGAAGAACCCTCTCAATATATAAAGGGTGCTTACCTTGTACAAAAAAAACGATAATTTCGGTTGGACAACAAATGGTACAGTCAATATTTTGGTATTTCCAACCGAAAAAAATGGTCAACCTTTCAAGCTTGCCTTGCCATTCCGGTTGGTACGAACCAACTGGACATGCTCGAACCATTTGCAGAATTTCTCAAAAAAAAAAACCGTTTATTTAGGTAACAGTCAATTGGATTGCTCATACACTGATCTCTGCTGTGCATGCTTTTATTTTTTCGGTTTAAACTGATCCATTTGGAATGTCCTTTCTCGATTTCAATCTGATCGGTTTCTTTGTACACATGGTAAGCACCCAAAGTACATGAAAATTAGGCACAAACATGCTACAATAAACGTAGCTGTTTATGATAGGGCTGTAAAATGATATTAGATAATGTTTTTTTTTTCTCATTTTTTTCCTGTTAGGCTTTCTGACCTTTTCACCCAGTGACTACGAAGTCCTCATGTTTGGGGGTCGCAATTTGAATGTCTTTGGGCCGTGTTTTCAGAAAACGGACACGATTATTTGCAGGTTTGATGGTGGCAAGACATCTCCTGGAGTATACATGTCGAGGATTAAAGTACGATGTACACCGCCAATGGTGAATTTCATCGGCAAAGCAACCTTGTCGTTATCACGTGACAACGGGAAAACATTTCCTTACCATGGAATATTCTTTTACGGTAAAGTTGTTTTAGGGGGAACGGTTCTTTGAAGGTTGAATACCATTCCATTGCCACTACAATTAGCATCACCATCACCATCACCATCACCATCACCATCACCATCACCATCACCATCACCATCACCATCACCATCACCATCACCATCACCATCACCATCACCATCACCATCACCATCACCATCACCATCACCATCACCATCACCATCACCATCACCATCACCATCACCATCGCCATCACCATCACCATCACCATCACCATCACCATCGCCATCACCATTACCACTGCAACTACCATTACCATCACCACTGCAACTACCACTGCCATTTCTATTGCCATTATCACCACCATTTTACTGCAGTTACCACTACTATTACGTTACTACTTTCTTTTCCTTCGATACAGTTTCGCCGGAAGAGCTCGAGAAAAAAACAAAACTGCAAACTCTTTGGATGAACACCAACACTTTAAACATTCGTTGGAGTTCTAGTACTTTAACACCTTCACATGAGGGGGTTAGGCTTCAGATTGCCAGATTTGTGTTGAAAAACGATGCAGTGAAATTCCACAGTTTTTATGATATCAGCGATAATGATAGGAAAAAGGAAGCTACAGGCACTAATCTTCCAAGCCTTTCAGAAAACGTTGTTCTTTATGAAAAAGAAGTTGACGGCAAAGGGTGAGTTTAAAATTGGTTGGTTGGTTGGTTGGTTGGTTGGTTGGTTGGTTGGTTGGTTGGTTGGTTGGTTGGTTGGTTGGTTGGTTGGTTGGTTGGTTGGTTGGTTGGTTGGTTGGGGCTTGGTTGGTTGGTTGGTTGGTTGGTTGGTTGGTTGGTTGGTTGGTTGGTTGGTTGGTTGGTTGGTTGGTTGGTTGGTTGGTTGGTTGGTTGGTTGGTTGGTTGGTTGGTTGGTTGGTTGGTTGGTTGGTTGGTTGGTTGGTTGGTTGGTTGGTTGGTTGGTTGGTTGGTTGGGGCTTGGTTGGTTGGTTGGGGCTTGGTTGGTTGGTTGGTTGGTTGGCACTCTTATTCTTATTCTGTGCTGAATGAATAATCTTCAAATAGGGAAAGATTTGCCTCATTTCTTCGTGTCATAAAGCGTGTTTTACACAAAACTCAAGCAGAATCTTCACACGAGTGGGTGTGGAGTAAAGCTCTGAAATGGCCTCACACCAGCGAAAAGGGCTCCCGTTTTTGTAAAGATTGGGCAGCTAAGCAGCCAGACCCCAATATCTTAAAAGGTAATTTGTATTGCAAATACAAATCACGGCCAACTTAATCTATTTTCATTTTTCTCAAGATTGCTGTATATGTGGCTGAAGAGAGACGCACGCGGAAAGGCTAGTTCACATCTATAAAATAGGACTATTGACATTCATAATATTATACTTTTTAAATATTGCTATTTATTGCTGAATATATAGAATAGAATTGGAAAATATCAGATTGGATTGATGTATACAGCTGAAGAATGACGCAACACGGAAATGCTAAGTTTATCAAAATATCTAAACTTAAGACCATTGTGATTCATGATATTATTAAAGTAATTCTAAAAGTTTGCTTTTAAATACAGATGACCTACTACTTGCGTGTCCGCCTTCAAAAGAAAAAGTTGACGAGGATGACGGAAGGTACAGAAAAACTAATGATCCTTTACCGCTTTTTGGCATGGCAACAGAGGAAAAACACTGTTACATCACAATCACACCAAGGTATGGTTTTTGGTCTGTCTGTATGTCTGTCTGTCTGTCTGTCTGCCTGTCTTATGTGATGGCTAATTGTTTAAATTTTCTGCGCTTTCAATTCAAATCTCACAGAACTCCTCTTTTACGTTAGCCATGTCAAAATTCCAAATTTCTTAGTTTTCAAATTTCACAATATTTTTCAGCCGTAAAAACTTCGGTCAGAGATGCTGCTACAACAAAGAGGGTAACCTTCTTGTTGGTTATGAAGATAATGGTGGTTCACTTCAACGTGTACACCACGAAGCAGACTATCCCTACGTCACTCACTACTTTCAAGATGTTTTGCCTTACTATGACTGTTGCCACTGGAGCAAAAGGTTGTGCAATACATACTACGAGAAACGCCCCTCGGATGATGGAACAAAATACACACCCCCAAGACCAGGTAGGTCGGCCGATTTTCGATTGAATCGACAACCCAGACAAACACGGATTGACCCAGTCGGTAGGGAGTGGTCTTTAATTTGTAACCGAGAATAATTTTTGCGAACAACAAAGGAATATGAAATGCTCAAGACTACCATTGACAAGAATAGTTGTCACGTACCATAAAGACTACTTCATTTAATTTTTTTTTTTTGTAAAAAGAACGGCTCCCCTTTCGACTTTACTTTATAATATACCCTGCGTTGCATCGGAACTGTATTCTGTTCACGAAAACATATTCCAGATACATTTAAGGCTATCCTACATATCAATGTTGTTGTGAAATTTAATGATAAGGGCATTGCATTGCACTTAAAGAAATACGTTATACAATGATTGGTATAGTTTTGCATATCTGGGGCCTGTTGTACAAAGCCTGAATAGCGCTATCCACCGGATAAATCCTTATCCAGCGGATAAAATCTATAAAATTAAAACCTATACAGGGGATATAACTTTTATCCGCGGATAACTTTATACACCCTTCGTACAACCGGCCCCTGAACACTTAGTTTGAATATTTTATTTGTTTTGTCTAGCTGCAACATTTGGTGAGCCTCATATGATTAGCCTAGACGGTGTCCAATACACATTCAATGGTTATGGAGAGTACATCGTACTCAAAATCTCTAATGATGAATTCATGCTACAAGGACGAATGGAGCAACTCAAGCCGATTAATGGAACATCAATCAATGCAACTGTGTACACAGCGTTTGCAATGAAATCACTTGAATCTGATGCAGTACAGGTTGGAATAGTTGCCCTAAATTATCAAAGCTCCTTCTATTTAAGGATACGGTCCACGTTCGCCGGCTGCTTTCATATGGTCTCAGTTAAAAATGTGTTTACCGCGTCATTTTACAATAATAATATAATAATAGACAAATTAAATATCATTTTAAAGCTTATATATGATATATACTTTGTCTATCTTTCAGTATTGTAAAATGACACGCTAAGCTATTTGCCTGTTTAATTTCTATTTCTTCATTATCACTAATGAACTACAAAATATTCTTAGATTGAATTGACCGACCTTGGAGATATTGAAGTAACAGTAAATCAAGAAGAAAGGAACTTTGACAGCGATGGAATTATCTTGTTTTTCAATGGTGTCGTCAAAAGAAAACCAAATACGTCCAAATATTCTGTAACATTCAGAAATGGTGTTAGGGTGACCGTAGAGAAGGAAACACAGTTACTGCAGTTAATGGTTAAACTGCCAGATAAATTTCTTGGTAAATTGTTTTTTTATTTAATTGTTTTTATTTGATATTGTTATGATATGCCGTGGCGTGGCGTGGCGTGGCGTGGCTGATTTATTGGTTGAATGATTAGTTATTTGTTGTTGGCTGTTGTTGTTGATTATTTGTGTTTTATTTTTCATATTACACATTAATGATTCAATGCTTATTCGTATTATATTCATTCTGTGTCAGGGAAAACAAGTGGTTTGTTGGGATATTTTGATAATAACAAAGAGAACGAGTTTCTCCTTCCGAATGGAACCTTTTTGAAAACATCATCAGATGCAAAGACACTTCATTATGACTTTGGTCTCAAATGTAAGTCAAACCATGCAAATCATCAGTTATTTGAAATTGAAACAAAAAGATTTATCCTATTTCATTATTATTCCATTTCAAGAGTTGCAATATTAAATCCACACTTTTCATTGTTTCCGGTCTTGTTTTCCATATCATAGCCTAGTCTGCCAGAGTTGGGCCAACTTTTTGCAATAGAGAAATTACTTTAATTAATTTAAAATTAAGAAATTAAAATTAAAGAAATTAATTTTTGCAATAGACAATCTCTTAGCGAAAGTGTTATCCTCACACTGCAAAAACGATACAGTATATTGAGTTAATCATGCATTCAAGATGACACTTTATAGTGAATTAACCCAACTCTATAGTGGGTAAAAATGAGGTTCAACTCAATATATTGAGTACATTGTACTCAATGGCCGTCTACATTTATGAGTTTACTTTTAATAACGAGTTGGGTTTACTCAATATAAAGTGTCATCCTGGATGCATGATTTAACTCAATATACTGTGTTGTATCTACTCAGCCGTTTTACCTAATTATATAAAAAAAATTATCAAAGTTTTCAATTTTGATATAGTTTGTTCTAGCTTTGATTGTTGATCCTTGCAGGGGCAGTAGATGTCAATGGATCTCTCTTTACCTACTATGGAGACAGAAACCATTCTTACTTTCACAAAGAAAACTTCGTGCCCATGTTTTTTGATTATGATAACCTGACATTTAACGATGCAAATCTGGAGGCAGAAGCAAGACGTGTGTGTCAAGGTGACGTCCAGTGTTTGGTTGATGCTATAGCTACTGGCCAACCAAGCTTTGGATTGTTCTCCAGAAATATTACCAATGAATACAAACGTACCTTGAAGTTGACTATGAAAAAAGGTGAGGCAATTCTTAGGGTAGTCATTTGTGTCCATTTTAGATGCGCTATAGCACGGTAAGGAGGAAACTTGCTCATTTGAATCGCCCAGCATACGCATGGTCAGAAAGTTTTCCTGTACCAAATGGCGTCTGTATTTATAAAAATCAAATATAGTGGAAAATATGTAATTGTATTAATCATGTATTTGCTTAGTAATAAGTCATTGCTTTTTTTTTTTTTTGGTAACAATCAGCGTAAATTTGTTATCATAAACTATCAGTTTGATGCTCCTTAGGCCTAGTACAGTTCGAACGTCACATTTTACGTGTGTCGAATCTAATGCACATATATTCAAACAATAGGTGTCACTCGTTTCCATTAGATTCGGAACTTGTATAAGATTCGACGCGTTCGAACTAGACCTAACATCTCTTATATCATAGTGTAAAATATCCATCATCCAACACCTTTCAGCACTAGTAGAGAAACTCCTCCAGGCCGGATAAGATCCAGTTTGCCTATTTCATTCCTATAAGTTCCATGTGTTTTCCAGCCAGCTACTACATTTATTAATAGATAGATTATCGGCATAAAATAGCGTACATTTTGGTTCCAATCATAGATATATACACCCTTTCAGAGAAACTTTGTCACCCGTGAAGTGAAAAACCTACAAGCTAGTAATGCAGGGGATTGTGGATTACCTATGTATACTTTATTAGAACGCAGAGATTTCATGGCCACATTGCTACAAATGTCAATATATTATTGAAAAATGTACATTCTGACTTATCAAACAACATGAATGCACATTTAGTTTCTGATATGATCCATGATCCTTTGCGCCACAAGCTTGTTTGATTTTCACGGGTGACAAACTTTCTCGGAAAGGGTGTGTTCGTTCTTTGTTACAGCCAAATTTTGATAACAATAGAGCTTAATGGCAAGCTATGTTTTTTTTTAACGAAATATTTGCATGGCTGTGAATTCCTTTGTTATTTTAATATAACAACTAGACGCACTTTAGCGCGTTTACTCAGGCTACGTCATAGAGTAGTTGTGGTTTACCTGTGGCATTACGTCATGTCTAACCTCGACACAACGATAGATCCATAGATAGAAACGGTAAACCTAGACTCAGGCTCCCCTGCGGGGTAGCCTGAGTAAATATGGCAATTTCTGGCCATGTCGAGTGATCGCGGTTTTCTCACGTCAACTCTTGTAACATTTGTTTTGTTCTATAGATTGCACACCACTCTCTCCTAACTTTGACAATGGATTGATGCTGAGAAATGACACTAATGAAGGGGAAATCCAATACACATTTAAGTGCAATGGCAATATTGTTTTAAACGGTTCTAGTGTGATATCATGTAAAAATGGAATATGGAATGGAACCAAGCCAAGCTGCAAAGGTTGTTTGCTTGTTTAATTTTTTGTATGTTTGTACGTTTGCCTGCTTTTGTGTGCATTTGCTGGTTTGTTTCATTTGTT